>ML681981.1:4265503-4288168 GCA_007922195.1 Podocnemis expansa | reverse complement strand
TGTGTGTGTGTGTGTGTGTGTGTGTGTGTGTGTGTGTGTGTGTGTGTTTTATTACTGCTCTGAATCTACTAACCTCACAGATCAGAATCAAGCTGGTGTTCCACAATCAAATTGGGAAACAGCAGTGTAAAAGAGTCTGATGAAAAAATAAATCTACTTGTATTCCCCGCCAGGCACCCCAGCTGACCCTTGTAACTCCTAGCCGCAAACAGCCCATGGTTAGCCGCACCAGGCCGTGACCCATGGTGTCTGGAGAGCAAGGGGGAGAAGCAAGGTGTTTGAGCTGTCATGGGCTGTGCATGATGTTTTAGTGTGTGTCTGTGTGGTAAATAGCAATGCTTTTTTGCCCACAAATTGTGTGCTCTACCTCTGTCTCCCATAAACCCCACTCTGCTAAATTATACCAACCAGAATTGGAACTGGGAGTTTTAATTCAGGGTTAGGCACAAGGATTGGGATAGGCATTGTAGTGGTATTTGTGCTCTATTTTCTGTTTTTTGGGCTATTAATTTGTACTTAGAAGATCTTTAAATGCCTTAAAAAAATAGAGTTCTAAAACTGCAGTTTGTATGAGTTTTGATAAGTGTAATTTAATCGGAATTGTAAGTTTTTTAATTTTTGTAATAGGAATATTAGTAATTGAATAATTTTAACCTTTTCTTTCTCTTTTTTCTTTCTTTCTTTTCTGTAATTTTATTTATCTCAATAAAAGTCACATAGAAAGTAGTTAACCCAAACAGTTGTGGTTTGGTCTCTTGCCTCTCGATTGGGACTCCCTCTTGCAGTGTGGGGATCATGGCCTCTGCACCCACTCCCTCCCAACAGTAGGTTGGGTACTCCCCTATCAGGTTTCCTGGATTAATTAGCACTCTCTTTGAACTCTGGCAGAGACTTTCTAAACAAGCTTCTTTCTGTAATTAATTCCATTCTCATTGGAGATATTCCCCGTAAAGATCTGCAAAAGTAAAGAATTATACTCCTTCAAAACCCTCCCCTTCTGTGATGCCTAAAGAAAATGTACTACAGGAAAGTTGCTGATGTGCTGAATTGGTGGGCTACTTACCAGTAACTGTCCTTCGAGGTGGGCTGCTCACATACATTCAGTTACAGGTATCTACGTTCTGCAGTGCACGGTAGCTTGGAAAGTCTTTAGCCTTAGCCTGTGAGGTCAGGGCACATGGCCAACGCCCCCTCCATGCTGCGACCGTGGCTATATAGGTGACTGACCCTGACCCTCCCAGTCCCTTATACCTTTGCCAACTCCGGTTAATGGGGATGGTGGTCTGCTCACATACATTCAGATCCCTCCCATCTTGAAGAAGGACAGTTACTGGTAAGTAACCCACTGTTCTTTGAGCACTGCTCACATCATTCAGTTACAGGTGACTGCTAGACATGCTGGAGGATGGTGGGAGGAGTTACAGTCAGCCCACGCTGAGTACAGCTCTGCCCAACACAGCATCCTTTCTAGCCTGTTGGGTGATAGCATAGTGCGTCATGAAGGTATACACCGACGACCATGTAGTTGCCCTGCAGATCTCCTGAATTGGGACCTTGGCGAGGAAGGCCATTGATGAAGCCTGGGCCCTGGTAGAGTGAGCCCTGACAGTCCTGGTGTAGCCTGAGATTTTTGCCATCTCTTTAGTATCACAGGGAAACAAATAAATAAAAATACTAGAAAAATATGAAAACCCATATGAGTAAGAAATGGTAAGGCAATTTAGCAGAAGTTTTATGGCAAAGCTGGAAAACAGCATAAAATGCAGTAATTAAGGGTAAAGAACATATAAATCACTCACTTAACAGTGTTTTAAAATTAAATAAATAAATAAATAAAAGGGCATTCAGCAAGAAAATGGAGAGATCATAGCATTAGCAGATTCTATAGGTAGGTGGTACATATCTCCATCAGCAGATTCAACAGGAAGTGCTAGTAGGTCAAGATGGAGGAAGATTCTGAACTTTTGAACTCACTCAGTCCCCCTCCCATCAAGTATTCTAAGGTGCCCACCTCCTGTCAAAAAGACCCATCAAAAGTATTGATTTTTGTCAGGCACTGTGCATGCACTAAGCAGGTGGACAGTGAAGTCACTCTTTTTAATTGGATGAAGATGAACTCACCTCTTTGTGACTGGTCAAGAAGAAACTGGGAGTGGTAGAACAGTGAATAAAAGGCAGTGCAAAGAGCAGCTCTACAGAGATCTTTCCCACTCCTTACTGGGTTCCACTAGCCTCTGGCTAGGCTCCCAAACTTACATTCAGCCCTAGAGGGAGTAACATCATCTCTAGTGGAAGCCTGAGAGCTAAGTTTTAGACTTAGGCTCTGAGAGCTGGGTTTCTTTCAACCCAGTTTCTGGGAGCGAAGTTTCTGACTTAGTCGCTGAGAGGCAAAAAGGGACTTTGTCTCTGAGCGGTGACTCAGGACTTAATCCCTGAGCTGGGTCTCTGTGCCCAGTTTTAAAAAGGGCATTCCAGATACCAACGCTGCAGTCCTAAGGCTTCCAGCCTCCGCACCTGCAAACCGCTGCCGTGCCAGAGCTCCAGTCACCCAGCCATCATATCTGCAAGCCGCTGTCTGCCCTGAAGCCGCGCCGAAGCTCCAGTCAGCCAGCAACTACACCCGCCTGCTGCTGAACATTCCGAACCGAGCCAGAGCTCCAGTCGCCTAGCAACCAGCCCAGAGCGGAGCAAGGCCTTGCCAGAAAGACAGTGCTGATTTCCCGCTCTCCATTCAACAGCCTTTCCTACTAGTTTTTGGGGTAAGAGAAAGGGTCCCAAGGAGGGGAGGAACACCTATAGGGAATAGTATTAGGGGACGCCTAAGCCCTACTAAGTAACTTTTAAGGCAAATTATTTAAGAACAGTAAGACAAGTAACCCAGTTTTAGACCTTAAGGAGTAGCATTAAGAACTGAGATCTCTCCATTCAGCCAGTGACTGGCCCTCACTTGCTGAATGTTCTTTTAAATACCTCATTGTCTATATGTTATAGTTATAAGTTAAGTGTTGCCTTTTATGTTTTAATTGTATCTATAGACCCTTAAGTGCCTTATGCCATAGCTATACATTAAGTAGTATTTGTATATTGTAATTGCCTAGAGTAACTTTGATGCATTAAGATTAATGTTAAGTAGAGGTTTTTCTTAAAGAGACAGATGCGCATTATGCATTGCTTGTCATAGACACTATAATAAAACCACTTTTGATTGCAATGAGTTAGTGGCTTTAAGTCCTTTTTGTTTTTGGGTCTGTGCTTGATCAGTGGGCTGTAGCCGTAATCCCCACTTGGAACAGTTGTCCGTTTAGGCAAAAAGACCTGATATGAGTCACCCCATTCATTTAAAATTGCAAATTTAAAACCCAGACTGCTGGACAGTCTGAAAATTAGAAAAATTAAGGAATTAACCAATTAGATTTTGGGGATCAAATTTTTTGGGGTAACAGAAGTGGCGAGCAAGCCAGGAGTTTTTGCCTAAATTGGGGGTTCACAGACCCTAAAGCAATAAAGGTTCACAGACCCTAAAGCAATAGAGCCAGGAGTTTTTCACCTAAATTGGGGGTTCATAGACCATAAGGCAATAAGAGTCATGATGCAGTTAAAAATTCTCTGAGCTTGTGGCGCAGTTAAAAATTCTAGGAGCTTTGTCTGCTGTGCTGACTGTGAACGTTCTCTCAAGCCAGCACCTCAACCTTAACCCTTCACGCTCAACCAGCAGACAATAGAACCTTTTTCAGAATTTTATAAGGAAATAAGAAGAGTTTAAAAATAATTGCATTAGGTAAAATTAATACTGCAGTAATTTAAAATTAGGTCTATAAAAGTAACATAAATCGGTAAATAAAATTTAATTAAAAAGCAGGCTTATAGAATTGATATTCACCGGTGAATAAAAATTAATTGTTGCTTATTAAAATAACCATTGCTTAGAAAAGGTATACCTACAGATTCATCAAGGAAAATTTAGTTAATAATTTTAAGGGTGCATCCATAAAAATAATATTAATTGGGAAATGAAAATTTAATTAAAACGCATTAAGACTTAAAATAATTAAATCAATTGCCAAAGTATATTTGAAGGTTTAAGTGCACTTTAAATATCACTCATAACTCTGTTGGTTAAGGAGTTGAAAACTTGCAAGTTTATTTAGAATTCTGCCTGTTTACAACTTAAAAAAGCAGTTTACTTGTGGTTTACTGATCAGTAATTGGTTTTGTTTGTGATACCGTGGATTAAGTGATTGGTTTGGCTTGTGTTTTTGTTAAATAGAATTGCCATGCTGGAGGTGCATATCCAGTAAGCCTAGCCAAATAGAATTGCCATACTAGAGGCGCATATCTAGTAAGAATGAGCTCGAGCCGTCCAGCTGGAGGACCATATCCAGTAAACCTGTAACCAATATAGTAAGGGAATAGGACAGCCTTGCTTGAGGGGTACAGGGCCTGTGGCCACTGTGAGGGAGACGTCCCTACAGGAGAGGCAGGTTTATAGTTAATCTCGGAGGTTATGGTTGGTAGTGGACTAACTCAGGAATTTCTAGGTATCTCTAGATATCAGGGCTCTCTTTGAGGTTTTATTGACGGAAAAGTCAGACTAGAAGATTCCGATGGGTTGCTCAGCCCTGAAGTGAGTGTTTGAAATACTGTCCGGTGTTTAAAGAAAGCTTTTTACCCTGTCATTGCGTAAGGCAGACAGTGTTCCTCCTGTTAGAGAGTGTCTAACCCTGTTGTTGCTTAAGGCAAGATAGCAGATAAATTAGTTGTGCATTTAAAAAAAAAAAAAAAGGGTGCCCAATAGTATTAAAATTAAATTAAGTAAGGTTTGGAAAAGATCTGAAGCAGAAAACTTCTAGCATAAGATTATAAGACATTGAGGGCACAGAAATAAAAGCGTTGTAAAATCAGTAAAAGTCACCCTTATAAAATGCTAGGAGATAGTTTGGAAGATCAGAGAGAGAAATCTAAAGGAAAGCCTAGTGAACAAGAGAGGAAAGAGACTGATATGCAAGGACTACATCTAGTTGCAGCAATCTTAGATAAAGAAGTAAAGCAATTAAGGAAGGAAAAACAAAAATTACAACAAGAAAAAGATAGCAACACCAAACAATTAAAGAACCTAGAGGTGGAGAGTAACAATTTAAGAATGGTGCTGCTGACACAGTCTACTCAGCTAAGAATGTTTCAGAAGGAAATAGGAAAAGAGGAGGTAGCAAACTTGCTTAAAGAAAAGGAGAAATGGAAAGAGGTAGCTATGCACAACCAAGCCGTTATGAGGGTAATGTTTTCGGATGTAGAGGAAAAAGGAAGGATAGGGCAGGTAGATTGTTTACAACAGGTAGAGGCTCTAAGAAGGGAATGTAGAGTTAGTAAAGGAATAATTTCAGTAGGAAAGGACAAGGCAAGTAGTTGGAGATATGAGGAAGTAGATACAGAAGAGGATGAGTGGGAAGATGTGGAAGAGGATTGTGACAGGATAGCACAGAAAGAAGCTCTGTATAATATCGAAAGACAAGAGTTAAAAGAGCTTGATAAACCACCTCCAGTAGCACCAATAAAAATTATTAAGGTAACTAAGAAAACACAAACAGGTAGAACAGATAAAATAGAAGAACGAATAGAAGAAATACCATTTACTCCTGAGCAAGTTAAAGCCTTAGGAAAAACCTCAGAAAATTTAGATATCTCTATGAACCCAGTAGAAACACCTTTAAGGGAGATAGAGGAAAAAGCAAAAGCACTTTATGAAATTCAAAGAGAAACTTGCCCTATACCTAGGAAAAGAATTGAAAGGGTATCAACAGCAACCTTTTCAAATAATGGTCCACAAAAAAAGGAGAACCTTCTACCTAAACAGATTAGAGATGACAGAAATGAAAGGTGGACCAAAAACAGAATAAGAAATTCTTATTCTTATCCAAAAAGAGTAGATTCGGTCAGAACGTGGGCATGGAAAAAGCTGTTACAATATGAGCCTAGGGAGAAAATTAATGGATTGCCCATGACAGAAATACTAAGGAGGTTAGCAAAATATGAAAGCCCAGATCCATCTGCCCCTCCTCTCCCCTAAGATCAAGAATAAGAAGGCTAAGTGCCCCCTATTTCCCCAGTGTCAGCCAAAAAGCATGCTGACTTAGTGGCACATTTAGATCAAGATAGATGGGGAACACCTACAGTTTATATAAGAGTTTAAACAGGGAGCGTTCGAACAAAATATGCTAATTGATACAGGTGCTACTTTTTCATTAGTTGCTACTAAGAAGGAAAATCTATTTGGATCTCCAGTTATTGGTAAGCACTCTGTTTTCTGCCTAAAATTACATTCAGCCCTGTAGTGATTTTTTTTTTTAAATTAAGAAACATCTGAAAAAAAAAAACCCATTAAGCAGAAACAAAAAACTGTGTATATAACAGCATATAATTGCCTCCTCCCCCTTTTACTAGATTCAAAAATTGAAGTTAAGTCCATAACTGAACTATACAGTTAAACACCTGTTTCTCCCAATAGTCTTTTCCCTGTAATTAAAATGATTGTGTACTTTCAGTTCAGCCCCTCCCTTGCACAGAATGTGGAGTGCTGTCCTCAAGGCAACTGCCAGAAGATGGCTGCTTGATCTTAGAGCACTGACCATTACATTAGTGGGGAACCTTGTGGAGCATGCTTAGAGCTACACAGTACATGCTGGAAACTTTTAAGTCCAGGCAGATAAATATGCATAGATATAACAGCAACTCAGATCCCAATAAAGTTTTTAAAGAGACACTCCAGCTATATTGTTACAATCCCTATTCAGGCTGTCATCAGAGTGAGACCCCTGTTATGTTAAAGCAGCAATTCTGTAATTACAAGCCCTTTTGACCCAAGAAGTTGCCATAGCTCCAGTTGCTGGGGAGAATTTAAGGGTGTAGCCAGGGTGGTGCTGAAGAGAAACACAAGCACAGGCAGCAGGGACTTAAAGATTTCCATCAGATTATTGTAAAAGGAAAAAAAAAAAAAAGAGAGAGACCATAAAGGTTTTGAGTCATCTTAAACAAAATATCTAAGGCGGGGTAATCACCTAAAAAAAAAAGTAGTGTACTAAAAACATTATACTAGGGAGTAAACCACTTAAAAGATCCGATCAGTTTGCTGATCTTAGTGGTTGTTGGTGCAATAAATAAGTTTTGCCATAGATATAAGATAAGATAACTAAATTGCTTATTATTATAAAAACAAAACCCAAGTGATGAGTTGAGGAAGGACTTTCTCTTGACATTCTTAATGATACCAAAGAAACAGGGACCCAGACGGAAGAGACTCCAACAGTTAGGTTCATGGATAATAGGCATGTTATAACTCCACTGCTAAAAGATCACCAAAATACTAAATTAATTTATGCAAAAGTAAGAAATAGGGAAATAAGTCATGTATGTTACGTAGATCCCACAACATTATACTCTATAATCAATATTATAATCATACCACAGATTCTCATGTATCAAACATATAAAAGAATCAAAATAACAAAGATACCCGGAACAGTGGGAGCTGCAACCTTCCTAATGGTGAGAATAGGGAAGACAATTAAAAATAATAATAAATAAAATAATAATAATAATAAATAATAATAATAATAATAATAATAATTAATATTAAATTCAGATTAGTGGAGATGGATGAAAGTCCATATGGGATACTGAAAAATTGATATCTTAAGAATGTCAAAGTGTTCAATTAATTTAGAGAAAGATGCCTTGGTCCAAATCCTCCAAAAATGATGCATATAAACTGACAAGTAGGCTAAAATAATTGTATTAGGAATTATAGTAATATAAGTGTGAATATAAGTAGTATACAATACAAAGATGTAGGACTATATAAGTAAGTCATGTATTTGTGCTTATAGGTACATTGAGTAAAGAATGGCTGAGCAAAGAAGAAAAGAACAGATTACCAAACATGTTCTTCCCATAGCAGATGAGGCAGAAGTAAATGGAAAGGCAATGTATCCACAGGAAGCCCAAATTAAAGAAATTCATGATAAGGTTTTAAAACAACAGGATTGGGACCATGATCTAACTCCCATAGTGAGGTTAACTAGAGATTCCATCACAAGGAATCTTGTAATTCCAGTAACTGTGATTTATACAATGCACACCACCACTCAATACTTTCAGTTTAAACCAAATTTATCACATTCTATCTATGATAAATTTGACAAGATGGGATATTCTCCCTCCAACTGCGGGATACATTAAAAGCAAGGGAAAAAGAAGAATTAAAATAAGTCACCCTGTCCAAGTTAGAATTGGAAGGAAAATTATTTACCATAAATTCAGAATGAGGGCTTTACTCAATGTTACCTGTGGCACCATTGGAAATAACATCCTAATGAAAATACATGGAAACACCATAGATGGTGAAAGGTTAGAAATTAGAGAATTTTAAGATAACATAGTTGAGTATAAGGTGGAATGGTAAGATAAGGTAAATAAGATAAGTATTGGTATTAATAATTAGTTATTATGTATATAGTAGATAAGATAGTAACAGTTATTATTTCCGTTTTTAGCCCCAGCAAGACAAAAAGAAATTCAGAAAGTCAGAGCAGAAAGAAAGGATGGCAGAGAGACAGTTCGAGGAACATGAAGTCATGGAGGCAGCTGAGGCAGGGCCAGATGTAGCCGCCCTCCCGGAGGGATGATGGAGAAACCCTGAACAGGAAGAAGATTGGGAGTGGGACTCAGAAAGGGACCCAATATCGCTGTTATTTAGATCCACCAATGGAGCATTAATAGTCCCCACCATTTTGAGATATGAGGAACAATTTCTGTTAACCTTATTCAAGCTAGCCCCCAGCTCACCCAAGTTGGTATTGAACATTAATGCCTTACCAACTGCCCCAAGAGTAGCAGGAATTGCGCAAGCATACCACCCTTTAAATCAACAGGACATTCGACTCACAGCCATCAGTCACCCTGTACGGGTTACCATAGGAAGAAAGACAATCGAACATAGATTTGCACTTATTAATGGGAATTCTCCTCTTATGGGCACTGTGGGAGAAGATCTCCTGCTCAAAATTAACGGAAAGATAATAGACATGGATAGATTAGAAATTAGAGAAGCATAGATAGGTTAAGAATTTTAGTTAAGAAGGATGAATAAGTTAAGGTTAAGATAAGTTAGAATAAGTTTAGTTAGGTGATAGAATATAAGGTAGGAATAGATAAGTGTAGGAATTAAGATAGCTTAGTTGTTATAAGAGATAGGAATAGTTAGAATAAGGTTAGGTAAGAAAATTTAGATAGATAAAGATAGGGATAAAAATTGTAAATTTAGAATAAGAATAGATAGCTTAGATAGGAGATAGATAGAATAAGAAAAGTTTTGTTAAGAAAGAAAAATATATTGTTAAGAAAAAATGTTCTGTTAAGAAATAAAATTTGTTATTAATGAAAAGAAAAGCGTGTAGTCAGTTTCTTGATATATACAGATAAAAACAGTAAAATAAGAAATAAAAACCTTTAATTCCAATTGTAGCCGAGTAACAGAAAATAGCAAGAATGATAATTAAGAAAAAAGAAATCCAGATGGTTGCAGTTAAAGTAGAAATGTCAGGAGATGAAGCAGCAGTACCACCTTAAGAAGCACAAGGACAAGTGTTTATTAATCCTCTGTTAGAACTAGAAGAATGGGAGAAGAACTCAGACCGAAGGGCTAGACTTATTAAAAACCCAAGAAATGGGAATATGCTAGTTTCTGTTATTTTAACTCATTCTAATTATACATAATTAGGTTATTTTTATCTTATACCAAGTACACCGCGGTCTTTAATAAATTTAAGGTGAATGGAAGTACTCCAACCAATTGCAGGACAAATACGGTTCCAACAAAACAAAATACCTATAACCCATCCAATTTACACCCAAACTGGTAGAAAAGGTGTTTACCATAGATTTGGCATAAAATTTTGGCACTACTCTGCTTTTGGGATCATTGGAAAAGATATCCTAAGAGCCCTAAATGTCTCAATTATCAATTTTGACCGTTACAAGAGGCATAGAAGGTTAATAAACAAAGAAACTAGGTGTTTTAAGGAAGGCAGGAACGGTTCTTCATGTTTATTTTGTTCCAGAATACAACGGATGGAAGATGGAGTCATATTTGCATTGGCTTTTCTGGGTATTTGCTTACTTGTGCTGCTGCTATGGTACTGTGAACGAGACAGCCCTGACTGCAACCATTGAATGGAGTAAACCAGCTGAAGATTCCAGTGTTACATTCAGAAATATGGAAGAATGTATCCTTACACTTCCACCCCTTAATAACACGAAACTCATAGCTTTTATGGGACCAACAGAAATTGTAAAACTTTTAGTTCAAAACAAGAGTTTTTCCACAAATGGTGCCCATAAAATGTCCTCTTAAATTTGATAATGAAAAGGAAGGTTGGGTAACTATGGCTATAGGATCCAGTAGGGCATCAACACAACCTTTTAGTTGCACATGGAAGGACACTAGAAAACAAGGGAAATTAATTGGTAAAACAACTAGAATAGGTTCAGGGCAGTGTGTCATCAGTCAAAATGCTAGTATTATTGCTAGTACATCCACTAAAAAGTTATAAAAGAAAGGGCACAATTAGTAAACGGGCAAGAAATGGCCACCAGCATTCAATGGGTTGATTCTCCCACAGTAGGAATAGTAAATCAGGTTCAAGGGTGTGAATTTACAATTCAAAAAGGGTTGAGAAAGGAGTTAGTGAGGATCATACAAAGGGAAAACATATGAAATGTTGCAGCACAATTATCACGAGTGTTCTCTTGAATTTGACACCATAGAACAGGGAAAAATTCTAACACACCCCCAATATTACTCTGCCCCAAACCATCTACTTGTAAATGGGATAATGATTCAAATAAAAAAAAAATATTGGGAACAACAATTATACCAGAACACTGGCAATGTGCTATTATAAAGGGACCAAATGTGGTGTCAAGGTCAAAACAAAACAAAAAAACAATTATGATGGAAAAAGAATCTAAATGTGGGATCATTGTATGGTACATTCCATTGTGAAATAAAGGGAATATACAACACATGCATGTTCGGTGGTATCATAATAGGCACAAAGATACTTGTACACACATTCCAATTAAAAGATCCTAAAGAAAATATTACCACCTATCCTTTTAAATGTCAAATGAATATGAGTACTTTTACCAAAGAAAATGGAGCACAGGCATCTCCAGCAATGTATAAACGTCTTGTTCATGAAAAAGAATGTCAAACGGTGTCATACCAGCAAATATTATTTTATCATTATTGTGAAGCAAACGTCAACATAATAAGACAAAGGGGTAGCGGAACATGGAAAATTATAGGTAAAGATTTCAGCTATACTTTTCCATTTACATGGGTACTCAAACTGACAATCACAAATATTGGTCCTTATGTGGTAAAAGAAGATATTAGAAAACAATTAATAATAGATCCGTCTTATTCACTTAAGAAAGTAGTGTTGGATCTCACACAAGTATTCTCTTTAGAACCTCAATGTCAAAATTATACCAAACCTTTAGAGGAAGGATGGAAAAGATGGATATACACCCAAGTTTTTCGAAGTACTACAAAAGATAGAAAGAAAAGAAGCTTGATGGAAACAGCTCTAGGAGGAGCAGGAACAGGATTAGGAATTTTGAATAGCATAGATGTAGAAATATTGGCAAACAAATTGAGCAGGCTAGGACAACAACTAGGAAATTTGGCAAAGCCATTACAAACCTCTTTGACAGAAATGAGCTCAAGTCAATACATAGCTGCCAAATTGCTTCCAGAATGGGAAAAATCCCACAAAGCTGATCACTTGACAATTCTGGATACAATTGAAACTTTACAAAATAATGTATCTCTTGCATTAGCATGTATCCAAGCTCAGGCATGGATGCATGATGTAATGAAAGATATCATCAGAAATGGAATGAGTGGACAATTGCCACTAGAAATAAAAAGTGCAATTTGGAAGCATGTTTCAAAATTTGAAACCGACTTACATGAATAGTGGAAAATGATCAACTTCACCTATAATCCATCCAAAAATCAAATTACTACATACATACTAATGATCACCAAGGCTCAAGTTAAATGGATACCTTCAGTAATTGGCTTAGGGATAAATTTAAACTCAACAGTAATGCAGCCAATGGGATATAAATTGTGGGCATTAAAACAAGAAAGCACCTGGAAAACCATAGAACTTGAGGCTTGTATTGGATATGTTTGTAATCAAAATGCTATTCAATCCTGTGATGTTTGTTTGAATGGGGAACAAGGAGAATGTTACTATCAATTAAATTCAAAATTCTCTAATGAATCAATGATTGTATATGTTGGGAAAACTTGTATATGTATAAGAAGTTGGTGTACATTGTTTAAAGAGAACTACGCTTATAATATTGTACATAATCCTTATGAGAATCAATGTTTATGTAATATTAGATCTTTAGTAGGATGTGATGTTAAATACAACTTACCTCTAATGGTTGACGAAGAAATTAAAGAAGAATACCAACTATATGAACAAATTGATCCAGTTCCGTTGGGACCAAATGTCACGATTGTTCGAGAATTGATAGAACACCCCGATTTGAAGAAAGAAGTGGAAAAGGTGAAAGAAATGGCTCAAAGTGTACTACTCACCGTGCGACATTTGGCCAAGCAGATTGAACAAGTGATGGAATGAGTGAAAGGAATCTTACAACAGAATTGGTGGAGAGTATTCATGGGATTGTCCCCCACAGCCACCAAATACTTGAATGTTTTATTGCACCCAATGGTAATGTTATTAATGATGCAGATTGCCTTGGCTATTTCACTCCTAATATTAAGGCTCTGGGTAAAACGTAAAATTGAGAAATTAAAATTGCTATTGTGGCTATCGAATGGCAAGATATATAGCCATTCCCCAACAAATTCAATTAGTAAATTTTCACATATGGATCCGGACAGAAGAGACTTGTGCCAGTAAGAAGACATGGTGGCTCTGTCTCCTAACATGGAGAGCCGTGAGCACAAACTGGACAAGGAACTCTACGAATGGATCCCCATGGAAGAATTGCATCATTATGGAAACATGATAATTCAATCTCCCTCAATGGAAACTTTAAAGCCAAAATCAAATGAGTATCTTCCAGAGAATTAAATTGGACAAAAATCTTTAAAGGTGCTGGACTTAAAAACAGGTTTTCAAACCCAGCAAAGAGGGGAATTGTAGCCTGAGATTTTTGCCATCTCTTTAGTATCACAGGGAAACAAATAAATAAAAATACTAGAAAAATATGAAAACCCATATGAGTAAGAAATGGTGAGGCAATTTAGCAGAAGTTTTATGGCAAAGCTGGAAAACAGCATAAAATGCAGTAATTAAGGGTAAAGAACATATAAATCACTCACTTAACAGTGTTTTAAAATTAAATAAATAAATAAATAAAAGGGCATTCAGCAAGAAAATGGAGAGATCATAGGATTAGCAGATTCTATAGGTAGGTGGTACATATCTCCATCAGCAGATTCAACAGGAAGTGCTAAGTAGGTCAAGATGGAGGAAGATTCTGAACTTTTGAACTCACTCAGTCCCCTCCTTAATCCCTGAGCTGGGTCTCTGTGCCCAGTTTTAAAAAGGGCTTTCCAGATACCAACGCTGCAGTCCTAAGGCTTCCAGCCTCTGCACCTGCAAACCGCTGCCATGCCAGAGCTCCAGTCACCCAGCCATCATATCTGCAAGCCGCTGTCTGCCCTGAAGCCGCGCCAAAGCTCCAGTCAGCCAGCAACTACACCTGCCTGCTGCTGAACATTCCGAACCGAGCCAGAGCTCCAGTCGCCTAGCAACCAGCCCAGAGCGGAGCAAGGCCTTGCCAGAAAGACAGTGCTGATTCCCCGCTCTCCATTCAACAGCCTTTCCCACCAGTTTTTGGGGTAAGAGAAAGGGTCCCAAGGAGGGGAGGAACACCTATAGGGAATAGTATTAGGGGATGCCCAAGCCCTACTAAGTAACTTTTAAGGCAAATTATTTAAGAACCGTAAGACAAGTAACCCAGTTTTAGACCTTAAGGAGTAGCATTAAGAACTGAGATCTCTCCATTCAGCCAGTGACTGGCCCTCACTTGCTGAATGTTCTTTTAAATACCTCATTGTCTATATGTTATAGTTATAAGTTAAGTGTTGCCTTTTATGTTTTAATTGTATCTATAGACCCTTAAGTGCCTTATGCCATAGCTATACATTAAGTAGTATTTGTATATTGTAATTGCCTAGAGTAACTTTGATGCATTAAGATTAATGTTAAGTAGAGGTTTTTCTTAAAGAGACAGATGCGCATTATGCATTGCTTGTCATAGACACTATAATAAAACCGCTTTTGATTGCAATGAGTTAGTGGCTTTAAGTCCTTTTTATTTTTGGGTCTGTGCTTGATCGGTGGGCTGTAGCCGTAATCCCCACTTGGGACAGTTGTCCGTTTAGGCGAAAAGACCTGATATGAGTCACCCCATTCATTTAAAATTGCAAATTTAAAACCCAGACTGCTGGACAGTCTGAAAATTAGAAAAATTAAGGAATTAACCAATTAGATTTTGGGGATCAAATTTTTTGGGGTAACACTGGGAAGGGGTGTATTTGACCTTCCGTAGCAGTCTTTGATACAGTTTACCATCCATTTAGAAATGCACTGTGAGGTCACTGGAAGTTCTCTCTTTTGCATTCCATGACCACCATAAAGAGTTGGGGTGGTCTTGCAGAACAGACGCGTGTGCTCAATGTATGTCAGGAGCACTCTCTTCACATCCAGAGTATGCCATCTCCTCTGGTTCTCCATAACCTGAGGATCTGGAAAAAATACTGGCAGGCAAATGTCCTGATTGAGGTAAAAAGGAGAAACTACCTCAGGAAGGAAGGATGAGTGTGGTTGAAACACCACTTTGTCAGGAAAGAACCTCATACATGGAGGTTCTGAGGAAAGGGCCTTCAACTCTGAGACCCTTCTAGCCAAGGTAATTGCTACCAAAAAGGCTACCTTCCAGGCAAGGACCAATAAGGTACATGAGTCCAAGGGTTCATATGGAGGCTCTGTTAATGCATGGAGCACCACGTTCAGGTTCATTGATGGGTGGGTTCACGGGATTGTGGGAAAAGTCTTTCAAACCCCTTAAAAAGCCTAGTGGAAGTAGGGTGGGAGAAAACAGGGACACCATCCACTTTTTCATGGAGGGCTGAAATTGCTGTTAGGTGGACTCTCAGTGAGGAAAGGGAGAGGCCCTCATCTCTAAGGTCTAGCAGATAATCAAGAATTAGGTGGAAGGGAGCTAGTGTAGGTTTGACTCCCTATACCTCGAGCCCAGCTGGAAAACTGTCTCCATTTGGCTGTATAGGTGGACCTGGTGGATGGTCTTCTACCACCAACCAGGACCTTTCTGACCTTGTCCTAGCACAGCCTTCCCTGCTTGCTGAGCCAAAGAGTCTCCAGGCTTCCCAATATAGGAGTTGCAGTGTTGTCTGTTAGAACCTGGACCGACCTGCCTTGTATCCTGTCCAGAAAAGTTATGTAAGCCAATCTGATGGCCCGCAGTTCCTTCACATTTATTTGAAGAAGCCTGTATGCATGAGACCAAAGTCTGGGTGGGGAGACCCCCCCCCCCCCCAAAACGTGGCCTGCCCCCCCAAATACGAGGCATCTATCATCAGTGTCACTGTGGGTATTAGCGTTTTGAAGGGAATTCCCTCCATTCCAAACAGGGGGTCCTTCCAGATCTGTAGTGTCCCCAGGATATCTCAGAGAACTGACAGTACCTTGGACAGAGGGTCTTCTCCATGTGTGGAACACTGTGGAGAACTAGACCTGAAAGGGCCTCATTCTCAGGCGTGCCGTCCAGATCACGGAGGTGGAGGCTGCCATGTGCCCGAGCAGCTGTAGGCAGCGATGGGCCGTGGTCACTTGAAACTCCTGCAGCTCTGTAATGATGGTGCAGGTGGACTGAAATCTTAAGGGGGGCAGAGAAGCTCTCCCTTTGCAGGCATCTAGGAGAGCTCCTATGAACTCTATGCGTTGGGACGGGTGGATTTTTGACTTCTGTCAGTTTATGCAGAGACCCAGCTACCTGCACAGGGGGGTTACTGCTCTGACACTGTGCTCTATCTGAGCTCTCGATTCCCCGTGTATTAACCAATCGTCCAGGTAGGGATAGATCTTTATGCTCTGCCAGTGCAGGAATGCAGCGACCGGCGCCATGCACTTTGTGAACACCCTGGGGGCCAGAGAGAACCTAAAGGTGAGAGATGTGAACTGGAAATGATATCCCCCCCACCATGAACCTCAGGTACCTTCTGTGGCAGGGGCATATTGCTATGTGAAAGTAAGTGTCTTTTAGATCAAGGACTGTGAATCAATCCCTGGGAGACAGAGATGGGACAATCTGTAACAGAGAAACCATGTGGATCTTTATTTTCCTTATGTGCTTGTTTAAAGCTCTGAGATCTAGAATGCGTCTTAGGTCCCCATTGGGTTTGGGGACCAGAAAGTATCGGGAATAAAACCCTTTTCCCCGCTCTAGCTTTGGGACCCTTTCTATGGCCCCAAGGGAAAGGAACTTCTCGGATTCCATCTCGAGCAAGCGATCTAGTTCCCAGTTCCCAAGATTTGGGCTAGGGGGTGGTTTTCTGACTCAAGGAGTTGATTAACACTGTATGCGATACCTTTGCGAGACTGTCTCGAGGACCCATTGGTCGGTTGTGATATCAGCCCAATGGTGCATGAAGCAATGTAGGTGGTTGGCAAAGATTGGGGTCGAAGCTGCGGGTTCGCTGTCCTCAGAGTAACCATCAAAAATGCTGCTTCCTCCCCAACGCCTGGTCGGTACCCTGCCCGTGCCTGTTGGACTGGGAGGCGTGAGGTTTTCCATCCTTACTCGAATGGGCCTTCTCTTTATCCAAGCTCCCGAGTTGTCGTTAGGGGTATTGGTAGGACCGAGAGAAGGATCCTTGCACCTGGACTTGTTGCTTTAACTGTTGTTGTTGCCATTGCAAAAGTTGATGAGGTTTCAAGGAGCACCGGGTAGATTGCGGGGTGTACATTCCCAGCGATCTGAGGGTGGCTCTTGAGTCCTTCATGCTATTCAGCTTGGCGTCCGTGGATTCAGCAAAGAGGTCGGGGCCTTTGAATGGCAGATCCTGAACGATAAGCTGCATTTGTGGGGACAGGCCCAAGCCCTGAAGCCAGGTGGAGTGACATATCACAACAGCAGATGCCATATTACGCGAGGCTATGTCCGATGCATCCCAGGTAGACATCAGAGCATCTTTGGAGGCCAAGGCCCCTTCCCTCCACCATTGCCTCATAGTCCCCGAAGTGGTCTTTGGGGATAAGATCACGATACCACTCCATGGCTCTCCAGAGGTTAAAGAGGTATCTCACCCTGAGGCCTTGGTGATTAGAGATATGTAGCTACAAGGCTGAGGTGGCACAGACCTTCCTGCTGAGTAAGTCGAGCTTTCTAGCTTCCTTATTCTTGGGAGTAGACCTGGGTTGGCCCTGTCTCTCTTTTGGGTTAACTGCGTCAACCACCAGTGATCCCGGCATAGGGTGTTGGAAAAGGAACGCAAACTTGTCCAATGGGACGTGGTACTTGCGATCCGCCACTTTGGACACGGGTGGAATTGAGAATGGGGTCTGCCACCACGCCCTGGTGATTCTATACACCCCTTCGTGAAGGGGAACAGATAGGTTGACTGGTGGGGCAATGTCGCCAATGTCAAAGAGGAGGTCAGTCTCCTTCTGGACCACCCCCAGTTCTGTTTTCAAGTTCACTGCCATGCGGCAGTTGTCCTTGTACGCAAGGGGCCTTTGGAAGGCGTGCTCATCTGGGGATGATAACAAGGGGGCCCGAGATCTACCACACTGGCTGGAGTCTGGGTTAGGCTCATCATTGGAAATATCCAAGGAGTCCGGAGTGGAGACAGTACCGAATGGTGCTGTAAAGTAGAGCTGTCAGTAGCCGTCATGTCGAGCCATTCATGCGATCAGTATTTGAAGAAGTCTCTGGTCACAGTACGGCACGAGGGAGAGCAGCCCCTGCCTCTTCAGGAAATCTTGGTGGCACAGGAGGAACTGGGCCACGGCACCCATACCAGGGTTGTCGGGGTCGTCCTCTTTCTTGGCATGGGCTTCGGAGAGCATTTTCAACAACGCTTACCCACCCTTTCCCAGGTACCAGAGATGGATTTTGGGGGACCAGGGGAGCGGACGGGAACTGGAGACGACAATGAGAACGAGCTAGACTTCCATCTTCTAGGGCCATGGGAGCACAGTACCAAGGGCTTGCGGGATGAATGCCGAGAGGAACGGCCATCAGAGTGATTGTTGGTACCATTTTGTTTTGCCAGATGGGGGCTTGATGGTACCAGACTTGGGGACAGTGCCAATTCTTGCCTTGACCACTCCCTAGATGCGAGAGCCAGCTTACTCTTCGACCGGGCTTTCTTCACCAGTACTGGAGCCGAGTCTTGGAACAGAGCCCGTGCTGTTGCTAGGGCTCTTGGTGTAGATGCTACTGAGGGCAGTCCCAGTCCTGACTCACCAGAGGGGGAGCATGGAGACGGATGTGAACGGTGGCTGTGGCAGTACTGAAGTTGATGCCGACCGCAGCTTTGAGCTTTGTGCTGGGGGTCAGTACCAGGCGGGCTCCAGTCCAGGAGTTACCAGGGGTGCTGGTGGAGCGCTAGCGGCCCAGGCAGCATCAGAGGCGGATGCATGGCCCTCTGTGAGAGTACATAAGTGGTGCTCTCTGTCTTTGTGAGTCCTACATTTAAAGGGCTGGCAAATTAGAGCAATTCACCGCCAGGTGTGACTCACCAAGGCACACGAGGCATTTCTCATGGGGATTGTTGAGTGGGAAGGCTTTGGAAGACGCTGGACATGGTTTAAACCCCAGCATTCTAATTTCTGAGCGAAAAGGAGTGACAGGCACTTGCTTACACAAGTTTTGGCTGATCCAAAACTGTCGCTGAGGGCGGAAAAGAGAACTGGGAGGGTCATGGTCATGGTCACCTATATAGCTGTGGTCACGGCACAGAGGGGGCGTTGGCTGTGTGCCCTGACCTGACAGGCTAAGGCTAAAGACTTTCCAAACTATCATGCACTGCAGCATGTAGACACCTGTAACTGAATGATGTAAGGAGCGCTCCAAGAGCCACCACAGCCTATGATGCTGACTTATACTGTCTCATTTTTGACTTGTGCCTTCCTTTCTGTCTCTTGTTCTGTCTTATACTTTGTTTGTAAGCTGGTTGGAGTAGGGAGTGTCTCTTTGTTTTGTATTTGTACGATGTCTAGTACAATGAGATCCTGGTCCATGACTAGGCATTCTGTGCACTTCAGTAATAATAATAATAATCATAATGAAAAACTGTAAGCTACAAAATCCTAACCTTAAGTCTAATACTTCCAGTTTCAGTTCCATTGCAGTGTTTTGAGCAATAGCTTTCAGATTCTGCAGGAGCTTGGAAGGTTGAGCTTTCTCCTGTGAAAAATTAACAGGTTAAACATTTGGTTGTTCTCACTTTTAGCAAAAACATATGAAAATATTTCTTTCAGCAGATACTAAGTTTTTATGATCCTCATGGCTCCTAAGGAAATATTTTTATCATCACTATTAATAGCAATAAAAATAATAATTACTTTCAGAGGTGTAGGGAAAAGAAGGATAGTGTTTCTATGACATGGAGGATGATGGCTGTCGAAACATCATGACCAAAATTTTTGTCTGGCATTTGAGTGCTTCTGTCTTTAGAAGTCTGCATATTTTATGAGGCTCATTAACTAATCTGGCTGAGTAGTATCCCTTCAGGTTAAGTTACAGGTTGGATATAAGGAAATGTGTTTTTTACATTGTGCCAGATTAGTTTCCAAGCCTCCTCCTGTGAGGTACTGCATTTTTCATTCCTTTTAATTACTGATAATATTGGCTGGAAAATGTGGGCATCCATCCACTTTGCTGAGTTAGTATATTCAGAGGTCTGTCTGAATATGGTTATAAGTGGAACAGAAGTCTTGAATCAGGACTATTGTGAGTAACTGTGGCCCCACAAAAGCTAATGGGTGATATACTATTGACTTCAATCAGGCCAAGATTTTAGCCATTGAGTTTATTTTGGGAGCAGACCACAATGGGACTATTTACATCAGAAAGGGCTACTTCACTGGGACTGTTCACATTAGTTGGAGTTTGCAGGACTGGGCCGTAAATTGCGATACTGTGTTACTGAACTTCATATGCATGATGCTTCAATTATGACTTTAGTCATATAATTACTCTTGAATTTGAAAGAAATGCAGATACTGGAAAATAAGTACTGGAAAATAATTCATCTAGATAATGGATTTTTAACTCCTTTAGCATAATTAGTCTAAACGAACACATAGTACCTGAATTCAATTAAGAGATTTAAAGAAAGAAAAACAGTCTGAAAATAAAAATGAAGCTTTGTTCTTCCATCAGAATGTATTAGATCTTGCAATTTGCATATACAAATAATTCAGTAACATTCACTGGTATTATAAACACAGCAAGATCATATTATAAATGTAATAAAAGAAAATAGCCATAATCGCTGAAACTGTACAATACATACATACATTATAAAGATCTGACAAATTAAGTACAGTTTGTTACACAGAAAAGTTTCAGTAACTTTACATTAAAATGACATTAGGGAAATGAAAATGTTTCAAAATATTGAGAACACAAGTGGGTTAGGCTCATTTTAAAAGTTTAAAAAATCAATACATAAAAATTCTTTTTAAAAGACTGGTAATTACAGTATGCATTCTTCATTAAGAGCACAATTCACCAAAGTATTTAAGTGTTTGTTTCAGAAGCCAATAGGACATCAGCATCTATAAGTGTTTTGCTGAATAGAGATGGACTTAAACGCTTTGATAAACTGGGGCCATATGTACCACATGAAAATAGACAATAATGTAAGTCACATGGTGACCAATACCGCATACAGATCAGAATATACATTTTCTAATCACTATTTGGCATTTTAATTCCATGCAACAGAGACAATTTAAAAAGAGAGAATCCTATATATTTATTACACTGGTATATCAAATACAATAGCCTTATCTGACTAAAAACAAGAAGAATTGGAAAACAAGCTTTTTAAATGATAATATGGAAATGTTATTGCTTAGCCATGTTTCTCACTTTTGAAATATTTTATGGGCACTTGTCACATCTTAGATGTCTTTATATTTAAAACAACAAGGTTTGGCATTGTGGTTAATTTTAATCACAGTATCTGTTTAGTACTGGATACTTCCTAGATCAGGAGGCTAACTTGTTGCTGTGTCTTGAAGTCATTAGTAAGAGCTGAGTCCTAAACCTGCAGAAGGATCTGTTAGAATGGACCCTTCTGAATACACAAGAGTCCCAAAGAAGTCAGTATGATGGTACTGCTCTATGGGCATGGGCTGGCAGAACTCACGTCAAGATAACTTAATGATCTAACAAGGTTGTGTCCCTCTCCAATGTGAGTTCCAGTGCAAGAGGAAATTGTTAGGTAATACCAAGACAAATCTACCAAGCATTTGAACAGTCAGATCTTAAGAGCTGTCCAAGGAGCACAACAGAATACAGGGAAAATATGAAACAAAAAACGTAGACTGAATATTAAGAAAAAATGCCAACAGCAAGATCTGCTTACACTGTAGAATACATTTACAAGGGAAATGGTGTAAGCTTAATTGTGTATTTAAAATTAGACTGAACAACCCTTTGAAATTTATTGTTGGGAATAATTCTGTAATGACTGAGGGATGAAATTATTCCGTGTCTCATCATCAAATTTAGTATTTTACTTACATGTTGTCTATGCTACAAATATTTATATTGGCCACCTGTGTGTATTGGCCTTTTGTAACTACATTTATTTGATGTATTTTATTTTAATATATTTTACAGTTTCAGAGTATGCCGGAAATGAAAGCTTATTTGATTTTCTTTTCTTTAGTCAAATAAAGACTTTGCATCATGAAGGTAACTATTAACATCAAATGGTTTAGTCTTGTAACAATTTGTTGTAGTTCTTAAGTGCATAATTACTGTAAAAATAAATATACAGCAGTGCATTACTGGGAAGACAAGAAGCAGCAAATGGCAGTGTTCAAAACAGTGTGCTTAAGACTTAATTTGAACTCTTTTCAATTCATTATGTAATAAAAGGAGAGGTGTGAACACCTGTTACTCTTTGCATTATTAAAAATAACTTTTTTTTAATTTTCAGATTTTATAAATGAACATGGAATAAACAGTGCAAGAACAAGAATGAAGACGTCAGTTTAGGTTTGTTTATTTTTAAATAAGGCTTTTATTTTGTGTTGGAAAATCAATCAATTAAATAGAACTATTGCATATTAGTTATGAATATCAATTATATTTTCATATTTATTTGTGCTCATTAAATTTATATAGCTTTTTAAAGGATGAACAGATATTTTAAAAATATTCAATATTCAGATGTGCCCTGTGTCTTTTATATTTTCCCTCCCCAAATCCTGCTGAGGAATATGAATGATTTCATTCTGCGCACACACACACACACACACACACACACACACACACACACACACACAC
>ML681981.1:4211626-4265493 GCA_007922195.1 Podocnemis expansa | reverse complement strand
CACACACACACACACACACACACACACACACACACACACACACACACGTCCCTTTTTTGATTAGGGAAAGATTTTAACTATGGAGAGGTTATTTTAGGAATATACATTTTAAGAGAACTTTCTTTTCTGAACAGTTTTGATTGTTGATACCAGTGGGATTCCAATATCAAATTTTTAAAAAATGCAAGTTTTTGTATATTTCAGTAAAGAGAAGAGTCTCAGTTTCTCTATGTATTATATGTATTACATCAAGCTCTAGATCTGTTTCTGGCAACAAAAATAAAACCTCTTGAGGGAGCTGACAGAAGCTCAGGTGCAGCAAAAATATTTGCAGCACAATTTGGTCTTCCGACATGCAAAAGATTTTCAAAATAGTGATAAACTTATATTATAATACTGTGTATTTCAGCAGGAACATTTAGGAAAAAATACATTCAATTTAATAAAAAAGTAAAATAAAAACTTTCAAGTCTATTTAAATCAAATAATTTATTAAAACTCTGTATTTACATAAAATTATTTCGAACTGACAGGTTGTCTTGAAATAGAGCTGCCTACAATATACTGCCTATAAAAAGCATGGCTGTTAAAGTTTGTTTTTAAGTTGTAGCTGAAGTGTATGTCCAAAGGCCAGATTCTGACATCCTTCCTCACATTGAATAGCACTTTACTCCAGGGAAAGTCTCATTGACTTCTTTACGGCTATTTGGAGAATGAAGTGTTACTGAAAATGAGTAAGGATATCAGAACTGAGCTCCTGATAAACATCACTACTGATGAAATCAATAATCATCATCAGTTATTGATGTCAGTAAGGAAAGGGTCAGGGTCAGGGTCAATATAGCAATTTAGCTTTCAACTTATTCACTATAGTGCTTCATATAGTATAAAATAAAAATAGATTTTGTAATATTTAGGGGGATGTTAAACTTGGGAAATAAAATTAATATTGATAAATATTTTAATTCATTGGAAAATGCAAAGAAAGAAATAGAACCAAGGTTTGGTTAAAAATATATACAACATCCAACAACATAATATGGTAATATATCGGACATAAACATTTATTATAATTAGCTTTTTAAAGATATTTATATTTGAGTATTTATAATTTTATACAGAAAATGTGACATATAAAGCAAAACACAGTCATTTACAGTAGGAATTATAATGGAAAATATGATATAAATTAACATGATTTACAAATATACAGATTATTAAATTAAAAATAAGGCAGGAAGTTTTATTTGAAATTAGCATAATCAGAAAATATATCAATGAAATCTTGTACCACTTTGTAGCAGAATTCATACTGTTCCTAAAAAAAAAAAAAATCATATTTACTTTTATTGTACATTATGATTACATTAGAATAATCAGACTTAGGTAAATCTAACAAAGTGCAATGTATTCTAAGTTGGACAACTGCAAGTTTATATGACAGAATGCATAGTCTACCCAAGTTGATTGTAATTTTTTAAAATTTCCACTCTTTGTGGCTTTTATGTTCAGTTGTATTAGCTTCCAAGTTTCACGGTATGCATTACCTGATGCTATTTTTATATAACTAATCCTGATGATAGCTTCAGGGAGGATTATGTAACTGGAATGGGAGGCTGAAAGGAGAGGATATCCGTAAGAAGCTGTCTCAAATTATTAGACCTCTCCAGTATGAAAGAACTTGCAAACCACTGAGCCCACACCTGCTAAATGCAAAGTATATCCTGTGAGGTGTAAAGCACCCTCAACTCCCACTGGTGTCAACAGGAGCTATGGAGTACTCAGCGTCTTTCAGAACTGGGGTCACAGTGTCTTTCATGTCAAACAAAATCTCAAAGCACTTTACAAACTCCCTGTGTATATGTATGATTATTTTTATTATGCATTTATATTGTAGTAGCAACTACAATACATGGCCCCATTGAGTCTGTCCCAAAGAACTAACATTCTGAATACTGTTTCTCATAGTTTTACACCCTTGCCCCCGCCCCCATGTACCCAGCTCCCATCTCTACATGAAATGTGCACCTCTCCCTTCCCCCCAATTTTAAATGAAATGCAGTCACTTCTGGGTAACAGTTACTTAATGGCATATAGCAACACTATATATTTTCTTCTTACTCTCATTGACTCATAATACAGTGTTTCCCAAACATTTGAAAACCGAGTCTCTCACTGGAAAAATAAAACCAGTCTTTCCATCTATCCTTGCAATGCAGCCATATGTCATTAAAGGCTTATCCATCTTAAATGTACACATCTTCCTCTATCCCCTGGCTAGTTCTTCTTCCCATCATTCCACGCTTTTGCGAACACTGGTGTGAATCTTCATAATATGATACTTTTTCTTTGTTCCTACACTATGAGATAGTTAATGTAACAATAATGAAGTATCAACACTGGCATCTGAGTTCGCTCCATTTAAATTAATGGGAGAGTTCACAGCTTAGAAATACTGGTTTGGGCTCTCTGCAGACTCAGGCCAACATCTCTGCATCGGTTACACAGGTCATGTTTTGGATGTTTTCTTCACCATCCTAATAGTGCTTAAATAAAAACAAAACAAACAAGTAGTATGGTGGCATTTTTATAGATTAATAAATTTATTTATCAAATGAGCTTTCATAGGAGAAAATCCCACTTTGTCAGACGCTTGAAGATGGAGTACATACAGCATGAGAGCAAAATAAATATAAGGGAGTGTAAGTCATAGGATCAGGTCAGACTGCTATAGCAAATCAAAGCAGTTGTTTAGATTCAAACAGCGGAGAACAGCAATAAGCAGGGAACTGCTTTGATTTGCTGTAACAATCTGACCTGATCCTATGATTTACACTCCCCTATATTTATTTTGCTCCCATTCTGTATGTACCCCACCTTCAAGTATCTGATGAAGTAGGATTTTCTCCCACGAAAGCTCATGTGATAAATACATTTCTTAGTCTTTGAAAGTGCCACCAGACTCCTTGTTTGTTTTGCTGAACTAGACTAACACGGCTATCCCTCTGGAACAATGCTTGAATGGTAGGTCTCTAGGATCCCTGAAGATATAGGATCTACTCCTGGCTCTGTCACAGAGTCCCTGTTTGATCTCAGACAAGTCATTTAACCTTTCTGTACCTCAGTATCCCTAACTATAAAATGGAGAAAACAAAATCTACCTCAGACAAAGTGTTTTGAGATTACTGTTCATAAAGCACTTTGAGACTGTTGAATGGGAGGTGCTGGAAATGCAATGTATTGTTATTTATGAAAGGTCATTGCTCTCCAGGATTCTGTTCTTGATGGTTTTTTTTTTTTGTTTTTTACAAAACTACTTCAGATGTTCATAACTTTGTTTAATAATATAGCCTAAATTCTAACGTCAAAGACATTTATCCTCAGTGAGGACTAACTGCAAGTCAGTTTGATGTATTTAAACTAAGTCATGTTTAAGATAAAATCATCAACACTTTATTTAAAAAAGACCTAATATATTTGTTTTTTCATTATCACATAAGAATTTCCCATGGATTTTTAAAAATCTTTCACAACCTCCTCTCTGTCTCCTCCACATTCCCCGGAAAAACAAAACAAAAAACAGAAGATCAGCAGCTGCTTAACAACAAACAGCAACTTTTAATCCTATTTTTTTTAAGAAAGCCTATTACAAAATAATAAAATAGAAGTTTATAATGAAACACCTATTTCAACCTTAAGTACATAGTTTTTAAAGGTAGTCCTATATTACTATATTTATTGTGGCTAATTCTCTTCCCACAAGAACATTTACAAAACTTACATTATTTGACAGAGATTAATAACATACCAATGTTTGCACCATATGCGGCCTTTGCATTCTTAAGCTCTTCACAGCTTGAAATACATCTAACAGTCCTTCAGCCTTTACCCGTTCCAGAATATTGCTGAGTGCTATAAATGTACCTGTTCTTCCAGCTCCAGCACTATAAGAAAAACATATTTCTTTCGCTTAATAAAATGTTAGGATATACCCATCCAAATTACAGTAATGAGCAACAAAGATTCTTTTCACAGCAACTAAAGCAGAATACCCAAGTACTCTTATTAGCTGACTAAAAACTTCTTGCTTACTAAGTTTTTTGTCATCATTTGCATGGAATAGTTTTTCATGTTATAATCATGAATTTATAAAATTTAATTTTCAACCAGGCCAAATTCTGATAAAGGTCTGTAACCTGCAAACACGTACATGCTTCTTTATACAAGTTTATAGTTTCATAAGTCAAATGCATTATACATGGCTGTGTCTACACTAGAGGACTCAGGTAAGTCGATTTAATAAGGTTGACTTAAAGTTGATTTTATTAAGTTGACTTAGAGAAGCCCCATTTGTTTAAGTTGACTTTATAATGTCAACTTTAACGGCTCTCCTGCCTTAAGTCAACTTTAAGTTGATTTTAATGTCCACATTTTTTTAAGTCGACTTAAGCAAGTGCTTAAGTTGACTTAATGAACTCCAAATGGAGCCCTGGAGTTGCTTAAGTCAACTTAAGCCTGTAAAATTAACCACATCTATACATGTCTGTAGAACTGGGGTCATAGAATTGTAACTGTTTTCTAACCTGTACTTGTCCCTAAACCAACTGAAATTTATGTATCACTAATATTATGGTTTTATTTTTAACATACAGAAATTGGTTTGGGTAATTCTTTGTTGCTTATGAAGGTAAAAGCTTATGAGTAGCTGAATCCTGATATAGTACACATACGCATAGTGCAACCATGCCCGCACATCCCTGCTAATGCAACTAATTCCTGGCTTTCACCTCCTTATTATTCTAGCTATGCATCATTCTGGATCAGTGACTGCTAAATATTTTGAATTATGTGATATGCCAGTACTGGTTGGAACTTGTGTTTTTTATCTTTTATCATTTGTCTAAGAGCAGATAAGATTTCATATTTGATTGTCTAAAAGAAAATGTGGTTGTCCCAATTGTTAGACTCTGATCTTATTGAAATAAAATTCAAATTAAATATTGCTGCTGCTGTGACTATCTAAAGGCTTTCCCCTGCACTGTTCTTGTGTTCTTCTGGACTACTCTATCTGGTTTTTTCACTCATATTTTCTTGGGTTGAGTGTGTTTGATTTTTATTTTGTTTTATATATTTAGCTTTTTCTTCCATTTAATAAAAATTAAAATGTTACTGCCACTACTAGTCTGAAATGATTAATCAGAAAAACTATATATTATGTAATCAAATAAAAAGTCTAATTCTTAAGTAATATTATAGATAAAAATCTATCTAATCTGAAATCATGCAGAACAGCACTAGTTTAATCCATATCTAATACTCTCAGCAGTTGCTGTTGAATCTCTTTCAAATTTCAGCAGGTAGGTAGATGCTTGCTGACATTAATGAAAATAAAATAGGAAAGTTTCACTTTCACTGCCAGCTGACGAATAACTATTTGACCTATATCAAAGAAAAGTTTACATTATGACTCCTAATTTCATTTCACTACATAATAAGCAGTTACAACTAGAAGATGCTAAAATAATAGTGATTAGGAACTGTGAGGTACACAGCTAGGATTAGGGAATATTCAATAAAAACTGAATGATTTTTTGAATTTGTGATGAGGCTAAACGGAACACAGAAAAGCTTAGGTCATGTCCCTACACCAAGAATAAATACAAAATAATTTACTGAGTTTGAATTTTTAAAAAATCTTATTTATATGCAAGATGAATGGTAGTCACCATCAGCATTCATTGCCTTTACTTTATTTCCATCAAATAAATCTTTCTGATGAGCATGTCCTTATGAAAAGGTTTTGTACAAAAGCATGACTCCTCAGTTGGATACGTTAAAGTCTAATAGGAGGAAAAAGTGAACAGGTAAAATGTTGTGTAATTCCCTATAGACATCTACTTTTATCAAATAAAGACAGCTGCAAAACCTAACCAGGTTCAGATTTATTTATAATTAAGCCAGTCCCTAGAAAAACTTTCTTGGTTTGGGAATGACTCATTTTGGTATAACTCCATAACTACAGGAAGATGAAAAATTGCTATCATATAATAATATGAAACACTGTAAACCTGTAAACAGAATTAGTTAAATATGTTATTTATTCCCTTATGCCTTGCCAGGCAAAAAATGAAGTCTCTCATTTTACTCTGCCCCATACCACATGTCCTATCTTGCTGCAACTTGAAAAATTCTTTGGGCAAAGTTTTGCCAGCTTCACATTTATCTCTGAAAAATAATTTATATGTGATTGCACGTAGGTTCAACTTCCCTTAGAAAAGCATGAAAAAATATATATTGTGTGATTTATGGTACAGTACTATCTCCTTCAAACCTATTCTTCCCTGTTTTCCTCACAACCTCGTACTGAATATAAAGAATTTAAAAGAAAAAATCTTTCAGGGTGATGGCCTCTTTCAATCTGGCTTTCAGAACAATCTTGAAGGATGGAAGAATTGAAGAAAAATAAAAATCTGAAGGGGCAAACTGATGTGGCTACAAAAAAAAAATCTATTGTAGAAGGATCCTTACACTCTCTTGTAATCTATAATAAGAGAATGCCAGCACAGAGAAGAAATAAAGAGGAGAAAAAAAACCTCAGCCAGCTACAGAGAGGAAGAGATAAAGGACAACTGCTGAGACAGTATAGAAACAAGGAAAATAGAATTTAAAAAATGTCTTGGGGCAACACTTTCAGTAAAACCTTAAGTGTTTTGCAATTTGATTTTTTCATTATATATTACAATTATTGTGATCATTCATTTCTACTCTTAAATCTTCTGTAAATAATTTGAAGAAAATAGATAGATGGTTGTTCTTCTGAAAGCAAGTAATATTTAATTTAAATGGAAACACTCAGATAATACATTTTCCATTTGTTTTATTTAAATGTGGAAAGCCAAAATGAGCCATGACCTAACTCTATTAATTCACTTGGCCGGACATATATTTGGACCAGTGCCTTGGGCAACAAATCCTAGCCATCTCACCTTATTACAGAATATTACATAAAATATAAAGTAAGATCGCAAAAGTAGTGGACACTTCCCTTTAACTGTTAGCCAATGGCTAATCAATATAGCAGAATTTCTGCTTTAGAGGTCTTTTCATTACTTTTGGTATCATATGGACTATAAACAAACAAAAGCAACTAAAAACTTTCCAAAAGAACTACATGGCAAATTCTAAAATTCACACAGATACAGAGTAAATGTGAACACTGGAAATTCATAGTGTATCTGTATTTAGAAATCCTACAACCCTTGCTCTAGCAAAAATACTCACTGACTTCAGGGTCAACTGACTTCAAATTGCACCTAAGCAAGGCATGCAGGAACAAGCACCTCAATTCTTATTCAAGGGAACTCCAAGGATTTTGTCCTTGGATATGAGCAAATTCTAGCAGGAAATCTGAAGTAATTTAGTGAAATTATGATAAATTATTTGGATTTGTTTTACATTTTCCAATGTTAACTTAAGAAATTTATAAGTGTGTATTTGCTGTATGTCTATTTGTGCCAGACAAGTGATTAAGGTCGTCTTCAGATAGATTTTTCAGCGCAAGGAGATTTAACTATATCAATGCTATTTTGTTTTAAAATATTATGTATAAATTCTTGAATGAATAAATTCTTCAATGAAAAAAAAGTAATCATTCCAGATACATACAGTACATTTATCTATGAGCAGTAAAAAGATAACAGGCTTTATGGGCTATTTGCCAAGAAATGTTTGGTTCCCAAACTTAGTAGATCTGGCATCCACACACACAAAAATGCACACACAACAGTTTGTTCAGCAGCCCTGTGAATATGCACCTGGTTCAGCTCCCTCTTCCACTGTCCCTGGCATTAAGGCTGCACTCTCAAAAATTCTCATAGCATGTCTGTCCTTTGGAAGGAGGTATTATCAATATTGTGGAAAAGGAAGGCAGGTGAATTAATGCTGATAAGGTCTGCATTAACTTACTTGCAAAAATCCAAGGTAGCTGAGAGCTTTCAATCACTGGTCTTGCCCTATATGTAGCCATTTGAAGGTGCTTTTAGTAGTTGTGGGTAAACAGGAAAAAAGATAATGCAGGATGCAGTACTGAATTTCCCTGTGTTGACCTTTAGAGCACTAATATTACCACTTAGGAAAATATATTTACGTTTTTTTCCTCAATTCTCACATCAAAGTACAACTTCATTGCTTTTAAAAAGCAGGAAAAAACTAATTCAACTTCATTACCCATGTGCAGATACTAGAGACTGAAAAAACAATTTATAGACTGCATCAAAAATGGGAGGAATCTGGATTTTGAGAATTTCTCTTATACAAAATTCTGAGATAAAACAATAAAACCATATCAAATCTTATTGTCAGGTTTCATAACACCAGAGCTCTTAAGTAATTCTTTATTTAAGAAGACTCTGCCTCATCATACTCAGTGAAAACATCTATTTTTGCCTTCTAAGACAATAAATATTTTGGCCAGAGCAAGAACTGCCCTTGTGCTCTGTAAGACATTTCCTCTCTTGATAAGTTATTTATGAAACTGCAAAAAACATAACCATTCCTCTCCTTACCGTTTAAACCAACACCTCTTCCCTCCTTTCCCCCTCCATCAAAAACATACCACTTTTTCCTCACCTGTAAAATATCTTAAAACTACAAGTAAGGAAGGAAACATGACTTGGAGCCAAGTATTTTAGGTCTAAACTTTTTATTCCAGACAGCCTATAAATTTTAAACATTTCCCCGTCAATCCCCAGTCACTGCATCCCTCCTTTGTAATTAGAGAAGCAGTTTTCAGGACCCAGGATAAATATTCAACATTTGAGAATTCTTCTTTGGCCGTTTTTGGAGGCACAACTAAACGAGAAAAATTATTGTCTCCTGTATGAGCTACCAAAAGTTAGTCAATTCTAGCACTTATTTCTTTATAGCTCAGTTTTGTTTTTAAGAACTTGATTGTGATGTTTAATTAGTCATAGGAGTGCTAAACAGATATAGTCTTAGCTGTTTCTGTTTCAATTTACAACTAATGTAAATGACAAACAGTAATTTTTTTATGATAAATGTACTGGCAATGTGCCTATATTTTACGGGATATGGAAAAGCCTGTTAAGCCTATATTTATGGATAATAATTTGCATGCAAATACGAAATAACTCATCCATGATCTTTAATGTGATGTTTCTCTTATCAGAAAAACACATCAAATGGATAACTAAAATCTGCTTTAACAGTTGCTACATTAGACATTTTATTTTCTATATGCAATAAGATTTAATCGAAAAAATTAAACCAAACACTTGACTAAATGTATGCCACTGCAGGTTGTAGAGATTATAACGAAAAGTACACATTTCACAAATGAAATGAAAGTGCTTTCTGTTTTACATATATAACATTTAATAACAAAAATTGCTAAATAGGACCCTTTACATAGAAGGCAAAAGCTGAACTTCCTATGACTAAAGATGATAGGGCAGGGTAACACATACTTAAGAGGCGAATCAAGCCAGGGGGCAGGTTTTCAGCTGGAGTCAAATGGAATAATTCCACTGATACCAGTGGGCAATTTAAACCACTTGAGCAGCTGCCCCATTGGCTTCCCTCCCCTTTTAAACATGTGGCAATCACTGCATACTGTATCTTGGGCAAGTAGTGACTGCCCTTGCAAACTCATACAAACAGTGAAAAGTCCTCAAGGCTTAACATTTAATCCTTAAAATACAAGGGCTCACACTGACATGTGTCTGGGAAAATTAACTACTTGACTTGAAATACACTAGCTGATTTTCCAAGATTTGAACCTTTGGGTATGCAAGGGAAGGTTCTAGTCATAAGCCTTAAGAATATGGGTGTTTAACTTTTCCAGAGCAGCAGCTGTTTTTCCAAAATGTAAACTCATGTGACTCTATGTAACAAAGAAGAGTATAGTGTTCTAAGTCTTACAGATTTTGAAATATTATTTTTTATCATTCTAATAGTGTTTTGGAATAAACATATGTTAAAGTGCAGGGAGAAATGTGGTCTACAAGATTAACTTAATTCTTCAAAGTTTGTGTGGGTTTGAGAGGATGGAAATATTGGATGTAACACGTGGCTCTAGTTACTTGATTCCCAACATGTTACATTAATAAAAAATATACACTTAGTCAAAAAGAGCTTCTTTTCTCCCTTAGTGGTAGGCTAAAAGTGTCCTATATTTTACCCAGTTTAATAAGCATTCAGTATTCGGACTTACTAACAGACTTCAAAAAGTAGTTTTTGAATCCACTGTCAAACTGCAAAATCATACACTAAAACTGCCAGTGTCTATGAATTCAAACACCACAAAGAAAATACGAGAAAATAACAGAGAGCAAAACACATCAGAAGAGAGGAAATGCTTGTTCTGTTACTTAATGTTCTTATTCTTAGACCATGTCTTGAATACTGACAAACTCAAGCCTGTTTCAAGGTCCCAGACATTCCAATCAAGGCACTGTTACAAAGTGCCTCCACTTTTCCAATAGTGCATGAGAATAGAGGAGGTCTTTCAGGTAGCTCAGACACAAATCACAGTCCTCACAGATCAACACCAGCATCTCTGTTGTTCCTAGTGTAAACTGGGAGTCAAATGCATACTTCAGAACACTGGTTCTCAACCACTGTGTCAGGACACATTACTGTGTCACCACAAGGTGGTAAGTATGCACAGAGAGCTGAGGAGATGGCTGGATTTGGCCTGCAGGAGTGGGCTGGTGTGTCCTGTAGGGTCACGATATGCCAGAAAGTGTTTCATAACCTGCAAAAGGCTGAGAACCCCTGCTTCAGAGAACAGTGTAATATGCTCTCCACAGCCAACTCATCACTGGCAAGTGGGCAGCTGCATCCTGCACTAGCTATAGCTTCTAGGCTTTGAAGATAGTTCCCAGTAGGACACATTGCAACACCCAGTTTGGAGATCACTAGAGCTGAAATAATACTTCTGTAGAGAGGGAAATACTCAATTGCTTAATATCTAAGGGCAAATGACTGCTGGCAGAATCCATAGGTGCCACCAGTTTGCTGACCTCTGACAAAAACTGGCACAGTCACAACACTGTCCCCATGATACTGTAGATAAGGGTTTCCTCTACTGGGGCTCACAAACTGATGAAGAAAACTTCAGGGCTATCACCATAAAATATAAAAGACCGAGCATGAGAACTTCACTCTGTCCATTTCTAGGAGATAACCAACCAATTAAACTAGAGTCGTTTGTGCACTATACTCAAGTCAACCACCAGATTAAGAGAGGGATAAGCTGAGAACTCCATGCGTCACCAGAGTTGTGCTGCCACAAACAGCTGAATAATCTTTCCTCCAAGAAGGGAAGCTAGAGACAGGTGATATTTATTATTTGCACCAAGATAATGCCTGGGACCGCCAGCCGTGGGCCAGGATCCCATTGTGGTCAGTGTTGCACAAACATAAAATAAAGGCGCTACAAGGCCAAATAATTCAGAGTTGGTAATGCTGTTGGTGTCCAGAGAGATCAGTGTTAAGTGTGATCTTTTAACCTTTCACTTGAGGAATATGGCAACTCCCCCTTCTGTGCCTTGGGAGCCCCAGGGACATCACTTTTTGTTAACACTGGGCTTGTTAAAGAGGCCTTGCCTGTAGAAAAAATGGCAGTAACCTTTGTAAGGAGATGGCTATAGAAAAGGGATATTTGGGAATGGAGTATATTATTTTGATTTTAAGAAATATTTGAAACAGGTAAGGATTAAAAAATGTAAATTTTTATTTTATTAGAAGGGGTAGAGATATGGGTTAGAGAGACAAAAAAAATCCAGGAAACCACAACACACTAAAACCTGGGAAAAACAAAGGTTTAAGACAAAAATGAAACCAACAAAAGGAGAGACTTCAAAACTCCCTGAAGAATGATGGGATTTTGAAGAAAATATACTATCTAGACAAATGCAAATAAAAAAAAAATTTAAATGAACTAGGTAGAAGATAAAGTGAAAGTGGGTATGGGTTTTTAAAATAAATGAAATGAAATGGAAATGATTGAGGACAAAAATACCTTGTACCTCAATCACTTTCATTAGATTTTCATGTACACACTAGCTATGAAATGGTGTGATCTTATCACCCTTCTCCTTCAACATCCTGTTTGTTAAATTCACTTGTATTTTGTCTTAATATTATATTTGTGCATATATTACAAAGTGTCATGACAGTGCATAGCACAATGGGATTCTGGCCCTGACTGGGATTTCTGGGTGCCATTGCAATATACATTTAAAAAAAATTCATTGCAGTTGTTCTTTCCCACTCAAAAAACTAAATGAAGCTCAGGTTCAAAAATGTATCTGAATGATTTATTCCTCAAGCAACTGTATTCTACACATACCTTCTCATCACTAGGGGAGTGAGGTTTGGGCTAATGGTTTGTATTTACTGATCAATTCTTGTTAGCTAATCCAGGAAGAAAAAGGGAAGTTTTGTATCTTTTGGTTTTCAAAAGTACTGTCCCAGTTCCCTGGAATGGAACATTGCTATGATAATCACCAAAGCAGAGGAAAGGGAAGATGGAGAATGTTGTGCTGATCATAAATAATAAGAATGATTACAAAATAAATAAGAAAAAGCAGAGACCAAATAAGTCTTACCTGCAGTGCACAGTAATTGGATGGTTTCCAGTCTGCTGCTGCTGTTTTTGGACAGCTGCAATAAGGTCAATCATTCCTTTTCCTTCAGCAGGGATTCCAATTTCAGGCCACCCATGAAAATGAAACTGTCGGACAAGTCTGCTCTGCTTCTCCTGATCATTCAAAAGTGTGGCAGAAACAGAGTTAGTGCAGTTGTCAGTTCAAAATCCAAGCACACTTTTTTACCTTCGACATTTTTTTATACAGAAATTTGCAACATGATATAGGGCCATTTTCAACCTGGTGCATGATAAATTAATCAACCAGCTCAGGTAGTTCTACCTCTTAATGCCCTGTGCAGCATAATAAAATTTTATCCTATAATTTCCCATTTGATTTGCACCACTGTTTCATCTTGCTAGTTCTAAGGACATATTTTAAAAACTGTTCATTTTTAATATGAAAATCAGTGGCTAGGCTTTTCATCACTCTTATAGGCTGTATCCAAAGTCAGGGAAAAAGAGAATAAAGCTCACAAACCAAGGATCTTTTCATAACCTAGTCCCTTCTATTCAATTTTGTCCAACTTTTTTGCTTTCTAAAAAATTAACCATCTTTGCTCCTAGTGGATTGTTTAAGCATTCTTACTGAAAGTATACATTTAGTTCATTACAGTTTTATATTACAAGTGCTCACTACTGCATAATTATTCCAAATATAATTACTATGAGCCAGGTCTGATGGAGTGCAACAAGGGTGCACAAGAAGGGGATGGGGACATGCAAAGTGCTGTCACAATTCAACTCTCATAAGTACTGATGTAAAAAGCAACATAATATATGAAAAATACAAATTTAGGGCAGTCAACATATAGATCATTTTATGGTCAGTTTGGGATGATTTGAATACAGCGTAGAGAAATATTATTCTACTACAGGTTTTGGGCAATACTCTAGAAATCATTATGAAGAGTATTAGTTCAGTATCTGTTGACACATCTAGAGCTAGATTGTGCTTGGCTCTTGTGTGAGGAGAAGCTGGAAAGAACTTCTTTCCTTTTTGGTGCAGAGGCCAAACTCCACTCTTGTCCTTATGTTCTCCTGGACTCAACAGCTGAACCTAGTTAGGCTACAAGCCACCTCAGAAGATGGGATTTGAACTGGATAGACATAGAATAATGTATTCTCTGCACCCTTTTAGACCTTAACTACACTTTAAACATTTTTATTATTATTGGTAACAATGGTGGAAGCTCAAAGGCACTAGCATTTTCTTCAACGCGTCATCCAACCTTCCTCCGAAGCAACTATAGATGACACTTATTTAAAAACAGCTCCTTGTCTACATTAGAGTTTCCACAGTTGCCACCCCAGGTTGTTAGTACTGCACTAATGGGACATTTTAAGAAAAAGGCTAGTACAGATAAAGTCTGCCTATAACCGGTTTGGTGAATTGTTTTGTGCTAGGAAGACTCTACCACTAAACCATATTTGGGTACGTAATCTGTCCCACTCTCCTCCTCCTCCACTGTGTGTGAAGCAGGATAGTCTAGAATGCACTACCGCAAATGTCGCAGATGCTGCTGTGTGTTCTCTGGCTACTCTATCTTTTGCACAGGTATTAAGGGATAGTCATCCAGATGGACCCAGATTGCACTAACACTATTAGGCAGCATGATAGATGCAGAAGAGCTGCTGTGTGAACATAAACTGAGTCATATTATTTGTGCTCCTAAAGTCATTTGTGTTTTGTGGAGCAGCAGGCCTATAAACAATCCCTAATCTTACATTAATGCATAGTCAGATTCTACACTTACTACAGAAAAACTAAGCACTTCCAAAAAAAAAAATAGTGCAATCAATTACCAAACAAATGATGCAGTCTGTAATGACATGCACGATACCATGCTGTCATGCATGTAACTACAAAAGTTCCCAGTTCCCAGATGACTTCCACATCCTAGCCTCCACCCTACTGAAACTTGGTAGGCCAAGAAGCTAAGACTAGAGCCTCACCCAAGGTACTACCCACAAGAGTCCTGATCAGAGGATCGCTCTACTTCACTAAATGGTCCAATTACACTCTTTCAGCCAGAAGGAGACACAAGAAGAATGTCTGAACAACAAGGATATTTCCTGTTGTGGCTGCACAGGATCCTGCTTGTGCCTGCCTCCTGCACCCAACCCTGTTTCTAATTCCTGTTCTTCTTCTGGCTTCTCCCTCACCTTACCTTAGCTCTTGCTCCCATTTTGCTCCTGCTCCATACTTTATTGTTGCACATCCTCCAGTTCCTGCCCATAGGCCTTGCTACTAATCATCAATTAGCAGTCGTGGCTCTGACCCTGGCCTCTGACTTCTGATCCTGACTCAAGCTTGATTCTTGGCTTTGGCATTTGATGTATGATCTTGGCTTTGACCCCCAGCTTCAATTTCTGGTTTTGACTCTGTCTTGACCCCTCTCTCTGATAACTAATATTTGACTCTGGGACTGACCCCTGGGTTTGTTCCCCAGCCTGGATACCTGTTCTGCCCACTACAAATGGCTCCTCTAACTACTAGGCCACTGGGCTTACATCCTGGTCCATAACAACTGCATGATTTCATGAATGGCTCTGAGAATATCATTCCTTGAACCAGAAGATCCTACTTGTATGGAAACATGATTTAGTTGATGGTGGGCAGAAGCATTTGTATTATAAACAGAATTAATTGTCATTTAACATATTTGAAAACTTTTCAGCAGCATGCAGGTGCATTTTAATACAATTCCCAACAATAAAAAGAACTGCATTGCTTAGCACAAAATAAGACTACCACATTAAAAGAAATTGTATAGACTTTCCACTTCATTAATGTGAAGTAAATCCTTAAACGTAAACTATTTTATATTAGCACTTTTTCATAATTAATAAAAGACCAGATGATACTTAGCTTATATAAAACATGATACAATCAATTATCAAGCAAATCATGTTTGTAGTAATATGTATGACACTGTGATGTCCAAGATCGTGAACCTTATTTCTTATAAAATCTAAGTAATATACTGCGTTGGCTTCTCTTTAAATATGGACACAAAAGCTCAAGTCCTTACCATTTATCATGGTTATGAATAGTTAAATGTGTAGAAACCCTACAATTTCAAGATAATACCTGATTGTGTGTGATTATGAAGTCCCTTACACTTATGGCATCCAAAAGATTGTCATTCTTTATCTCTATATTTATTTCTCCGTGAGTTACAGAGCCCTCTGATGGCCAGTACTGAAAACACTTTTCCTGTAAAATTGAAACAGAATAGTAAATCAGACAAGGACTCCTGTGGCACTTTTAAAGACTAACACATTTATTTTTTGCATGAGCTTTCATGGGTGAAGTCCCACTTAATCAGATGCTAGAGTGGAGAAAATTTACACTGTCAGAATAGTAAATGTTCCTCATTTCTGCTAAACTCTAAAATGTCATACAGCTGTAACATAGCTCACGCAGACCATTTTAAACTTTTTCCACAGAATTTTTGCAGTGAAATTCCTAACCAGTGTCTTGCCTAGACCAGTTTTTTCATAAACCCCCTTGCACTATTTAAGATAACAGTAGTAAGTTAAGATAACACTTCAGCCTGTTATAAAACAAGCCAATACATAGAATATAAGTGTTAACTATGCTGGGTTTGGAACAAAGCAAAAAAATAAAACCATTATTAGAACTGCTAGAATGTATGAAAACACTGCTAGAATTAAATGGAAGATTAACACCCCTCTTCCCACAAACTAAAGACAAACCTGGAACTAAGTCCAAAACCAACTCTTGAGTGATACTGTTGTGCAACCTTAATTCATCACCCCCCCCTTGTGCATATGCATTATGATATAGTCTTTAACTACATGATCCCTTATTTTTTACTTACAGGTCCTTACCTCATTCAGTACATAGGATGGATAGTGCTCAGGGAATGAAAGAGTTGCTCAGTTTTTCTTTTTATCCCTTTCATTCAATGTGACCTCTGACTTACTGCATGCCATCCAGCCCGTGCACTGAATACATAATTATTCATTTTCTCTGGCTTTTCTAGGGCACACAGCACCATAATATCTGAGTCACTCACAAATATTAATGAATTTCATACCACATCTCCCCTGTGAGATAACAGCATTATTAGTTCATTTTACAGATGGGGGAAAGAGGCAAAAATTTTGCCCATGGCACACTAGTGCCAGGGCTAGGACTAGAATACAGGACTTTCTGACTCCAAGTGCTATGCTGATTTTTTCCAGGCCACATCACCTTATTACAATCAGTTTTGAACATCCACACCAACCATTTAATGTGTAGTTGCAAATGTTCCACACTTTGCAAAACAGGCTGCAGGTATGTCAGTCTGGACAACCAGAAAATGAAGAATCCACAACTAGTGGACACTTGCCGAAATTGTGGTTTACGCTACTTGCCCAGCACATCACAATGGAAAACTGTGGCAGATGCAAGATAGCAATGAGTTCTCAATGGCTATGCCTACACTTAAGAAGTTAGTTCAAAATAACTTACTTCAAATTAATTATTTCAAACTAATAACGGTCAATTTGAATGAAGTTAATTCAAACTAGCATGTCCCCACTAGAAACCCAAATCAAACTAGCATGTCCATGGACAGGACCTGCTAATTTGACTTAGGAAGGGGCACCATGGGAAGTGTGGCAACATGGTCCCTGAGAAGGGGACATGCCCCCACCCAATACACAGAAAGGGGAAGGGCCTGGGTCAGAGAAGGTCAAACTGTGTTAATTCAAACTAATGGTTAGTTCAAATTAATGCGGCTATATTGGGTTAATTCAAACTAATACATTCAAATTAACCATTACTTCCAAGTTAAGCGAGGTTTTACAACTTTGAAGTAAGCGTTCATTATTTGGAACTAAACACTTCCTTAGCTCGAAGTAATGAAAGCCAGTGTAGCCAAGCATTAATTTAGTTTGAATTAATCCTCATTAGTAAGTGTAGACACAGCCTATGGCACTCACCTTCCCTAAGCATAAGAGAATCCTTTTTCTTCCTATAGTCTTCTGCCTTGTTCATTACACGTTTTTCAATTTCTAGAGCAAATGAGGCAGAGTACGAACAGCCTCATTCACTGCATAACCCTTACTCATCCCCTGGAAGCATCGTGCTGAAGGAGGCAGGAATCCCATGGCAACTACATGGGATTCCTAAGTGATCATGGAATTAAATGCATGCATACAAGAGGACAAAAGTAAGCTGAAATTCTTCCATTTCCTAACTTTTTAGTTTTGGCTTTGCAAAAAAAAAAAATACTGTAACATTCTTTTATGTTTTGTATGTAGTTTCCTAGGCTTCTCTAAAAACTAAAAAGGTAAAAACCAAATGTTGTTATACAATGCATATTAAATGTGTGTTACCACTGGAACAACCCCATCATGCACCACCTGCAGGGTTTGCACACCAAACCTTTAGGACTGCTGCACAGCTTGGACCACAAGACTCACTTCATAAGCTGATCAAAGCCACTCAGTCTGGGGTTCATGGTGCCTGGGTGGAACCTGGCTCAGTTCTCCTCTCCCTCAGAAATGTGGGAGAGCTGGTACATGTGTGATCTCCAAAAAGGATGGTTGGATGGGTCTTCAGGACCTTTTGCTGGTGGGATGGGGAGAGGATTTGTCAGGGAAGCCTGGCCCAACTATCCCCACAATTCACTACAGCAGCAGCCAGGATGTATGCTTCTGCAAAGCCTATTCTAGTGTCTGCTACTTTGATAGCAGTGTGGGTCCAGACCTAAAGGAGACTGATTGTGTTCTGTTGTTGTTTTGAATGTTGTTGAAATCATACTGACAATGCAAGCAACAGAAGTGGCATGTTCAAAAGCATCTCTCTCTCTCAGCTAAATCTGAATTGCGTGAGACAGAGAAAAGGCATTTCTATAACCCATTCCCCTGCCATGTTTTATAGGCAGGCTGCAAACAGTGGAAGAGTTACCACTTCTCAAAAAAAAAAAGGCAGCAAGAATCTTTTATAATGAGATTTCATGCAGCCTAAATATAAGGGTCACTACCACTGTACTATATAACAACAAAAGTTTGACACTTCCTTGTTTGGTGATTGTTTTTAGTTCTCTAAATAAAATATTACTACACTTGACGTCTATGCATGTAGCTGAAGTTACATGGATCAAATCTAGCATGCACAGGTCCTTTATTTTTACCTACATTCTGTTAAACTCATCACTCCTATAGGATGATCAGCCCAGTGGAGTAATGGACACAGAGTAATCACTGCAGAATGATTCAATTTCAAAAGGGATAGCTGTGTTAGTCTAGTCCAGTAAAAAAAACAAAACAAACAAAAAAACAAAACAAGGAGTTGTGTGGCACTAAGACTAACAGATTTATTTTTTGCATGAGCAATTTGACTTCAGGCTTCCCGTGGTTTGAACCTGAAAACTGCTCTGATTTGCTATTATTGTATGACCTGATCCTATGTTTTACACCCCCTTGCATTTAGTTTCATTCCTTTCTGTAAGTTCACCCATCTTCGAAGCATCTGACGAAGCGGGATCTTCTCCCACGAAAGCTCATGCAAAAAATAAATCTGTTAGTCTTAAAGTGCCACACAACTCCAGAATGATTCAAGCCTGGGGATGTGGGGGAGTGTATTAAAAAGAACTTAGATGTTACAATTATAAACTTTGTAGAAGAGAATCATACCTGCTCTCTTTCTTGAACTTCTGTAAGCATAACTATTGTGTGGCATTTCCACTCCCACACCATTCGCCAGAAGTCTTCCACTGTATGAGGAAGTGGTCCCTGTGTGGCAATGAAATAATCCTTCTGGCGATAGCCCTTCACAGAAAGATGAAAGACATCTCATCACTATCACAGTATCAGATACAACAACTTTCCTTTTTCATATTTTAAATTCTGACCCACCTCCTATCAATACGTCCTGGTTACCTAAAAATACTGCATAATCATTCATTCTAAAACCTCAATAACATTCATTAATATTTATGGCAAGATTCTGTCACCTTCACTCATGTCAGTATTCCACAACAAGCTGCACTAACTTCAGTGGTACAAGTTGGAGAGTAAGCTATTACCATGAATAAGTATCAAGCCCTAAATAATCTACTTCTATAAACATAATATAAAAACAATTTTAGCCAAATCATATGCAATAAAACAATCCATTATGTCAGCAAGAGAACACTATGCAATTTTCTCAAACAGAAAATTTCTGAATAGGCAGATGTGGATTAAATGGTACATAGAACACGTGTCCCAGTTTTCTTTTTGGAGTTTTCCATGTGTAATAAATTGTTTAGTTTGGTTCTAAAAATTGTTTTTACAGTTGAAAAGCACTCACTTTAAAACAGTCTTGGGAGAAAACTCCAAAACCCTGAATACAGAAGCAAATACACAAATACAAAAAAGCCACAAAAGACCTAGAAATTGCTTTTTATGCATATTTTTATATCAGTAGTATTGTAACTAGTTAGGACAGAACCCTGGCTAAACCCCCAAATTAAAATACTAATATATTAATCATCACATATTTAATATAAATAAATACAGATTTTAGTTGCTTTCTTCATGATTCCATGGTAAGTGGAAAGCCTTAGAATCCAGTTTTAGATATGGGTGAAAAAATGTAAAAATATCTCATGACAAAAACTTTTTGGAAGCCTGAATGGCTTTTTTCCTGGTAAGTTAACATTACTATCAGAGCAGAATGATATACAAGATATTTTAAGACAGGATGTTTGTATACCTGGGTAAGATAACTTTTTTACCTCACCGTGTACCCATAACAACTTTGGAAGCTAACCTTTATAGACTATATTAAAATCTATAAGGAAATAAAAACTCACTTCAATTCTAAGCTCACACTTACTCCCCACTCCTAAAAAAAAACAAAAAAACAAAAAAAAAACCATACTGCTTTCCTAATAAATGCTCATTTGCTTTTATTTCAGAAAATGAGCATTCATGCTTGAAAAAATGTAGAGGAGGTGAATTTAAATTAGAAAGGATATCAGCTACCTGAGTCGTCATTACATAGACCCCCACATTAGCTCGAACATACCACTGTTCCTGACTCAACTTTTGATCTTACAACATCATTCTAAGAAACTGATGATCTTACATCATCATTCAAGGAAATACACCTTTAGAAAGGAATATTGAGATAAATATAGAAGTCACAGATGAATGAGGATGGAGACTTAATTTTCTTTGCCACCAGAGGCCCATTTCTCATGAGAGAGACACATCAACGTGCTGAGTGGGGAATCTGGCATTTGAGTTGCAATGTGGGGATTCATTTACTGCCTGCATTGTACTAATTTTGTAGATGAATGGAGAACTTAAACATCTAGCACTGTCAGTCTGACACCTTTCAAGAGTAATAAATTTGCGAAAAATGTAAATTGAGGAAAAATTGTCCAAAAGGTTTCAAGTGCTTCTGTTGCATTAGAGTTTCAATGTAACACTCTACTTTGCTGGAAGGCAGAGAGAGTCTGCAAAGTAGGATAATCTCCTGTCAGAATGCCAAGTTAACAAGGCTCATTCATACTGCTAGTGAATATATCTAAAAGGTGGTAAAATAAAAGCAAATATTGATATTCAGGACTACTACAGAATTTCACAAGGAACTCTGTTTAAACTAGAAAGTTGAAATATATGGTTTCATTATGTAAAATCTATCTAAAAATGTTCAGACACTATTGCCACATGGAACTGATGAAATGACACATTTGGTCCTCACCAGAAACATTGAAAAAGCAAATTCTCATTAACAAAAATATCTACATGCAAAGCAATTTTTTTCATTATGGCTTTCATTATGCCATATAGCTATGAGCCACATTTTCAGCATTGGGATGGTTTGTATTTTTCATGCAGAGCATTGGAATAAGCACATTTCAAGCAATGGTAAACAGCATGCTTTGTTCAAGATGACGTTAAAATAGAAGTGTAGTTCCAAACTGGATCTCTGGTGGAGCCGTTCCTTGTAACTCCCACTTTGCAGATCAGCAGTGTCATGTGGGAAATACATGGTAAATGGGGAGAGCAAAGATATTATTTGAAGGAAAAGCAAGGCAGCGGGGGAGTAGGGTTTATCCTTTACTGGATGAGCTCTTGGACAGTCAGAGAAGCCCAATCCAAAAGGGATCAGAATAACCCAAGATAGTAGATAGCTCTACACAGAGATGACAGCCCTGCTCAGGGAAGGCAAGGACGCAAGAAAAGTGGCTGTGGACATTTCATTTATGCTGCAGCAAAGTTTAGTTCAGCTTCTCAAATGTTTCTGTTCCAGTATATTCCTTCCATCTGTCCACAGAGCAACACCTTCTTCATTTTAAATCACCGATGACAAGTTTTAACAGGATTTAATGAAAATGGTTTCAAGGAAAGTGAAGGTTTTAGACTTCCAAACAGAAATCAAACTACTACTATTACTGCCATGTATTTTAGAAACCTGGGAACTGCTTTGGTTTTATAGGAATAGGGACTGTATAAATACCAGCTGCACACACAAACTCATGTTTATACAGTAAGCAGTAGCTTCTTTATTCTTATTTTAATGAGTTAATAATCCATTTTCTTTGCAATTTTTCAACCCCTTTTAGTCATTTAATGTATTTATGAGCTTTGCTTAAATATTCTCCTCCATAAACTGAATATAACGTAGGAGTATAAGATGATGATGATACGGTCATGTCTTTTGATAATCACAAGTCCCTCTCACTGATATTTCAGCACCAATTTATCACCACCTCTCAATACACAAATTTTGAACCTGCTACGCAAAGAAGATGAATTTGATTTGAGGCACCATCTCTGGAGCCAGGGCATCAGTGTCAATGTATTTTTAACTCCTACTCTGTCTTCCCTGACTGACTGAATTTGAGTATAACATTCAGATGTTCTAGAGGCACTCAACAATCACATGTAAGCAAGACTGATTCCCTGATAGGCAGGGGAAATTGAACAGAATATGCTCAGGTCCTCTAACACAGCAGATGGTTATGCCTCCCTAAGAAAGATCAAATAAGCAGCTCCCAATCCTCCAACAAGCTACAGGTCTACCCCTTGAATCAATTCTATACATTTAGGTCCCTGACAACTTTTATGTGGTAGAGGCAGACCATCTTCAACGACCACAATTGAACTGGTCCTCATCCTCATGAATTGTGTTAGAGAGGTTCCATTCAATTCTTTCAGAGAATTTCTAGAATTTGATTTTGTGAGGCTACTCCTTCTCCTTTGTAGGTCTCATCTGTGGAGTTCAGGCGAGCTTTTTTGTTTATGTGAAGCACTGAGATGACTGTGAGGCAATGTGGCTACAATGCCATCACTATGCCAAAGACAATCAGCTCCATTGCCAACATTTTTAAAATTTGGGTACATAAAATTAGGTCCTCTAATCTAAGTATAGGAAACCAAACACAAATAGCCTGGACTTCAAAAGTGCTGAGTACCTGTAGCTCACAATGAAGTAAGGAAGGAAGGAAGAATTTGAGGCTCTGTCAAAGCCTAAGTGACCAACACTGTGACTTACACTGGTGTAAATCAGGAGGAGGTCTACTGAAACCAGTGGAGTTAAACCAGTGCAAAAACAATGTAGGAGGAGACTCAGAACCTCAGCAAAAGAAGCTGATACAGGATATCTGTCCACATATTGGCAAAGTGATTCATAATCTTGGGGGGGTTGGGAGTGGGTCTAACGCCTAAAAACAGAGTTGCATCAGTGGCAAGAAGTGCTTATGTACATCTGTGAGTGGGCAAAAGATTGTACCTTTTCTTCTCAGAAGCTATCTTTTGTTATCTCTAGGCTGGATTATTACAACACACTCTACCCATATGGGACTATCTTTGAAGGTCACATGGAGGCTTCTATAAAGCTCTAGCAAACTCTCTACTGAGCATATGCAAGCTGCAGTTTTTCAAAGGCTTATAACTGGACCAAATTGAAGCAGGTTTTCACAAAGATGACAAAAGCATATTCCTGACACAAAAGCTACCCTATGCCAAATTATAAGTTTCTGCTCTAGGATGGTGGTACTAGAGCATCTCAAAGAAAAGGCTGCCAGAATTTTTAACAAAAGCAAATCAATGTATTTTTCCCTACAGTCATCTCTGGAAATCCTTAACCCTTTTGACTCTTAATGAACAAAATAAACTAGAGGCAGACACACAGCATGGAAAATTTCAGTGCAAATGGTTGAAGCTTGACAGTTATAAGCAAGTGACAAAAGTGTCTTCTGATGGAAATTGCTGGGCAATCTCATTAATAGTAATGCAGTGATTCATCTCTCTCTCTCTCTCTCTCGCTACATCCTCACATGGCCTTCATCACTATAGTATCTAAGAACTGGACAATCATTAATGGATTTTATTCTCACATCACCCCTGACCTATGAGGTCCCTTCCAGCCCTAGGATTCTATGAATCCAGGATTTATTATCCCCATTTTACACAGACATGCTTAAAGCACAGGGTAGATTAAGCAAGGGTCCCACAATAAGTCAGTGGCAAGGCCAGAAATTACAGCCAGGTCTTCTGAATCCAAGTCCAGCCTGCTAACACTAAATCATCCTTCCCTGCTTTTGTAATCAAAGACTGTTTGAGTCCAAGGTATGTTTATTTAATTTTTTAAATTACATTTAGTTTAGATAATAATAGATAAGTTTCATTTCTGTTGCTAGTCTATTTCACTGTTTGGTTTTCAGGCACTTGTACAATACTGTTGTGTTTGAGTTCACAGCATAAAAGAACATTTAAACAATAAAAACCTGTTTTATCTAACATTAAAAACACCAGAGGAAAAAATCTATTCATACTTGCTCTTACAAGACTTCCTCTTTTTGACAAATTATAAATGTTATTCCTAAGCCAAGTTGATAAGACTCTCTTTAAAAACACTTCTATGCCACAACAGTCAAGTTGCATGCAATTTAAGTATATAAAACATGTACTTACATCTATGAAGGAAGCATTGATATAATCTGTATATTCTTGACCTCTTTTCATTGAAAGAATCACTCTATTAAAGTCATCTAAAAACAAAAAAATTCCATGTTAGTAGTTTTATTTTCTGATCATAGATTAAAATCACTTGCTTGTACTTTCAGAGATATAACAAAACTCCTGTCTGGTCAGAAAAAGTGAAATGAAGCTCAATCCCATTAATCAATGTGGTTGTTCAAATGGGTAATGGCGTGTGGAATTCCAGAGGAGCAGTTATGTTAGTCTGTATACAGCAACAACTATGAGAGTCTTATGGCACCTTAAAAGACAAACAAATTTCTATGGCATATAAGCTTGTATGGGCTGCAGCCCACTTCATCAGATACATGAAGTGGAAACTACAGTTAGAAGGTATATAGACACATGCAAGGTTTGGTGAGAAACATTACAATGGGGAAGCCATGTGCTAACAAAGTTAATTCAGTTAGGATAGATGAGATGTATACACAACAGTTGATTAGAAGGTTAGAATATGTGAGGAGAGAGAATTACTTTTTGTAATGAGCTAACCATTTCAAGTCCCTATGCAGACACAGTCTGATAGTGTCAAGTTTGCATGAGTTATAGCTCTGCACTTTCATAATGAAGTCTGGTTTTCCACCCCCGATGAAGTATGGCAACTTTTATGTCCAGGGAAATTGAAGCGCTCTCCTACTGGTTTATGGATGATGTCTTTCTTTATGTCTGATTTATGTCCATTTATTCTTTTGTGTAGGGAAAAAACAGACTTCAGCATGATCCTTGAGAGGATCCACTACATAACATCACTGTTTAAATGGTCAGAGATTTGGTGTAAATTCTTAATCAAATATGCAGAAGCAGGTAACAGGTGACCTGATAGCCCCGCTTTCTTCCCCCTTTTCTTTTTGAGCTTTTAGAGTCACCAAACTAGAGCCTGGGTTGGAGATGGATATGCTTTCAAATGGATGGATTTACAGTGGGAAAAGCAGTTGGTCATCTGAAGTGTCAGGAGCTCAGAAACCATTTGGGGATGTGAGGGTGGAGAGGTGAAGGGAGTCTATAATGCTCCTGGGGGAGATGGAGGCAAGGATTTATGCTGTAAAGTAATTAAGGATGTATATAGAAATGAGACCCATTGGAGACGGACCCCCTTTATTCATGATGATAGAAAGCCCCTCACAACATACCAATTTGTTATACGTTTCACAAAGGAGCTTACAAAGCAAGAACTCACTGGCACAAGAATTTGGTTCCCATTCTCAATGGAGAGGAGCTGAAATGGCTATGGCGCTGCTACAGCTGGGGGCCACAGAAATTGAAGATATGGGGCAATGGCATTCAAATGCATGCGAGACCTACAGTACGTGAAGCCCCAGATAGAGAATCTGAGCTAATTTTCTCATATTTCCACTTTCTGGACCATGCAAATGGGCCTACTGGGTGGTGATGTGTCTGAAAGTTCACAATAACGTACACTGTGCACATAAGCAGGGCATCCAAGTCACTGGGCAGTTTAAATCTGGGCCTGTGGAGTGAAGCAATCCTCAGCTGGCAAGGAAGGACAGGCTTGCTATGGGACAGTTGCTGCACCTTGCATACTCTTTGACCGTCTGGAAATAGACACTGGATGCAAATATTGTTCACCTAAGTTTTTTTTGTTTTGTTTTTTTTAAAGAAAAAATATCTATGAATATCCAGGAATCTGAGTATTGAAGAAAGCAGCCAAGTATTTTCCTGGTGCCTCCTTGTGAATGCTCTTTGCAGGTATTTGCTGTGGAAGAGATACAGTTATTGGAGAAAATGGATTGGAAGAGGATTCAAAAGAAAGCAGCCCTTAAGGAAGCTGAGTGAAATGGGTTTGAGGTTCTGAAGTCTGGGGCAGCAGGGCAGAAACACACCTCCCACCATTCCTTCACTGTACAGTTTGTTGCCAGGGCCTGTCAGACACTGAAATGAATGAAACTGTGTTCTAAGTAGGCAATATCCATGGCTTCCTGTATGCATATATAAAGTATTTTCTTGATAGTGTAAGAGAGATCCTAGAAGGAGATCTTGGAGTCATTGTGGATAGTTCTCTGGAAACAGCTGCTCAATGTGCAGCAGAAGTTAGAAAAAAAAAAAACCCAACAACTAACAAGCATATTGTGAATCATTAGGAAAGAGACAGATAACGAGAAGGTGTCATATTGCCTCTATATAAAAATCTATGGTATGCCCACATCTTGAATATTGTGGACAAATCTGGTCACCTCATCTGGAAAAAGATATACTGGAATTGGAAAAGGTACAGAAAAGGGCAACAAAAATGATTAAGGGTATGGCAAAGCTTCCGTATTTGTTAAGATTAATAAGGCTTGGAGTTTTCAGTTTGGAAAAGAGAAGACTAAGAGGGGATATGATAGAGGTCTATAAAATCATGACTAGTGTGGGGAAAGTAAATAAGGAAGAGTTTTATTTATTCCTTTTCATAACATGAAAACTGGGAGTCACCATTTGAAATTACTAGACAGCAGATTTAAAATGAATGAAAAAGTATTTCTTTACACAGTCCACAACCAATGTGTAGAACACTTCGCCAGAGGATGTTGTGAAAGCCAATATTATACAGGGGTTAAAGAAAGAACTAGATAAATTCATGGAGAATAGGTCCATTAATCACTCTTAGCCAGGATGGACAAGGATGCAGAATCATGGTTTGAATTGAAGTATGCCTAGCTTGTTTTCCAGAAGCTGGGAATGGGCACAGGAGGTGGCTCATTAGATGATTACCTGTTCTGTTCCTTCCCTGTGACCCACCAAAATATTGGGCTAGGACCACCATTTGTTTGACCCAATATGGCCATTTTTATGTTCTAACATGGTTGGATGGATTTGTGCTTTACGGTGAAAGGAGTTAAATATTCTTTGTCTTCTGAACAGGAATGTGTTTCTTTAATGTTTTATGTATTTGCACACACACGGTGATACATTAGATACAGTAATAATCTGAACCTCTGTAGATGGCAAGTACCAGTCTTCTCCAAGAGTTAAATTCACGAATTAATTTGTTCAAATTTCAGCCCTAGCCATGCCACCTATTGGTGAGCTCACCACAACACTATTATATTCTTCTGTTGAATGGCACTGACTCTTTAAGGAAATTATTACAACAGTGAAACAATTTGGCATATTTGTAGCTTTAAATAGATATAATCTCTCTGTAAAAGACAACTTGACTTACATGGAATGATCTGAATGACTCTGGCTTTCTTCATATTTGCTGGCAGATTGCCTGTTCTCATGTTTTCTTTCATTATTCGAACATTTGTTAATTTCTATAGTGAACAGCAAAAAAAAAACCAAAACCCACAAAACAAACAACAGTTAGGATTTCATGTATTGTTGGATTAAATATAAATTAATATGGCTAACTGATACTCATCAAGCATTCCTTGTTATCTGTGCTCCTACGGACTCTTTGGGCCTCTGTTAAAATCATCCTCATTTTGGATTGACACTTATCTTTAATATAAAGTGGTTCATTGTCCTATCTTTAAAATTTAGTTACTAATATAAATTATAAACAACTTTAAACTTAACTGAATTAATTAGTGTTTCAGGCTATGAATTAACTTCAGCACAATACCAGTAAGGTTGAAGTCTCAAATTTTCTAAAGCTCACTTTGTATCTCTCTGTTTTTGGATGGCCAGTTTGAGGCACTCTAGGCTTTATTTTCAGAAGTGCCAATCACTGTCAGCTCCCACTGAATTTAATGAGAGCATCAGATGATTAGTTCCTCTAAAAAGAACCAAGCTCAAGAGTGCCTCAAATCCCACACCCCCCCCAAAAAAAATCGATGCGTACAAAATTACTGGCCACTTTTAAAAATATGATTGCATGTTTTTTCTTGATTATATAGTAAAATAAATCTCACTTTTGTTTCTGCAACTGGTCTAGCCATTAGTTAGCTATCTATTACAATACTAACCAGATACTGAGCATCATTGTTTATTTGTAGAAAGACTAACCACAGTTCAGTAATTTTACATAAACGACAGTTTCAAAATGCCAACCACTGAAGAAGTCCTGAGTTTGTGTTTAAAAACAAAAAAACAACTGAATAAAACATACATCTTGCAAAAAGTCCTATTTTCATTATCAATTTCAATTATGATAAATCTTAGTTATCTCTGACATATTTAGAAGCCCCAAGACATGGCTTACTTAGCACTGTTTCTAAGCCACTGTCAAAATAATGAAAAGACCAAATGGACAAATAAAGGACTCCTGTATAAGAACATATGATATGGATCCAGTTTCAGCTTGTACACAAAATACATGCAATGCACAAATACTTGCATCTATTTCACAGAAGAGTTATTCTACTTGGTTTTCCCAAAGCCTTTAAAGTGTGATGGCATCTAACAAGTGACTTTGAAGAAGAGAGTGCGGTGAGTTTCTCCCAGGATGATCTCTCATTGACCTCCAGATCAAACCCCATTTCATAAGTAAAATCATACTTCCCTGATTGTTCTGCAAATTCAATGCGATATCTGAAAGTCAATCTGGGTTTTGCTTGTCATGCGCAACATCAACTGTTACAAAGGTTTTGCAGTCATGACTGAGTTAATCTATTCTATAAATGATCAAATGAGGTGGAACACAAACCAGCTTACTCTCCCAGTGCTACACCGGTTTTGTGGCACTAACAGGAGGGAAGAGTGAAAAAACACCTTATTTTATTCAGCAAAACAAGAGGCAGTTACTCACCTTGCGCAGTGACAATGATTCTTTGAGAAGTGTTCCCCTACAGATGCACTTGCTTCTCATCAGAGAACTCTGATAGCAATGTCTGTTTGGCCTACACGAGTTCTGTCATGTCCCCCTTATGGTCTACCACAAAGCTAAACAGCATTGCCTGGGGAAACCCTCCTCTGTTCCTTCCCTCTGCTACAGTCACTGACAAGAACTCTGAAGTAGAATGGAGAAGGATGAGCTGTGGAACACCCCTAAGGACACAAAGCTTAAAAAAACCACTGTTACTGCACAAGGTAAGTGACTTCCTCTTCTGCTTCAAGTAACGTCCGTACGGGAGCTCCACTGTAGGTGGCTCCTAAAGCAGTATCCCTCATGGAAAGCTGGGGTTTTGGACACACATTTATTGTGGATGATGATAATGTCATGGCAAAGCCAATGTCAGAAGCAGCGTTGCCTATAATCATGTAATGTTCTGCGAAGGTATGTATGGATGACCCGGTGACTATACTGCAGATTTACAAAACAGAGACATTCTTTAGGAAGGCAACCAAGGCAGAAATCAACCTTGTGATGTGTATATGTATTTCAGATGGAAGAATGACCTTGGAGATCCCAAAGCATTGTTTAATGGAATTCAACATCCATTTCAAGAGTTTCTGTGCAGATATTGCTGTACCTTTAGATCTGGAAAGGAAGAGTTTTGAAGATGTACTAAAGGTCTTTGTCCTTTCCAGGTAAAAGACTAGAACTATTGTAACATTTAACACATCCAGCATCCCTGTTACCTCAGTGTAGCATACAGCAAAAAGTCAGGAGGTGAATCAGTTTATTCATGGGAAAAATTGAAGTAACATTGGAGATAAACATCACATAAGGTATGGCAGTAAACTTCTCTTGAAGGAATACTGTATAAGGGGTCTGTGCCATCAATACCGCAATTTCCCACATTCTCCTCACTGAAATGACGATGACCAGAAATGCTGTCTTCATTGACAGGTATGTAAGCGAACAAGAAGCCATAGGTTCCATCAAAGGTGACACAGTCAGGCTCTTTAACACTAAGTCCCACGTTGGGGTGGGATGTGTTGGCTGGGGAAAAAAGTTTATTATACTCTTAAGAAATTGCTTTGTAGTTGTGCATGAGAACACTGACTATCCTTTTTTGGTGATGGTTGTTTGTGTAAATTAAGAGATGGCTGTGACTTCCTGAGAGTCAGTATATAGTCCAAGACCACTCTGAGAGCACCAGATGTCAGGATTATTTGCCTGGAATTGCACTAAACATGAAACCTAGTCCACTTTTGCAAGTAAATGTGACAGGTAGGTGATTTCCTGCTGTGTAGTAACACTTCCTTTATCTCCATGGAATGAAAGCTTTATATGGCTCTGTCTTCACCTAAAATCTTAGTTCAGATTTGGTTAATCTGAACTAAGTAGTTCAAAAGTTAGTTCAAACAAAGCACTTTTTTAAAAGTTCAAACTAACTTTTTAGTTCAAAATAGCTGCTCGTTTTTTAGTTCAAACTAAAAAAGTGCAGCTAGTTCAAATTAAAAAATGCGTGCTTAGTTCGAACTAACCACTAGTTTGAACCTATTTAGTTTGAACTAGGATGTCTCCATTGGACTAACCAGCCAAACTAACTAGTTCAAACCAAGCTTAGTCAAAACTAATTTGTTAGTGTAGACATAGCCTAAGTGTTAGAACCCTGAAGGAGCAATAGCCTTGAGCCAGAGTATCCACAGGCTGGGGTGGATAGTGCATTCTTCATTTTGCAAAAGTAGGTATGCAGAAGGTTGCAGATGGATTGGTGACCATGTTATCAGTTGTGACAGGTTGGGGTATCAGGTCTGTCTCAGCCAGGTGGGAGCAAACATCATGAAAATTGATCTTTGTCTTTTAACATGACTTTCAGCAATAGAGGAAATTGGGGACACGTGTATAAAAGGTCACTGTCCCATGAAAAAAGGAGAGCAACTACTTAGGGGAGTTGTCTGAGGCCTGCCCTGGAACAGTAGCAGGGATATTTGCTGTTCAGGTATAGTCAGTGTCCCCTATCTGAATACGTTGTGTAGTACTGCTGGGTTCATCTCCTATTCATGGTTCTGTGGGAACCTGCAGCTGAAACTATCTGCTGTCATGGTCTTAACTACTGGAAGACAGGCTGATTAGTAACAAATTCACCAGCTCCATAGCTTTAGCGCTTCCGTGCTGAAGGAGGGTAATTTGGTGCTCCCCTGATGATTTACGTAATACATGTGTGCTATGTTGTCTGTCTTGACGTGTGTGTGTACCTCTGATCAGAGGAAAGAAGTGAGCACAAGAATTACTGACCACCCTGAGTTCAAGAAGACTGGTGTGAAGAGACCGCTCCTTGTCTTTCCATTTGCCCTGTGTTATGACATTGTTGGGATATGTACCACACCCTATGAGGGATGTGTCTGTAGTGACAAATAATGGTAGGGAAGGTTGTGAGAAGGGGATCCCCATGTAGACATTTGCTGGGTCCTTCTCCCATCTATAGGATGTTTGATTTTGATGGGCCATGATAGAGTTTTGTCTAAACCTGTCTCTTTTCAGCTTGTAAACCAAACAGAACCACTTCAGAAGACATTTCTGTGAAGCCTGGAATGAGATACCATGGTTCTATCCACAGCCCCATGCACGCCCCCTGAAGTTGAAGGCAGTTTCTGGCTGATATTTGACAGCTGGTCTGTAGTAGCTCTATGAGTGTGGACAAGCTGTGAAACCTGCGCTGTGGAAGGAGTGCCTTTGCCTGCAATGAGTCAAGATCAGTTCCTATAAATTCTAGGGACTGTTCAGGGGGTTAACATTGATCTTTGGATGTTGATCTGTAGGCCCAGTGCTCTGAACAAGTCCACAGTTGTTTGGATGCCCTGAAGAGCCTCATTAAGGGAGCAGCCACTGAGGAGACATTTGTCCAGCAAAGGTACATGATGAACTCCTGGGTGCATAGATGAGCTGCCACTATTGAAAGGACCTTGCAGAATACTGTGGGAGCTAGTGAGAGGCCAAAGCGGTGTATTCTGTACAGGTGATTGTCCTGAGTCAGGGTAAATTTGAGGACTCATCTCTGGGAAAGTACGATCGATATGTGGAAATAAGCATTATGTAGACTGAGGCCTGAAAACCAATCTCCCTATTTCAAAGATGGAATAATCACTGCTAATGTGACCATTTTGAATTTTTGAGCCTTGACAAATTCTTCCTGTGCTCAGAGGTCCACTATGAGTCTACAACCTTCCTTCTTTTTGGATATCAGAAAGTAATGACAGTAAATACCTTTGCTTCATAGGTGCTGAAGTACAGGCTCTATTTCTTGTTGCAACAGACTCTTGTATGAAGATTCCCTGAAGAGGGATGGGGAAGGAGTTAAAGTGGATGGAATACCCATTGTGGATGGTCTCCAGAACCCATTGGTCAGATGCTATCCATTCCCAGTTGTTATGAAAAGAAGCAAGGTGACACCCAAATTTATGGGATGGTTAGCTGCAGTTGCTGGTGAGGGGAATGGTCTCTCTAAGCCCTGACCCCAGGGTCAAAACTGACATTTTGCAGCAGATGGTAGTGAATAGGAAGACTGAGGGTCTGATGGACTGTCCCTTGAAAACCTGCATTTTCTCCTTTTTGGTTTATAGGAGTGCTGAGTTGGAAAGTATACTATGCAGGATTTATGGTGAGATTGAGGACTAAATTTTCTTTTTTTTGTCCAGGTGTATAAATGCTTAACAACCAAAGATTAGTCCTGGAATCTTTAGGCATATGGCAGGATGTGTCAATCTTCTCAGCAAACAACTTGGTACCCTTGAAGGAAAAGTCCTCCACTGCTGTTTGCCCTACCTAGAAAACACAGACATGTGCAGTCATCATGCTTGCCTCATAACAACAGATGTGGAGATGGATTGGGTTGCTGTGCTGACTTTATCAGACACTGACTGGAGTGCTGTTTTGGCCACAAGTGATCCTTTGGTGACAATGGCTTGAATCTGTTCCAAGCGTGACTCTAGAAACTGATCAATAGATGCCTCAAGCTTGAAGTAACTGACAATCATATTTTGCTGTCAGGATAATTTATGATTCTGAAGTGCAGAGTGATGGATGAGTAAGTCTTTCTCCTACGGCCAAGGCACTTCCAATCCCTGTTATAGGGGGTGGACTTTACCTAGTGCTGATGCCTGAGAGAGTTCACTGCATTCTCAGCAATCAAATTAGGGACAGGATGGAAAAAGAGAAATTCAATATTCTTAGCTGGTTGTCTTCTTCGATGCTCAGTCCTTAAATGTTGAGGGTTGTGGAGAAGATTCATCCCACCAGGATGACTGCTGGAGTAGGTCCATGAGGAGGAATTTTCATCTCAATTCTCAGTACTTCTGAGATATGCACTTTAATTGCTCACAGACATCACACTTTGGGGAAATGTGGTTTTTCCAGAGGTAACAGATGCAGTGGGAATGTCCATCCACTACGAGGATGGCCCTTTTGCACAAGAGGCACCTCTTCAACCCTGGTAAATTGGGCATAATACATGCCAGGGCAATCTCCAAACAAAGGGAAAACCTCTCTCTCTCAGAAAAAGGAAAAAGACTTAGGTGAACTCTAAGACTAAGGAAAGGATTAACTATCTGAATTCAAATAGTTATCAGTCTTATGAACAGACTGCTAACAGCTCTGTCTCTAGCCAGGGTGGTTAAGTAGTATCTGCAGGAGGGGCTGCCTGTGCAAGGCATGCATTGCGGCTGAACTGACCCTGCTACCAAAGTTTTCCAATCAGCAGCACAACCACACCTACTCTGGAGCACACATTGGGACACTACTCGAAGTAGTAAATGTCATTCAACACACACAGGAAACAGGTCTGCTGACAAATAAGATGTCACTTTTAGAAGTCACTTTTCAGAGGAGAATCTCACTTTAAAGGTGAGGACACCACCACAAAATAATTTTCTCACTCCTGAGATTACATACCTGAAGAGCCTCTCCCATCTTTCCCATTACCAGAATAAAACAGAGACAACCATGCTGTTTAGTTTTCACAGCTTTTCAACATGTCTTACTTTTCTCCATGTGACATATTATCTTGTTGGCCTGTTCCCTAAAATCCTGGGACAAGCCCTTTTCTACACTTACTTTAAATTCTTCCTCTAGTCCTGTTTTGGCAAGATGTGGTGTTGTATTGTGCGATGCTTGTAAGTGCTTTTCTAAGGAGGATACATCTAGTTCTGTGTCGCCATAGAGGTAGTATTCAAGTAAGGCTTGATAAATGAATGAATACTGCATCTGGAATGAATAAGCAACACGGACATGAAATGTAGTTTAAAGCAATTAAATACTATTCAACAAAACCTGGAACATACATTTTACTATCAGGGTTTCCAACCTTTTGAGGTTACTTTACTAATGAACAGAATAAGACTCTGGCTGGCACAACTGCTTCCTGTTAGACTATGCACATTCTGTATTACCGGAAAGCATGAATGGGAGGAGAAAAGCAGTACTCCTGAATTCTGTCTGGAAGCTTGTCATTAAGGACTGGATTGTCACAACCTTCTTTTACTATCACTATCCTTTCACACACACCCCCCACTCCCTGTTATGCTCCAGCTCAGCACTAGTCTTGCTGTGACTTCTGCGGTGGACACACGCGGGGTGGAAGTTCTGGGCCATTCACTAGTGGTCAGGAAACACTGATGCATTGTTTGTTTCAAACACCGCACATGAACTGAAAATCACAACAGATTCAAGCTTACTTACATCGGTCTGAACCATTTGTGGACGCTGATTACGGATTCTTGTAACAAACTCAAAAACATCCACTCGCTGTTCAGCTTGAATCATATCTATTATGGCATCGATCACTATAAATGTGCCTGTTCGACCCACACCAGCACTTAAAAAGGAAAGAAATACACAAGTGAGCTAGGAAGTCTAGGTAGATTGTTGCAGTAACCCATGGCTGGGTCAAATCTTTCTTATATTGTGTTGAAATGAAAGCCATACTAGTGTTAAATTTCATAATAATTCATTTTTTAAATACCAATATTAGTAAAGCTAGTTGAAATTTTTGAATGTCTTTTTATTGAAAGTTTTCACAAAAATGCATCCAGTTTGAGGAGCATCAGACCTGGTTGAAAAAAAAGTTCATTTTTTAAAAAGAAAAAATGGGGGTTCAATTCTTTTTGCAAAATGTTTCTCATTTTCAACCAGATACAAATAATAGAGCTAAGATAAAAGAACACATAGTAAATGTAATTGTTAAATCTTTTTTGTTTCCCATTACTGAAATCACGTTTTATGTCATGCTTCGGTGGCAGATGTTAAGCCTTACAGGCCACGTCTACATCTGAAAGCTTAGTTAGAACTCGCTTAGTTCGAACTAAGTAGTGCCGGGTTAGTTCAAACTAACTGCAGCTTTCTAATTTGAACTAGCTGCATTTTTTAGTTCAAACTAACTTTTCAGTTCAAACTAAAAAAGCACAGCTAGTTCAAATTAAAAGTTCAAACTAGAATAAGTGGTTAGTTTGAACTAACAGCTTAGTTCAAATTCATTTAGTTCGAACTAGCATGGCTACGTTGTGCTAGTTCGAACTGAAGTTCAAACTAAGTGCTAAGTTTTAATTAACCGTTCGAACTAAATTCAAACTAAGCACTAAATTTGAACTGACTAGTTCAAACTAAGCTTTGCTAAACTAAATTTTTTTAGTTTGAACTAGGCAAAGCCTAATATAGACAGGGACCAAAGTAGTCCAGATTAAGCTTCCTTAATCTGGACTAATTTGATAGTGTAGACACAGCCATTGAGTGCTAAGGTTTTTAATGTGTCCCTGCAAAAATATTAGTTTTTAACTTGTCCCCCAGCTACCGCCAGAGGGAGCAAGATTATTACAAATGAATCAAACAGAGGATTTTCAGCTTTTCCTTTAGAGGAAATGGGAATGGCATCCTGTGCTACCCATTAAGAACTTTCCTCAAAACTTCTGGTTCAGTTTTTTTATGCTGTGGCTATTACAATGTCATTGTATCACTTTCTCAAAATGTAACTGTATTTTTCCCTCAACATGGTCACAGATACAGTCTGACTTTCATCAAAGAAACATATAGTTTTAAAACAATGTCAGAAACAGACTCCACGTAATGAATGTTTAGTTCATTAGACACATGTGCAATATGAGGAATTTAATATATTTTTTGAGAATTTATGAACCATCCATGGCTCTCCTGAGAACAAGAAAATCTTTTTTTGTTATTGATAGTACTGTCCACAGAAATCATGTCACCATATTGAAGAACTCAAAGTTTCTCAAACACACACAGATGAGAGAGAACATAACTATTATGCATGTCATGTGCCCGCATGCATATATATATTTTTTTCTGTTGTCTGGTTCCTTAGTATTGTATGGTGAAGGATTTGAGTTTCTTTGATTTCTTATATTTTTAAGTATGCTGCATACTGTGTTCAAATAAGCACCTGTTATTATTTTAAAGTCAGTTACAAAATTTATTATATAAAATATGGGTGTGATTATATATTCTTTACACACTCCCAGGGGTGCAAACACACAACGTCTTTTTCTATTTGAATAGAAATTCGTGCTGCTTGAAAATCTTGAACCCTTAGCTTGATTTGACAGAAGTAAAATAGAACGATTAACCTAGCACTACTCAATACAAATTCCACTTGTGGGAATGCTGAAATGGAGAAACTAAAGCTAATATAGCTCCTTATTGATAATGAAATGTCATAAAATGCCTTGTTCTTTTAAGAGAGACCAGTGTTCATAACCACATGTCTCAAAGAGTTCTCCACAAACAGAATTTAATAATCTGCTTGGTGAGACTCTCTTCTCATTTGCTTTTTCATCACTTACCCTAGATTGAAGGTTGTCATAGATGCATCATATTGTTCCTCTGTCCCTTGTCACTTCCCTTTGCCTTCCCCCTCCCACCCATCTCCTATCACTTTTCCCACCAAGTCGTTATTTATTGACGCAGGGACTCCCACCCCAGTTCCCACACATCAGTTTCCACATTTGTCACTCAGTTTTCCTTCCCCACCTCTGACCTTTTATTAATATCTGTGCTCCACTAGTGGGCTCCCTCCACTTCTCACTCTCTCCTACTTTCTTGACTTAGACTTTACTACATGTTTTCTTGTTCTGATCTGCCTCAGAATTTCCCTCTCTAAATACAGCTTGCTCATTTTCGATTCTCAGTCTGCCTTTCCTCCATCCTATCAATTTCTATTCTCAGACCCTTGACTCCCTTGCTCCCTGATCTCTCTCCCCTCTGAAGACTCCATGATTTCTATTTTCAGTATTTTCTCTACTATTAACTCCTTCACTGCCCTTTCTGCCCCAAGACTACTCCATCCTCTTCTTAGCTCTGCCAACTGTCTCTTTCAATAGTTTACTCCTCTCTTCTGATTGACTTGTGCCTCACATCTTTAATCTTTTTCTTAGACCTTCCTCCTAAGCCTCCTTCCCTGATCAGGAGAGAGGCATTTAAAAAAAAAAAGACAATTGGTCAGAAACAATTCTTTTTCCCTCCCTTTCCCTTGTTCCACCTGCTTTTCCTTCATGACTTCTAAATGCTGATTTAGCTAAAAACTTTTTTTAACATCATGTTTGTTCTGGTCGAGCACTTTGTATTTAACACTGTATGTTGTTTTTATAGAAGCCAATGGAGAAATACAGTGTTACTCATTATGGATGAGTTTCCTTTTCCTTTTTCCAACAATTCAATGGCATCATATCCTGGACTGCAAAGGAAATTAGATGCCATGATTTCAAAACTATGTTTTTGAAGAAGCATGAATGTACCAAATTAGTTCAAAACACTGTGACTCACGATAGTTCTATTGCACTGTATTGGACCATTACATTTAGATCGCTGCATTTTTTTCTTTTTAACAAGAGTTTCTACCACCAGTGCCTTGTGTGCATTCTGATGCCAATTAATTAAGTACAGAATTTCCTGCTGATGATAAATAAAATATGTCCCCAGTATGACTTTCTGTAGAACATTTGGGCAAAGAAATATATATAAAAAAATTGATGTCTCAATGGGAAAATGAGAGATTATTAAAATCTTTTTTCCTTTTGAAATTTGAAAAGGCTTTAACAATGTACATACACTTCCAAAAAAGGAATTCTTATCAACCAACTAAGGCGGTAGTCTGTCTTAAGAACAAAAAAGAAAAGGATGGCTGATGCCTGATAAAGGCATACACACTGCCTCCATTTAAAAGAATGTTTTTAACCACTTGAGAATATTTATAAATATCAAATAGGACCAACAGGAAAAAAATCAAAGTAAAAGTGATTTGCTTAACCCCCCCCTCCCCCCCAAACACAAAGTCACTGTTTTTCCATTTAAATCTGCCAGAAAAGAGAGCATTTGTTTGTGAGAAGAGTGTATTTCTTGCTTGATGTCTAAGATACAGCAGCTCTGAATGTGAAACCTGCAACATTTCTTTTGACCTCCAACAAAAACATTTCTATATTTGTTCATCTTTATCATAATACATTTTCTAACGTTAATTGCTTACTGACAGCAGCCTCACGTGTTTGCACTTGAATTGTAACATACTCTCTATGAGTATATGACAATCGGACATCTAGACTCCTGAATATGTAGTGTTAAAACAAGTTATTTCAAGTACAAGACAATATTACATACAGCATTATCTAGCACAGAGCTGGCAAACTATAAGAGCAAACAACAAATCTACTGTGAGAAAACTGGGGGATGTATTCTCTGAGGAACAGTCGATGGCAGAGTGAGCCCATTTGCGTTACAAATCTGTTTCTGACAGAGAATGTGTTGATCTCACATACTGTGCATCACCCTGGGAACAGCCCACTGAAGTTTCGGTTTTAAAAAGAGATAAAAGATTGATTTTTTAATTTATTCCCATCCCTGGCTTTCATGGAGCCAAAAAATAACTTTGCAAGTTCTGACTTTTACACAAACTATGGCATTTTCAAGGAAGAGACAGAAATGCAGTTTGACATACACAAAACACATCACAAATGGTTAAAGCCCAAGAAGACATAATGGTTTAGAGTGCATACCTACCTACAATGAACCACAATTGGCCCAGCATGAGGAGGATTCAGAGTTTTGACTTTTTTAAGAAACTTCAGCATCCCAATTGGTGTGAAAGGCACACCGAAATCAGGCCAGCTGGTGAAATGGAGCTGTGTTACAAGTCTTGGAACTTTACAGCCATCATGAAACTGCTAAAAACACACAAACAGTCTGTGAGTCTGACATTTTAAGTCATATATTAAGATTTGCGAACAGACGAGTTACCATAGTCTGACTAACCCATACCCTTGCCATTTAAATTTGAATAGTCCCAGGATGCCATTCCTGAGAAATAAGATTCACAATTTCTATTAACCACTGGCTAAACCTGAAATTCTTTTTAACATCTTACTCCAGTTTTGCTCAGAAACTGTCAGTGGAGTTAGTCTGAATTAGAACATTTATGCCACTGAGAGAAGCAATATGGCTAATTATCTATGAACTGCTTCATAACAACACAGATAAGGATGAGGACACAGAATCATAGAATATTAGAGCTGGAAGGGACCTCATACATACATACATCTGATACTGGTACATAAACAGGATACTATACCATATGAAGCTCTGGACTGCTCTAATACATTGAATCCTATCAGTCTGTAGCAGTGTTTCCCAACCAGTGTGCCATGGCACACAAGTGTGCTGTCAGGTTTGAGCAGGTGTGGCACAAAATTTTTTGAAAAACTATTCAAAGAGCTCTGGATTGGATAATTGGCTCATGAGTTCATTTGGAAACTATATGGTGGTGTGCCTCAAATTAACTGAAGGTAGCAAGGAGTGCCATGCAGAGAAAAATTTTGGGAACCACTGGTCTATAGTGTAGACGTTCTCCTTTTATTTCTAATTTGCATTTTTAGTGCTAACTGGTAAATATACAGGCTTGACAGCCTCAGAAACCCTTCTATCATGTTTAAGCACAGAACAAGAGCAGCACAGACAGTGGCAATGAAAGCTTCTGTATTCTGCTCCACCAATGTTTTCCAAACACAACCTGGAGCAAATTTGTTCTCCATATCCTTGGCTTCCTTCTCAGACTTGCAAGAAGGGTGTCAATTATTACATGAACACTTCTGCTATACACCGGATGAAGACCACCAGTTTGTTTCATGAAGGTGACTCAGTCAACATCAACTGGCAACCAAATTTTATTGTAACCCCTTTGGGGTCTTAAAGAGCATGGTTCCTTTATATCTTTGCCCTGGGGGGGAGGGACTGATTGGTCTGGAAGGAGGGTGTGGAGCTGAGGGTGAAGGGGGCTGCAGCGAGAGCCAGAGAGAAGCAAAAGAGAGAGAGACCCTGCCTGAAGCCAGGGAGGACAGAGCAGCTGAACTCCGAGCCCAGGACAGTACCCACAGGAGGACACTGTGCTGGGGAGAGTTGTCCAAAGACAGAGCTGTACCCATGCGACTGGCCACCCGGAGCTGTAGGGCCTGGGACTAAGGGCGGGGGCTGTAGTTAGTTAAGCGGGGAGGGTGTCACTCTGTGGTCGCAGAGAGCGGCAGAAGAGGCATCAGAGGGTTTTTGCTGGTAAAGCTGCTGGCGCCCAAGACGACCAGGAGCTGCTGAACTGAACACTGGACTGGAGCTGTGTTGGGACTCCTGAACTCAGGGTACAGATACAGAGCTCACTGTCTGCCTTCAGCCTGCTGCGCCTGCAGGGCCCTGTGTTACCTGTTACTCTGTGTTACTGCTGCCCCATCTCCCCAGTTGCTTTCTCCTTCGCCCCTCTGTAAATAAACCTTCCCCATTCCCATAATCCCTGCGCTATCCCAGTGTGTGTGTGGTCATTCTGGGGGGTTTGGAACAGGCGCCCCTGGGGTATAGGGGCTCTCCTTGCTGCGTCCATGCACACACCTTTCCTTGGCCAGAGCTGCCTGCAGGGCAGACTCTATCTTGGCCACAGGGGGGTTACATTATCAACACTACCTTGTTCCACAGTTAAATTGAATATCTACAGGTCAAAGATATCACATCCCACAAGAAGTGTTCCCACTAAGCTGATGATGCAGCTGAGTAAATTATGGATGCAGCTAAGCAAGTTCCCTGCTGGCTCTCCAATGCCCAGTGGGCCCCGTGTCTCTGCCTCCCTGCCACGTGCATCCATAACTTGCTCAGCTACATCATCAGTTTAGAGGGAACATCGCACAAGCTATCTAGACTCCCAGCTATTTCCAATGCAGAAGAATTTTATAATTTTCTTTTAGGCTTTAGTTTTCATACAGCTTCCTTGCTGAGAGTTTTTAACATAAGTGTCTTATCAATGCCTTTTAAAGCGACTGCAACTATCCACCTCTCATATGGCCTTTGTTATACACACCTTAGTGGTCTCCAGATTAGATTATTGCAATGTACTTTACACAGGGACTGCTTAAAAGCTTCAGCTAGTGGCTGCCCATCTGATTAGCTGTGTAAACTGCCATGAAAATTACATATCACATCAATTTTCTGAACACTTCAATGAATCCCTATTCCCTTCCAAGTGACACTGCTCTATGGAGGTGTATGTGGTTTGGGTCCTGGCTGTTAGTCATAAATATTTATATTATGGTAGAACTCAAAGGGCCAAAGTGAGATTAAGGGCCCCAAAGTGTTTGGTGCAGTAAAAACATAGAAGAGAGGCAATCCCTGCTCTGAAGGGTTTAGACCATCAGAAATTGCCATGCTACCCTTGTGGCAACACATCAGCTATCTGGCAGCCTGTGGTTGGATGCCCTCAGTGAAAGTCCCACCTTCTGCCACTTGCCCTCAAGAATCTTAACTGCTGGCTTTCAAGGCACAGTTAAGACCAAAGTATCTCTTCACTCAGGTTTTTAGGGTGATTATGGGCTTTGTATATAATGGATGAGTCTCCCACAGCTAATACTGGTCCATAATTTGTGTACACTACTGGGATGGAGTGCATGGGTCTCCTCCCTGCTTCACCCAAGAAGGTGGTTAAATCCCTGCAGTGGGCACAAGCTGGTTCTGAAAAACTGCTTGAGCAGTCAGATCTGGGGGGAGGAGCTGGCAGCCGTTCCCTGTTAAACATCTGGAAGATGGAACTGATGGCTGTGGAGTTTGTGGAAGGATGCTGCCCTTTATTTTGTTTCATTTAGACTTGTAGACAAGCTGCCCCAGGATTTATTTTCCTCTTCCTGGGATTAGATTTTTTTCTCCTTTTTGAGACCTAATTTCAACAGATTTATGAGCTCCACACATCACTTTTTGGCCTCTTTAAATTCTTTTAATACTGTTTGATGGCTGGAGAGGATGTATGTGAAGGTGCTTTATATATATATATATATAAATAGCCCACAATTCTTTTTCTATTTGATAGGAAGCAAAGAGTTTGAATGACAGAGAAAACTGGAATGTAACAGATGGAAGGGGAGAGGAGTAAAATAACATTTACTATGGTAAGTTAAAAAGAACAAAAAACAGAATAAACAACAATCTGAAGGAGTAGCAAGAGTGCTATAACTTACTGACTGAATACAAAACTTGCGAATGGTGTAGTCCACAAGAACAATGCAGTCTTCCACAGAAACTCTGATATTTCCGTAAGTCCAGCATCCTTGATCTGGCCAGTACTGGTAACATTTATCCTATGCAGAAAGGTAGGACATATATTTAGTACTTAGAAATACTGTGTGTTACTTCCATTACTGATCACATGTAGCTATAGAATGATTTTTGAAGCAGGGTAATAAAATTAACCCTACACTAATATTTAGAAGGTGTTTGGTTTTTTTAATCTAAAAACAAGACATCATTTTAAGGCTTTGTGCTAATTCTCCCAATGACAGTTATCTGCAGTAGTCAAAATAATAATTTGAGGGGCTGCAGAACCCTCCTAATCCTTCTCTCTCTATCCTGGCGGGGGGGTAGGTGGGGATCAGCCCCTATGCGGCAGGACAGCGTGGGGCCCATGGAACTGCTGGACCAGGGGCGATCGCCCTTCTCGATTCCTGCCTTCCAGGACTGTGCTGCTGGTCACAGCTCCGGGGCATGTTCCACCCAATTTTTTTTTTTTATTTTTCAGGGCCCCAGAATGCAGGGCGTTCTGCCATACTTTAACATCTATTATCTGCATTATTACGCAAAAACCTTACAAGGAATATATGGTTTGGATGGAATCTTGACATGCTCTTTTGGCAGCCAGATTGTGGCAAAGGAGGCTGTGGGGGTGGGGGTCTGTGTTTGTTTGTTTTAATGATTCTTCCACTCTTTTATTTTTCTGTTAGATGCATTTTTTTTCTGACTTCTTTAATCCCCAACTCCAGCTATTGTGCTCAATAGCAGGTGTGAAATGTCAGGTAAGCCTCATCAGTTGCACAGGAAGTCTAGCAGCAGGACAGGAAGTGGCAATACGTTTCCTGTAGAACAAGCATCTAGCCAACTATTAGGAACTGATGAGGGTTTGCATGGAGGAAGCCTCCAGTCCAGAAGAGATTCTGAGACATTTGCAGGCACTAGCATCAGTATATCAGGCCTTGGCATAAATATACTGTTTTGACCACAGAGGAAGGCTACTGATTTTAAGATTACAGCAAAGGAAGAGTGCTTTGTACAGGCAGGCAGGGAGTACTTCTTTCATAGATGCTAAGAGCAATCAGACAAACTGATTTTCTTTATTCTGATAAAAATACATAAAAGTTAATTTACACAGTAGCATTTTACAAACATTGATAAGGGACATTATACCATCTGATCATGTCACCTCCCCAAATCATTACCTTTGAAATTGAAGAGGAATTGTTGGGAGTTTAGTGATATTACTCTTCAACTGGCAGGAGAGGTCACCCTTTAGCAGCACAAGGTACATTGTTCTCAGCAGCTAGGCGAAATGCCACCACTACATCCCCAGTTCATATTGACTGAGGAATCCAAAGCTTCATTTTTGAGTGTTTGGAATGTTTAACTAACTAGCCTGTAACCGTAAACAGGCATTTAAACCAAAATCGCCCAGAGCAACGTTTGTGATAGTTGCACTGGTAGCTTTTTTGTTTTTGTTTATAATCAGGCTTCTCATTAATTCACTTCTCGTAAGCCAGCAAAGAAGTTAAATGTGTAATGATCTTGAGTGTTAGCCAGCATTATTCCAGTAAATTTTACTGCTCAGACTGTACACAAGGAAGGGTTACAAACAAAATAGGAACAGAGAGGAGAGGGGAACAATAAAGAATTTAAGACAGGAGTACAGCAAACCACAGAGCTGTAGTGCAGCTTTTCACAATAAAATAGTTTTCTTTCAGATTAACAATGTACAATTGTAGCAATCACAGTAGGATTGTAATTTTTTTTTTTAACTAAAAACTTGGGAGAGAGAGAAATGCAACATAGATTTAACATTCATTCCTGCTCTCAATCCAACCTATAGAACTGGTCTCACATACATTGCAGAGAAGCAAAAAAGGCCCTCATTTCAGTTTGCCTGTGGCTTCAAGTCTGTGAGGCAGTGTGGAACAAGATAAAAAAATCAGATATGAGAATTAGTCACCAGGAATATTTATAAGCTTAAAATATTGTAAGTGTCATTTACATTTTTAGCAGAAAGTTAAAGCCTCTGAAAGCATGGGGAAAGGAAGTGGTAACAGCCATTAACAGCAGGATGCTAAACAGCACACCACTGCCAGACGCTATTTAATTTTAGGACTATTTCAAAATAGACTGATCAAAACTGAAATAAAAGTTACTTACTTCTTTTCTTTCTTTCAGGTTTGTTAACATAACAATAATTGCAGATTTCTGCTCCCATATCATCCTCCAGAAGTCATTAACTGTTTCTTGTTTAGGGCCTGCACATAGAATACAGTTCTATACTCAAGAAACATAAAGAAAACAAGCAACATCACAGTACACAAGAATATTTTTCTCTGTCACTTATGAGTTACCAGTTCATATCTCATGAGACTACACTGATAAATGCCTCAGTTTTACACATCCACATGTCTGAAGCACAGCTTTATGAATTCTATGAACTTAGAGAAAACGTTTACTAGACCCTTGCATTTCTGCATAGATCTGCTTCTGCTGGATCCTTTTTAGTGCTCACAGAGCTCCAGTGATCACTGTAATCATAGATTCATAGAAGTGGAAGGAGACATGAGAGGTCATCGAGTCCAGTGCCCTGAACTCATGGCAGGACCAACTGCCCTCTTAAACCATCCCTGATAGTTGGTTGTCTAACCTGCTCTAAAAACTTCCAGTGGTGGAGATTCCACAACTTCCCTAAGCAACTTATTCCAGTGGTTAATCACCCTGACAGTTAGGGTTAGGCATTTTTTCCTAATGTCCAACCTAAACCCCCCTTGCTGTCATTTAAGTGCATTGCTTCTTGGCCTGTTGTCAGCAGAGTTGAACCTTGCAAAGGGAATCAAAACCAATAGTAAAAGGTTCTTCAGCCATATCAATAGAAAGAAAACACGGAAGGAGGAGGTTGGACCACTATACACTGAAGATGGGGTAGAGATCAAGGATATACTAGGCATGTCTGAATATCTAAATAAGTACTTTGCCTCTGTCTTTAATGACGGTGATGGTGAGATTGGGGACAGAGATAGGGCAGCTAATGGGAATGCAGAAGTGGAAATTACTACATCTGAGGTGGAAGCCAAGCTTCAGCAGCTTAATGGAACTAAATCAGGGGGTCCAGATAATCTTCATCCAAGCATTCTGAAGGAACTTGCACATGAAATTGCCAGCCCTTTAGCAAGGATTTTTAAAGTATTGGTGAACACAGGGGTTGTACCTTATGACTGGAGAATTGCTAATGTAGTCCCTATTTTCAAGAAAGGGAGTAAAAGTGATCCAGGTAACTACAGGCCTCTCAGTTTGACTTCAGCAGTATGCAAGGTCTTGGAGAAAATTTTGAAGGAGAAAGTACTTAAGGATATTGAGGAAAATGGTAACTGGGATAAAATACAACACAGCTTTATAAAAGGTAGATCATGCCTGACCAACCTGATCTCCTTTTTTGAGAAGATAACAGATTTTTTGGATAAAGGGAATGCAGTGGACCTAATTTACTTAGATTTCAGCAAGGCATTTGATACAGTTCCACACAGGGAATTATTAGTTAAATTGGAGGAGATGGGGATTAATATGAAAATAGAAAGATGGATAAAGAACAGGTTACAGGGGAGACTACAGAGGGTCATAGTGAAAGGTGAACTGTCTAGCTGGAAGGAGGTCACTACTGGAGTTCCCCAAGGGTCGGTCCTGGGACCCATCTTATTCAACCTTTTTGTTACTGACCTTGGCACAAAAAGTGGGAATGTGCTAATTAAGTTTGCAGATGACACCAAGCTAGGAGGTATTGCCAATACGGAGGAGGATTGGGATAGGATACAGAATGATTTGGATGACCTTGTAAAGTGGAGCATTAGAAATAGGATGAAATTCAACAATGGGAAGTGCAAGGTCATGCACTTAGGGACAAACAACAGGAATTTTTCTTATAAGTGGGAATGCATCAGCTGGAAGTGACGGGAGAGGAGAAGGACCTGGGTATACTGGTTGATCATACAATGACAATGAGCAGCCAATGCGATGTGGCAGTGAAAAAAGCTAATGCGGTCCTTGGGTGCATCAGAGAGGGTATTTCCAGTAGAGATAGGGAGGTGTTAGTACCATTACACAAGGCGCTGGTGCAACCTCATGGAGTATTGTGTACAGTTCTGGTCACCCATGTTTAAGAAAGATGAAGTCAAACTGGAAGAGTTGCAAAGAAGGGCTACAAGGATGATTCGTGGAATGGAAAATCTTTCCTATGAGACACGACTTAAAGAGCTTGGTTTGTTTAGTCTGAGCAAAAGAAGGCTGAGAGGAGATGTGACTGCTCTTTATAAATACATTAGAGGGATAAATACAAGGGACGGAGAGGAATTATTTGAATGCAGCGCCAATGTGGACACAAGAACAAATGGATACAAACTGTCCTTCAGAAAATTTAGGCTTGAAATTAGACACAGATTCCTAACCATCAGAGGAATAAAGTTCTGGAATAGTCTACCGAGGGAAGTGGTGGGGGCAAAAACCTTAGGTGCCTTCAAAACAGAGCTTGATAAGTTTATGGAGGGAATGATATAATGGACAGTGTAGCTTGGCCATTGGCTGTCTTTTACTACTGGTGATGGGTATGATAGTGACCTGGGAAGGGGCATTAGATCGAGTGGGTTCTGAGTTATTACAGAGAAGTTCTTCTTGACTGGCTGTTGTGGACTTGCCCTCATGCTCAGGGTTTAACTGATCGCCATATTTGGGGTCGGGAAGGAATTTTCCCCCAGGGCAGATTGGCTTGGGCGCTGGGGTTTTTTTGCCTTCCTCTGTAGCATTGGGCATGGCTCACTTGCTGGTTGATTCTCTGTATTAAAGTCTTTAAATTATGATTTGAGGACTTTAATAGCTCAGTTATGGGTTTGAGGTTCATTGTAGGAGTGGGTGGGTGAGGTTTTGTGGCCTGCAGTGTGCGGGAGGTCAGACTAGATGATCATATTGGTCCCTTCTGACCTTAGAGTCTATGAGTAGTCAAGGAGAATTTTTTTTTTCTTCCTTGTCTTTGCAACAGCCTTTTAGGTACTTAAAAAGTTATGTCTTCTCTTTTTCAGATTAAACAAATCAGTTCTTTCCATCTTCCCTCGTCAGTCAAGCATTCCAGACCTTTAATCATTTTTGCCAAGTTTCAAAGGGGCAGCTGTGTTAGTCTGGTTCAGTAAAAAAAAAAAAACAAAAAAAACAAGGAGTCCTGTGGCACTAACAAATTTATTTATTGCACTAGCTTCCATGGGAGAACACCCCATTTTGTCAGATTCTTTAAAGATGGGAGAACATACAGAATGGAAGGAAAGAAATGCAGGGAACTTCCCATAATTTACACTTCGTTGCATTTTATTTCGTACCATTGTGTAAGTTCTCCTATCTTCAAAGCATCTGATGAAGTGGGATTTTCTCCCACAAAAGCTCATGCACTGAATAAATTTGTTGGTTTTTAAGTGCCACGGGACTCCGTTTGTTTTAATCATTTTTTGTTGCTCTTCTCTGGACTTTCTCCAATTTGTCTGCATCTTTCCTGAAATGAGGCACCCAGAACTGGACATGTTATTCCAGCTGAGGCCAATGAGCATGTAGTAGAGCAAAAGAATTACTTTTCATGTCTTACTTACAAAACTCCTGTTCACGCACCCCAGAAAGATTTGCTTTTTTGGCAACAGGGTTACACTGTTGACTCATATTTAGCTTGTGGTTCACTGTGATGCCCAGATCCCTTTCCACGGTACTCTTCCCTAGACAGTCATTGCTCATTTTGTGTGTGCGCAACTGATTGTTGTCTAATCGCTGGGTACTTCTTGATATGATGGGGATTTTTGTGATTACACAAGGACCACTTGCAAGACCCACGATAACAGTTCCAACAGAGATAACTGGAATTTCACATAGACGTTGACGTTAGAAGGGAATATTACGATTATCTACTCTGATCTCCTGCACAATGAAGGCCACAGAACTTCACCTGCTCCTGTAATAGACTCCTAACCTATGACTGAGTTAATGACGTCCTCAAAGCATAGTTTAAAGACTTCAAGACATCCAGCAGCAAGTGATCCCTATCACCTGCTGCGGAGGAAGGGGAAAAGCCCCTGGCTTCTGCCAATCTGCCAGGGGGAAAATTCCTTCCCAGTCTCAAATAAGGCATGTCAGCTAATCTCTGAGAGTGTGGATAAGACTCAGTCAGCCAAGACACTCTTCTCCTCACATGCAGAAATTGGGTTGGGTCTATCCAGTTTCCTGATTGACTAGGGGGGGTGAATGGACTCAGAACATTTCCAGGGTGGACTGGCATTTCAAACACAGTCCAAGCTCCATGCAAGTTGTTCCACAACTCATGGGGACATAAATACTGCTGCTTGAGGAGCAGGCTATGTCTATACTCATGGTGGCAATTTTGCGGCTATTTGCTCTTCTGGGAGTGAACTACGGTGAGTCTCGACTTGCTGTGCTGCTCCCAGAAGTCGAGCCTGGAAGTCCTGGGGGTCAGGGGGCATAGGGGAAAGCCAACTGCAAGTGGTTCGCGGTCAGCTTTTCCTTGATGGGTACCGATGGCTTAGAAAGTCACTACCAGTTACACAAGGAATTTTACATTCCTTGTGTAACTGGAGGTCAACTGCTGCTGAAAAGCCCCAAAATGTAGACTAGGGCTAAGAGAAGCAGCCACTTCCCTTTCCTCTGAATACACTGTGCGCTTCTTATAAGTCATGCAATGGGCACGAGTTAGAGTTTCTAAAAATTCAACCCTCACTTCCATGTGAACAGTTCAGTATGCCAACTTATTTATGTGCAGGAAAAAATTCATTACCTTGTGACATATTAACCTTGGCATGGGATACGAGACATTTTTTGGTGTGTGTGTGTGGAGGGAGGCAGGATTGCATTCTGGTGCATACAAGTACAAAATAATGGAGACAACAGGAAAATACATTACCTTGAGCAGCTATAAATTTATTCTTTTCTTTGTAACCCTAGAGAAATCAAATATATGGTTAGTTAAAAGATGAAAATCCAAGATGTGCTTTAAAACAAATATCTATTTGACTTGTAATTTACAATTAAAATTCTCAGTCTGAATAAAGGTGAAAACCTATTTGCTTACATCTATGTATGAAGCGTTAATATAGTCTGAAGACTGGACTCCATCTATTTGGGTCAAAATGACTCTGGAATGATCATCTAGGAAAAAAGAAAGTGTTATTAGGGTCTATATGGTAGATAGAGTATTTACACTCAGAAATTTCCCTCAAAAATATAAAGCTTTGTAACAAGCCAGTGGTAGATTTGCACTTTTATGAACCATAGTATTTGCATTACTATTCAGTCATTAAATATCACAAAAGGTTGACTACTACAATGCAATACACAACAGATATGCCATATAGGCCAAATAATGCTGACCTTGTTGATGTAAAACTGATGGAAAATCCTGATCCCTTACACTTTTGTTCCACCAGAGCCTGAGAATAGTGTAGTGACCTTGAAGACATGCTGCAAGGCAGCTCATCTGTTTCAAAGGGATTTTTTGTGAATGGGAAGGGAATAATTTGTTTAAGATAGTTGTGAAGACATCTCTTTGAATTGTATAGTAATTGTACAGGTCACAGAGCTTTCAGATAACAGATTAACAAGCCTTCACTATAAAAATCCTGCTGCATCTCCATACCTTTACTAGGTTATCAAGAATGCAGGTTTTTTTGCATACTGTGCAAAACATGGGATTTATTAAATATCCCAAGCTTCGTGCATGTGCTCCAAGCTCTTTTCTTTTTTGCTGCACAAACCTGAGCTGAGTTTCAAGAGAATCATCTTATATTTTTATATTTCATTTTTTATATATATTTTTAATCTTTCAGAGTAGGTCTAAGTGTTCATGTCAAACCATCTGAGATCAAAGGCAAATGTAATAGAATGAAACTGTTATCTAAAGCAGTGGTTTTCAAACCATGGGTCACAGACTCTCAGATACTGGGTCGCAGCTCCCCTGCTGCTGCTGCTGCAAGACTGGAATGCATTGCTCAAAAGATGTAATTGGTGAGTCACAGGCACAAATGATTTTTTTCAACTGGGTCCTGAGAAACAAGTCTGAAAACCATTGATGGAAAGAGATACCACTGTAAAAGCAGCTGACTTTGCTGTTGTGCAATGGTAACATATAGAAAGTGTTTTTGTCAATTAATTAACTTTACTCAGGTATACTCAGTGAACGCAGAGAACATTATTGGCATGGCTGGTGTAAGAGGCATCCAGACGCTTGATTAATATTTAGAAAATAAATATAAAGTCTTACAAGGAAGGATGTTGGGATATCTATTTTTCTCTCTGTTTTCTTCTTTATTTGCCACTTCAAATGTTCCTTTCACACATCGGGCTGGTAATGACTACAGAGAAAACATGTAAAGTCAAGGAAATGCAAGAACATCCTATATAAACTGGTAGCTGCCCAGTACTCAAGCAAAGATACACTAACACACAATGTCCTACATTGAAAAGAATTAATTTATCAGTGCATTGTAATTCTTGAAAAACTAAGATATAGGTTTTTCCTCATTATTCTAGAACAGCTCATAGCCTTTCGATAATCCAGAACTGCAACACTACTTTTTAAATCCTAGCTTTGAAGAACATTGTGGCTTGCTATGTAAGAGAGCAAATAAATCGTTGGGACTCAGGCTGCCATTGCAAACCATCATATGACTGAATGGCTCATAATGCTGTGACTCAGTCATGAAGATGTGGGAGTACGTTATCACAGGACACTGACTGGAAATCTGGCTGTATGAATCAAACTTGATTTTAATACATAAATACATCTGAGTGGTTACAAAGAAGGTTCAATAAATTAAGAAAACTGAATATCAGTCATCTGCTCCATTCAGGTCAGGCTCAGAGCTGGAGTGAAGGGGAGCAAAAGATGACTTTTTATAATCTTTATGCCCTGAGCTTAGGGACGGCCTTGTGGCAGTTGGCTTATTAGGATGAATGAAAGGGTATGCAAGCTTAAATCAACCTGATAGTGATCAGCTAAACCCGGGATTGTGAATAAACTCTTAGCTCATACTAAAGTACCCCTCAAAAATGCTTTCATCAGGGCAATCAAAATGAAATCAGGAAATTAATAGGAAAAATTTCTGTGTGAAGAAAAAAGGATAGGGAGAAGAAAGGAGACAGCAAGAACATCCAGATGAGAGAGAAGATGGAACCTGCTGGATTGCCTTTGGAACTGTGGAGGGGGACTGAAAACATTCCCACCCAGTGTGAATATCCCTAGGTCTGGGGAGTGGGGAGAAAGGGATGTATGGATGTGGAGTTTCATTCCAAGTTTCTGTATATTTGAGAGACTTTGCTGCTAATCTAGACAGGGGCTGTTGGGGGTAATTTAAAGGTCCAGCTAGGGAGAAGCTGGTTCAAGGTCACTGCCTGCGACAGGGCCCTTTTACATTACCAGAATACCATAAAGTGGACTTAGTGTGAATCGGGGTCAAGTTCCAAAGGGATACCCATGTTAGTCTGTTTCAACAAAACAAACAAGTAGTCCTGTGGCACTTTTAAAGACTAACAAATGTATTTGTCGCATGAGCTGTCATGGGCACAATACCAGACTGATTAAGTGGGATTGTGCCCACAAAAGCTCATGCTACAAATAAATCTGTTAGTCTTTAAAAGTGCCACAGGACTCCTTGGATTTTTTAGGGTCACGATCTTCATCTCTATGCAGTCCCTATGCAACTTTCATGTTAGCTCAGCACAGCTGAAGTAGTTTTGCATTTCAGAAACAGTCGCTGTTTGTTTCCCACCCTTCTTTCAAGCTTCCTTCTCCCCCCTCCCCCACGAACTTGATCAAACTGAAAATGGATATATTCTGTGAATCACTTAAAAAAAAAAAGTGACAGTGTCTATTTCAAGAAACACCCAGTGCAGCGATCCCTGCCTGACTATGGCAACCCATTATGTGGAATTCTCCCTTAAACATACAGATGAAGTAGTTTTGTCAGGATTAGACAAATGAATAAACAGAAGCATGAATATAAATTGCATTTGCAGAGTTTTTTCCAAGGAATGCTATTTGTTGTATGTGTTTGGTTTCTATTCACCACTAACAAACTTAAGAACATATTACTAAAGAATCAAGAAAAATGTAATTAGAATACTTTCAACAAATAAAAGGAATTTATTTCGTTTTTGCATCTTATCTTATTTCCTTGTTCCCCTCTCTGAATAAAGTCCACAAATTTTCAAAGCCCCTAATTAACTGCTAAAAAAAACAATTTAAAAAGAACTTACAATGTACAAATATAAAAAATGAGCTGCACTCAAACACCAGAAATCTGACGATTAATTATTTTCAATAAAGCAGAAGATACTTGCTTCCTTCTTAAATATCACTTTTAAACTTGAAGTTGGTCAAAACATTGGTCTTAGACATCCTATCCCCACAACTTCATATTTTCACCAAAAGAGCACATAAAAAAATGCTGAACTGCCCCTTCCCACAGCAACCCCTTCCCTCCTCTCTCCCTCAAATGAACAGAAGGCAATGAGGGAAGAGAAAATCTCTGCAATGTCTCCATAAAGAGATGAGATTTTATTTATGTAGAACAAGCTATCATTCACCCACAAATCTAGAGGATTCCTATGGATCAGAAGGATGACAAGTTTATTGGCTTGTCTTCATTTCAGTTATCTACACTCAATATCTACACTCAAGGTGACTCTCCCAGGCTAGTTTCCAAAGGGATAGCCGTGTTAGTCTAGTCCAGTAAAAAAACAACAAGCAGTTGTGTGGCACTTTAAGACTAACAGATTTATTTTTCGCATGAGCTTTCGTGGGAGAAGATCCCACTTCCTCAGATGCTTCGAAGCATCTGAGGAAGTGGGATC
>ML681981.1:3952317-4206626 GCA_007922195.1 Podocnemis expansa | reverse complement strand
CAGATGCTTCGAAGCATCTGAGGAAGTGGGATCTTCTCCCACGAAAGCTCATGCGAAAAATAAATCTGTTAGTCTTAAAGTGCCACACAACTGCTTGTTGTTTTTTTTCTCCCAGGTTAGCCCAGCTCAAGTGGGAGCAGCCATGCTTGAGAAATCACACCGAAGTTGCTGTAACCACATTGGTGCTGAACTGGCTCTGAGATGATGCTTCTGGAGAGCATATTCCATGGTTCTTAGTGCTGCAGTAAACCGAACTGCTCCATGAATTCCTTCCCAGCAAATTGTGGGAGAACCTGTCTGTCCTTCCTGGGCAAACAGAAGGAATGTGGGAAGGCACTGAAAAACTGGTGGCTTTTGAGTAGCACTAGTCTGGATTCACTTGAGAGTGTTTGTGTAAGTTGCTGCAGAGTTATGTTCATTCAAGCTTTAGTGGATAGCCCCGCATGAATCAACTCAAGTTAAAACCACCACGACACAGAGTTAAGCGTTTGAGTGTGTGGACAGAACTCAAATTATAACAACAGTGTGTCTAACACAACCTCTATGACAAGGCATAGTGCTTTGTGACTGTGCATTATTCCGAACAGTCCCTGCCTACCTGGTAGCATGTCTCTACTTGAATCATATCACAACAATGTCCCATGCCCACCGCTGCCCTGCTACATTACTTAAGAGGGTGTTTTGAACTGTGTAGGAACATGCATTTTCTTCTACCTGTCTCCACAGGGAGACCATGGGCATCTGGCCAACATACACACACTACTCTGATGCAGATCCTGAGGACTTAGTGGAACCCTGGGGGAAAGGGCCTCTGCTATGAAAATAGCTGAGTCTCCAGCACTCACTCTCATGCATTTCAGGGGAGGTGTGAGATCTGTTTTCATATCTGGCAGTTGTGATCTAGCCCAGCATGTTTACCTTGTTTTAAAAAAAAAGTCATTGTTTATTCGCTCTGGATTTGAATGACACCCTAACCAAACCACACCGAAATGTTTTGTAACTTTCTAGCACCTCTGCTTAACATGCAGAAGGGCCTGGGTTCAATTCCCAGGGGGTTGGACTCGATGATCTCACGAGGTCCCTTCCAGCCCTATGATTTGATTGACTGATTGATTGATTGAAATGCTCCTGTAGTATAATGTTGAAAATCTCTAATTTTAATAACTGTACTTTTTGTGAGGGTCTGATTCTTCCAAAATGTATGCATGTGGCAAATCACAGGGTGTGGGCTTAGAAAAATAAAATGGGATGAAGAACATATAAACCGAACGCATCTGCTGAGTCACTAGCCTCATGCCTAGGGTTGCCAGATACCAAAGCATGGAAAGGACGACAGGGAGGACAAATGGAGAAAATGTAGTATTAATGTAATATTATTCTGTTTTTAGGGGGCCCTGGAATGCTTTCCCCTAAAAATAGGGTGTTACAGGGTGTCCCAGCATACTTTAACCCCTGTAAGTAAAAAGCCAGACAAAATCGTGTATTTTTAAGATGCCTGCCAGATGGAGGACATGAAGGTAAAAAGGAGGACATGTCATCCTTTTGCCCGCCATCTGGTAACCCTACTCATGCCACACTCCTTCTCATGCTCCATTTGTATTTTTTGTCTTTTTATCTGACTGTAATGCATTCACACAAGGAAACCCGTTGGTTCCAATAGGACTACAGACATGCTTCAAGTTACTTAAGCATTTGTGAAATCAAGGCCTTGGATCGTAAATTCTCTGAGGCAGTGATCTGGTCCTCATATATGTTTGCAAAGCACCATGCACACTTATCTCTATATAAATAAATAATGATAAATATCATTAAGGCACATCTGTGGAGGATTCCCTCCCCCACAATATCAAGTGAACTGGATGGCATATTTGTATTTAAATTCTCTGCTGTGAAGAAAGGCAGTAGGTGAATGCTGTTTTTTCCATCTACAAAGAGAAAAAAAATGAAACATCTCTAGGGCAGCCTTTCAAGGGCCTACTTTCATTTCATTTATCTAGATTTATGCTGAACAGAAAGAAAGAAAGAAAGAAACTTATCAAAGGCTTTAGGTGCCTTTTCCTGACATAAAAAAACACACAAAATGTTTTTGAAGACTTAGAGTCCTTGGTAGCCACCCTCGGCAGACTGCAAAACACGGCAGCTCCTCAGGCCTCCAGAATTGGCCATGGTCTTTAACTTTGAATAAAAATACTGGTTTGTTTGGTTTAAACAAATGTGACTGAGCCTACTGGGGTCTATAATCAACTGAAGTCCTGGACAAATCACTAGCTGAGTCTCTGGGACATCCCAGTGCTCTACGAAGGAGATGAGCAGTTTGTATGTGTTAGCAATTCTCGCCCTACTAGGAGGTTTTTGTTCTTACTTCAAAGTCATCAGCTATCTAGTTCCTCAAGGGAATGAGTTTATTTTGATCCCAGTGATACCTCCCAGTAATGAGAATCTGCAGCAGAGCCATCCTCTAATCAATGTAACTAGCTCAGCTGATCTGCTGAAGGCTACCTGACGGGCTACACTGCCTGATTGGTTAGAAGAGTCACCAGACCAGCTCTCAAGTCCAGCAGTGGCAACAATTTAGCAGCTGCTCAACATTCACGTATTCATGTTCCCTTCCTGCCCTCAGCTCCAATTCCTCATCGCCAACTTCAAGCTCTGATCCTTGGCTCCGGCAACTAGACTCTGATCCTGAGCTCCTGTTACTAGCTACTGACTCTTAATCCAATCAGTACAATTCAAACTGTGGCCTCAAACGTTGCCATAGACACAGTACTATAGTTAGTGAGCCACTGCAACCAGCTCCACCTCCCGAGCCTTTTCTTCGCAGAAGCTAACCCTGACAGAATAAAACTACAATATCTAGGATAAGGAGATATAGGCTATCAAGACAGCTTTCAAAGACCAGCATCACCTTCTAGAAAGAAACAAGTTTTTTAATTCAAATCCTGATGAACCACAAGAACCTGGAGTATCTCCAGATTGCTAGATGCCTTGCCCAATGCCAGATCTGCTGGTCTCCCCTTTACTTAGTCTGATTTTGTGGTAACCTATGACCTGGGGACTAGAAACAGGAAAGCAGGTGCCCTATCTTGCAAGAATAAATATCTTGAACCAGATGAAGAAGACTTCATCACCAAGCTCAAGGAATCCAACTTTTCAACAGGCAGATCAATAGTCTGACATCCTCCATCCACCCTCTGCTCCCAAACAACCTGTTCGCAACCCAGATCCACCAGACTCTGAACAATGTCAGTTGTTCCAAGTACAGAATGGGTTCCCCTGTCTCAAGGACTGTATTTATGTTCTGGAGGGACAAGCTGGGCTTCAGATATTCAACTTATGCCATAAACTGCAACTTACAGGCCATTCTGGCCTCTTCAATACCTGGAATCTCAATTCACAGAGCTTTCGGTAGCTAGGCCTACAAGCTTTCATTAACAACTATGCAAGGCTCTGCAATCACTCCAAAAAACCATAATCATGAACCTTAGGTCTCCTCCAGTCTCCGCCCATGACTCCATATCCTGCATCTACTATATCAATGGATGTTACTGTAAAAGTGCTATGCTCCTTGGGACACACTGTAATCTTGGATGCTGCTGATTTCTTAACGGAGATGATACTCTTCATCTAGTACCATACTTGTGAAAGGTGGACTTTTCCACTTGAATTTTGCTATGGCTAAACTCCAGCCTGGCTTATGGAATGTAGCTTGTTAGGCCTCCAATTGGGAAAATAAATAAATTATGTGGTATTATCTTCCAAGGTCAGAAAACTGCAGACAGTAACACTTTTTTAAGAAAACTAACTGCAAGTAACCCCAGACCAGTTCAAACCGAACCCTGGAAAGTGATGAGACACCTGCAGAGCCCATGAGCTCATGAGAAAGATCTACTGACCAAGGTCAGTAAGTTTCCATGCCAACAAGTGATATGCTAATTTTTGAGGTCTCAGCCATAAAGCTGGGGTTCTGGTCTAGGCACGTTGGAGAAGCGATAGGTCCAATTATGAAATTCACTTAATATTATATTTCAGTCCTAAGGGCACTAACTTGCGCTATCTGACTGTTATCTTCACACTGGCCCAGACAAGCCTGTATTTAGCACACAATCTTGGGTTCTATCCTGCTCATTTCTGCCATGAGTGTTGAGAGAAGTGAAAATGAATAATGAGTGCCTGTGGAATGGCTTCTGAAATAGCAGAAGCTTTGGAGTAGACCCAACATGGCATACTTCCCCATTTCCACATAAGTCATGTAAAGCTCATCTCTCCTGCCACTGCATCTGTGAACCCATGGCAATGGAGAACAAACAGGCTCTCATTTCCTAACCAAGTCAAATACTTCAGGGAAATCATATTGCTCAGACAGCCAATGGAACCATGGGGAAGGGCTGCATTGGAGAACTACTGAGAGACACTCACCCCCACTTACAAACACCCCACGGATCTGAGCAGAAGATTTAAAAGTTCATGACTTTCTTGTGCCCATTCTATATGCTTCTTCCTACAGAGGGGAGGCTGTCATTTTCAGAGAACTAAATGCTGCAGAGCTTTCCAACTGCAGTCCCCCTCAGTTCTTTTCTGGGGGTGGAGAGCATCAAGACTAGAGCTTAAGATCCCAGACTCTGATAAAACAAAACAGTTCAGTTTTCCCAAACATGGTGCCTTATCATCACACAGCAATTTGAGTTTATAACTTTTTCAGTAAAATGGGTGTCCCTAATCTTCATCATTGAGGAAGGTGGGGGAGGGACAGAAGGAGAGAAAGAGAGCTCAGTGAATTAAACCAGTAGTGGGCTGAAACACTTCCGTGTTCAAACTCAGGAGAGAGCACAAACTAAAATCAATTTAGTTGCCCCCTCCCACAGCCTAACCAACTGTACAATCCAAATCATACAACAGTCTCTGTGAGAGCCAGAACTGAAATAGCTGATGGCGTACATCAAAAACGAGGAGCATCGGCAAGCTGTGTGGAGAAACTGACACTGTGTTTGCCAAGCTATAAGTGCAAAAAATGTCATACACATTTAATTAAGAAAGACCTCTGCCACCTTTTCAACTCATAACCTTTCTTGATTTCATAAGTTTTTTCCCAATGTTAAAAACAACACAGAAAACAAGCAGACCTACATTAAATTCTTCCCGAAATCGTTTTCCATCATCTGCTGATCTTATCCGTACTTCTTCCTCCAGATGCTCCACTGGAACAGAAAAGTACTTCTTTGGGCCAGAAGGAGACCTGCTGAGCAGCATCACCCTTTGTTGTTCTGTCAAACCATAAACAATAAACATTACATGTGTCTTCAGAATGGGGAGCAACTATTCCATCAATCAAATGATGAACCAATTAGCTTTGTGAAATGCCTTGGGAAAAGAAACAATAGGCCTCTTAAAATGTGATTCAAACTAGTAACACAACGAAGGTGAGGTAATAATTCTTATCATAGTAACAACCTGGGACTGACACAGACACAACTATACTTCAGTCAAACTAGTGATGGAGTTGATTTCCATTAAAATAATGAGCCAAGTGATTTCTCTGAACACATAGTAGATTAAAACAGTGCTGGAAATTCATGTCCTAATGTTAATAATTGGGTTTCTGACTTTAATTTGTAACAGAATAAAAATTTGATTAAGTATCATTTAGGGAGGTAGTAAAGTCTATTAGTTTCTCACCCTCCATGAGATCTCATCTCTGAGTGAACACGGATTACAGCAAAAAAAAGTTTTTTTAAGCTACCTAATTTAAGGAAAATAATTTGTAATTCTGTCAAAATTGTTTTACTACTAAAACAAAACCGTAATTTGTTAGACATCAGAAACTCTGCAATATTTACAATGAATACATTTGGATGAGTGTTTTGCTGTCAGCAAATTGTTTAGAGAAGGTAGGAAATTCATGAGATAGCTTGCCTGAAGCATTCCTATTGCAACTTTAACCAAAATATACGAAACATCTGCCCGTTTAATTTAGTTTATATCCCAACAAAGGGGAGAACATGCATCGCATGATGCAGCCTGCAGTCTCTATTTAAACAGGACCTGAATTTTGAAAATATGCTTTTCCATCTGCAATACATGCCTGCAAAAATGCAAACATATGGTCTGACCTTTCTGTACTCAGTACAGATCAAGAAGCAAAGGCAGCTCAGTCCTCGGGTTGCTAGACCAGTACCAAGTTACTGGCTTGCTCGGAGTTGTGCCTAATAGTAACCACAGCTAAACTGGCTGATGTAGCAGATCATTTCCTTTACTCCTTTGTAGCCAAGGTGCTCCACCATGCTTCCTTTACAGCAATCAGATCTCCTACTATGGGATCGTTTGGTACCTCCCACCTTAGAATTCCCTTGTACCAACCAGCTACATCTGCTGGTTTTATGGCCATTTTGCACCAGTAAACTAGCAATAGAAAATTAGACCCATTGTGCAGACGCATTGCATTTAAAAACTAAAGTGACGCTGAAGAGTTTTGAAATCATGGTAGCAGAAGCTTCCCTTCAGATTAGCAGTTTTGTTTAAAAAAACCACTTCCCTAGAAACAGACATTAACAATGCTGCTTTCAACAACTATGCTGCCTATTAGTTTATGTATAAGACATTCTACAGAGAAAAGGCATTCTGTTCACCAGGCTCACATATCTCCACAGACTGGAAACTCCCATACATTTTCTAACACTAGTTGAAATAGTAAAACTGAACAGGAAGTTGCACTCACTTGGTTTATATTTAGAAGCGTGAATAAACCAATTTTTCAGTTGGCAAGTATTAACATTAAAGCAACAGAAAATGCATATAATTCTCCATTGTGATTACTTTTTTTTTAAATTTTCTCTTAATTGTTCACTGTCTCATTGTTAGGTTATGGGTAATATAAATAGACAACCTATAATTCCCCAACAGTTCTGCCATCTTTGACCCTTTATTGGGCTTGATGTTCCAAACACAGTCTATTTTCAGAGACTATTTCTTAATAAAAACAACATTTGAAAATCTGTTGGTGTATATTTTCAATTTCTGGACTGCATATTTTTAAAAATGCTATTTGCTTACAAAATCTCTCTCCTCATCCCTCTTTTACTTTTTAATCCATTCATAGAGTTGTAAAATAGTTCTTCGTGCACAGGTTTTGCTTTTGAATACAAATGTTTCAATTTTTTTTCTTAAACTGAAAATCAGATATGCATCGTGAGAGTTGAGTTCCTTCACTAACAAACTAGTAATGGAGATTTGCCATGCAGAAACAATCTGGTAAAGTTAAAACTGTAAATTGGAAATTATTAAATAGCAAGGGGAAGAAAGGAAGAATTATTTTAAAAGCTAGGAAAGTTTTCTTCTTTATTATTTTTAAATAAACAAAGCCAGAACTAAAATAATGCAATAAAAGATACAAGTAATCCTCAAAGTTTCTCTCTCTCTCTCTCTCTCTCTCTCTCTCACACACACACACACACACACCAAAAACAGTCAACATTTCATTACCTTGCTCTTCTAAGATTCCATTTGGTATCTTTTTGTCACTGGAGGTTACAACAGCTTTCCTATGTCTTCTGAACCTTAAACACATAAAACGAAATTAATCTGAATAATTGTGCTTACAAGGCAAGAAATGCTCTTCCAGATTAACTTGTACAAACCACGTAATTCTGGAGAAACTCTTTCTGTTCATCTTCAGATGGTAACGGTTAACGATAAAATCCAACATACAGCATCCTGCACTACTCTAATTGTGGTCTGAGACTTCAGCTGCCGCATGTATGTTGAAATGCTTTCATTTCCTTATTAGATCATATCAAAACATGACCAATCTAGTTCTGAGAGGAGCCCTTAACAGCTGCCTACCTGAAAAAATAGGCAGCCAGAAGAAAGAAAATGATGAACACAAGTACCAGGATAAACACTGAAGTCAGTAGAGTCTGGAGTGGATGACTGTGTTCCGGAGACCCTATAAATTAAAAAACACAAAGAGTGAAAGATTGTTGTGATGAAATTCTCATTCTAGCACAGACAAAATCGGGCACACATGCCTAAGGCTACAGACTGTGGACCAACTGGCTAGGCAGCAGTTCTATAGAAAAGATCCTGAGGGTTAGAGGAGACAAGAAGCTGCATATGAGTCAACAGCGCACCCTTATTTGCTAAGAAAGCTAACAACATATTGGGCTGCATTAGAAAAAGCACAGCCAGCAGAGAAAGGGAAGTGATCATTCCCACTGCTCGGTAATGGTGAGGCCACATCTGGAGTACTCTGTCCAGCTTTGGGCTCCCAACTACAGAAAGGATATATAAAAAATGGAGCAGGTCTAAAGGAGGGCAACAAAAATGATTAGGGAGCTGGAGCACACAATTTATGAGGGGCAGCTGAGAGAACTGGCTTTGTTTAGTCTGTAGAAGAGAAGCATGCGAGGGGATTTGACAGCAACTTTCACCTAATTGAAGGAGGATTCCAGGAAGGATGGAGTTAGTCTGTGCTCAGCGGTGAAAGATGACAGAACAAGGAGCAATAGTTTCAAATTGTTGTGGGAGAGAGCTTGGTCTGATATTAGGAAAACCTTTATGACCGGGAGGGTGTTGAAGCACTGGAATTGGTTACCCAAGGAGGTGGTAGAATTGCCATTCTTAGAAGCTTTTAAGGCCCAGCTTGATAATGCCTTGGGTGGGATGATTTAGTTGGGTTGGTTCTGCATTGAGCAGGGGGCTGGACTAGATAACACCCTAAGGTCCCTTCCAATTCTAATATTCTATAATTCTAATACTTACAAAAACTGATTTAAATGCATTGGACAGTTGCCAGAAGGCCTAGTTTTAGGTTCAAAGTTCCATGGATTTGTTGGTGTGTGCAGTCTTCTGATTATATCTATTTGCAAAAAATAGCATAGTGCTTTTTAGTAAATAAATGAAAAGCTGAAGCCCCCAATTATGGGGACTTAAAAAAAATCCATCCTACCAACTGCCAGGTCTTTAATATGAAAAGGTGAATCTCGAATGGTATCTTTTATCAAACCAGATTCTGGTGAGAGACAGAAACCTTCAAGCTACAGTAAAACAAACAAGGAGTTCCTGTGGTACTTGAAGACTAAAAAAATTATTTATTTAGGAATTTACAGAATGGGAGGAAATAAAATAAAGGGACATGTGAATCATCCCAGTAAGTTCCCCCATCTTCAAAGCATCTGACGAAGTGAGATTTGCTCCTACCAAGCTCATGCAACAAATAAATTTTAGTCTTGAAGTGCCATAGGACTCCTTGTTTTACTGAACTAGACTAACACAACTGCCCCTTTGGAACTTGGCAACATGCAAGGCACTGAATACAATAACTTGTAAGTAATTCTTAACGTGTTCTTTTCCTATTTTAGCTTCCAATCCTTCCCCATTTACACTGATGTTTGCTATGTTAGCCATCCAATCATGCCTACCTTTTCTGGTGAAAACTCAGCCAAAAACACATTTAACTTGTCAGGCATTGCTATTGTCATCTCTTCCTCCTCTCTTGATCTTCCTGTTGCTGCTTATGTATTTGTAAAATATTGACTTGTTACCCTGTGTGTCCCTAATTTTATCTTGCTTTTTGTCTTGACTTTCTAATTTTGTCTAGATGCTTGTGTTGCTTATTTTGTATTCATTCTTCATAATTAGACCCACTTTACAACTGTTTTGATTTGCTGTTACAGTGTGATCTGTTTCCATGACCTACAGTTGGCTGCATTTATTTCCTCTCATTCTGTAAATTCCCCCATCTTCAAAGCATCTGACAAAGTGGGATTTTCTCCCATGAAAGCTCATGCAATAAATAAAGTTGTTAGTCTTTAACTGCCACAGGACTCCTTGTTTGTTTTAAACACCCCAGTAATCACTGGTCAGAAAGGTGGTTAGAAGATTACAGAATGTTGTAATAGTCAAAAATCCAGTATTTTAAGACTATGATCTTCACTACCAAAAAAAGTTCTGAATTTAAGCTTCCGGACTAGTCTTTTGAAAATGTTGTGCAGGTTTCCTTTGAAGATGAGGACTGATAGGTCAGATGCAGAGTGACTGCTTGGTGAAAAGTGTTCACCTTCAGGTGATGTGGTGGTTTTTGTCTTTTATCATTTTTCTGGGTAAGTTTATTCAAGAGCATGAGTGAGTTTTCACTGGGGCATGCAGTGCACTGTTTGAGGTACCCTACACCTGATATGCATGTGCAGGATCCATCGATCTTGAAAGGTGCATCATGGGGGCACTGATCAATGTAGCGGTAAAGATAAATCTACAGGTTTTGCATCTGTTGTTCATTATATTACATTTAGTGAGTATTATACTAAAGGGAAATTAGAAAAACATATCTGATTAATAGACTGGTGAGAATATAACTACTTAAACTAAACTAGCTGTTTGGTTTTGTATTTAGTTGTGACACTCTGAGTTCCTTTCCCAGGCCTGAAGAAGAATGCGTCTAACTTGAAACTTGTCTCTCTCACCAACAGAAGTTGGTCCAATAAAAGATATATGTTCATCCATCTCATCTCTCTAATATCCTGGGACCAATACAGCTACAACACCACTGCATACAGCTTGTTAGTATCTCATTTATATTTGTGGGAGCAACTGAAAGGATTGTAAAGTTAATTAAGATTGTGAAGATCAGATGAACATGCGAACAAGGAGTCCTGTGTCACAAAGACTAACAAAATTATTTTTTGCGTGAGCTTTTGTGGGAGAAAATCCTACTTCATCAGCCACTTTCAACAACAGAGTGTATTTTCCTCCCTAGTATAAATTTGCTAACCTAAAATGTTTGGTGCTAGATTTTAGAATTATATTCAAAGGTTCCGGTCATTAGATTGATACGTTGTTTCTTGTATGGCTGAGTTTTTACAGGGTAGTTGCTGGTTTGTAATGCATCTCCCGTGCAATGTACAGAGCACAGACTATTTAGGATGAGAGGGTGTGAGAATGACACTGAAGTCAATAAAGTTATGCTGAGTTATGCAATAGGCTGTGTTAAATCAATAAAGTTGAGACTTCCAGTAAAGGCAATAAAGTTATGTAGCATGAGGATCTGGTCCACAATATTTACTTTACTCAACAGAGGTAACGCAGCACATGAGGTGCTCTTTTGGTACACATCTGGGCATGTGATGGGCTAGGATGATGGTGCTTGCACTGTGAATGAAGGCTCTACATGCAAGCTACCTGGCATCAATTACACATACAGTTTTACAGCTCATGCTGATACTTGTCAATACTGAATACTGCAAAGTTGATTTTAATAATGAATTTTCCTTTCCTCTGATTCTTTTACACTAGCAGTAAAATTATATAATGCAGTTTGACTTAACAATATCTCATGTACCTGACAACCATGTGGTTCAAACATAATAAAAAACTCCACTAGCCACAGTCTTTAGGTGTGCTGTTCCTCTCCCCCATCCCCTCTAATGGGGTAGAAAGTGAGGAGAATCCAATCCAAGTCTCCTAATTCCACACAGACAGAAAACTCCTGGGACCCTCTTATTGGGAGAAAAAGGAAATATATGTTTCAGAAGTAGAATTCTCTTCCTTGTATAAGGGCATCCTGGGATACAGGCTCAGGGAAGGTCATGAGCTTCAACCACCTTACTTGCAGTTTCTTGATCAAAACACTCCACAGCACTGCCTCACAGTACAGGTAAAATATATTGCAATGAGGACTATATAAAAAAGGGAAGGAAAAAAAAAGATTGTCTTTTTTCTTATTACCCCAATCTCAGTAGAGAGAGAGGATACAACTTTGCATAGATAAGGAATTAGGACAGCCCAAGCAACGCCTCTAGGGTTAATCTGGACCATGTGAGAAGACCCTCATGAAGAACACCCTAAAATCACCCCTTTTTAAGATGAGAAGGACCCAGCTCAATCATGTGTGTTGTTGTGGTGTGACATGAGGAAAGAGGTGGTCTCTCAAGCAGCAACATCTCACATCATTTAGGACTTTATTGATCAAAAACAACACCTCAGATTCAATCTGAAAACCAACAGGCAGGCAAGCCAAAGCAAATCACAGCGCTCAGATGTCATGTACTGCCACCAGGAAACACTGCTTAATAAGCAGGTTGCATTGTGCTCCACTCAAGGTTATGTTATCTTAAACTGTAATCCCATGTAGCAATATTGAGAAATATCACTGCTGAGAGATTTTTATGCCACAGGATGGTTCCTAGTGTCTGTCAGTCCTGCTCACATATTCTGATTTCAAGAGACAGAGCACAGGAAGGCTGGCTTATACAGCTCTATGAGTGTCACATCAAGGTCTTGTATCACCCTTGGCCACCTAAAGTCACAGAAGTTACCCTGAAAACACAGATGGTCCCCTCCTCTGTCCTTCATGACAATCCCATGAATTCAAGCAAATCAGTGATAATGTCAGACTCTAAACTATGCCTGAGGGCTGCAAGCAGGCATCACATGGTTTTGTGGTCACATTTATTATTCAGTATTTTCCCCAAAGGCTGGGCTGCCAATTTACTAACCTCATTCAGAAGTTAAAGACCAAAATTACTTTTCTTCAGACCTATCATAAATTCAGAGGCCCAACAGTGACCTTTAGCCACAATCACCTACAAAGCAAGAGACATTAAAACACTTCAAGTGCAGAGTAAGAGTATGTCTTCACTGATGGCAGCAAAATCGCTGCCATCAGCCCAGTGTTCCAAGAGCGCTTAACAGCGAGTCTGAACTCACTGCTGTGATTCCAGAAGTTGGCTCCAGACGTCCTGGGGGCCAGGAGGCATATGGTAAAGCTGGCCATGTGAGATTTGCCGCTGGCTTTCCTCACTGTGTCCTGGTGGCTTAGGAAGTCACTATCACTCACGCAAAGCATTTTGCGTGCCCTGCCTAAATGACTGTCGACTGCTGCCGAAAAGCAGCCCCAGTGTAGACAGAATGATCATCGCACCAAAGCCACTTCTTTAATCAATGCTGCTGCAAGGGATTGAGACACAGACCAGTACATGCTGTCGAAGCAAATTACTTTCCCTGCAGATCCTCAATCTGATCATTGCCAGGGAGAATGTTCAGTCATTGCAATACAACGGACATAGCAAACAACGGTTCAATAACCAGGTCTCTCTCTGTTTGGAATAGCAGCTTTAAATCATATATGCAAGACTCCTTCCAGAAACATGTTAAAATACTGACTTTGTTCCACCTCAAAAAGATATGAGGCCATGACTGAGGTTTTCCCACATTTGGGTCATGCGATTTTTGCCTTGCTTTGTCACTCTTGCCACATTTCTAGATGCCTAATTTGCTTTTTCCTGCGCTTGTTCTGCATATCTGTTTCCTCTGTTTCATTCTGTTCTCTTGGGTCAAAAAGGAGTAACAGCATTTATTCTTTAACACATGTTTATAAAACATATTTGTTTTCAATGAAAATTCTGTAAATAATTTCTGAGGCACAACAAAAATCTAGAAAACTACTAAAACGAAGTTTTAGGGTTTTTTTTAAAGACCAAACCTTGTCTGCTTGCTATTAACAACATTCTTTTTTTACTTGTGTTTTTATATGGCCAGGAACAGGACAAAATGTGCCTACATTTCAGATTAGTATCCTGTATTTCTTACATTCATATTTTTTCTGCAAAGAAAAATACATAACAATGAGATCAATTAGATATTGTAATGGTGACTACTAAACATTCAGCTTGATAATAAAGTTAAAACCTAAGAAGTTCAAGCTATTTTCCAGTATGTTGGAAAAAGCACTGCAGATGCTTCCCTTCTGCTTGAAGTCACTACATGAACAGAATGAATGATTCACTGGAATTGACTCCACCATGCATTAACTCTGTTTTAGTGTGCTTATATTTAAAAATGTATGTTAATGCAATAAAAATAGATCTTCACTCCATGTTCTGAGAATCACCTTGAGTGTAATGAAAACAGGCAAGCATGGTCATTGTGTATCTGGAATTCATTTACTACATTCTCTTGCAGCAAACCTTTCCTGTCTAAAGGTCATATGCCTACTTTATCTAGCTGAGGTCTGATTGAACTTTTGGAGTAAGAACTGTGACCACTGTGTGGCAAAACATATACACATATACTTCCATGCCAACTGCATGATCCTGTAGCCTAAAATTACCTCTGTGATCCTACATTTAGGGGGAGACAAAACCAGCAGCATCATTGAAGCAGCTTGTTCAGGCCTTCCTGCAGTGCCCAACTGTAATGAGGAACACACATACATGCAAGAAACAAGGAGTGAAACAAACTGATAAATATTAAAATGAAAGGGGAAAAACAGAAGGAAGAAACCATGAGGAAAGAAACCGCAGTGCAACAGCAAGATAAGGAAACCCATACGTCACCATGCCCAAAGCGGGCCACAGATGAGAGTGACAACTGAGGACAGACTGGTGAGAAACAGAACATACATAACGCAAACAAGTTATTCACTCTTTCCTTAGATTTCATCAATCCAGTAACAGAGGTCAGCTCCTATATTACTACACGGGTTCACAGAGAGCACACAACAGTCCTCCAGGCACTCCAGCCCCCTATTAACATGCAGATGAATGGACTTTATGATAAGAGGTTACTGAAAGAAAGAATCATTATACGTAAGGTTCTTCCAATTGCAATGGACCAGCCACTTTGCCAGGTCTCCAATATAAAACTTACCCAAAAATCATTCTGCTAGTCAATCTTTTAGTAGCTAAAAACCAAAGAAACAAGGAGTCTGGTGGCATTTTTAACAACTAACAAATGTATTAATCACACAAACTTTCATAGGAGAAGAATTCCACTTTGTCACATGCTTGAAGATGGGGAACTTACTGTAAGTTCCCCATCTTCAAATGTCTGACAAAGTGGGATTCTCTCCCATGAAAGCTCATGCAATACATAAATTTGTTAGCCTTTAAAAGTGAGACCAGACTCCTTGTTTGTTTTGCTAGACTAGACTAACACAGTTATCCCTAAAGCTTTATTGATATCAAAAAGAAAGGAGAGTGGAGTGTCCTTAATGGGCCATCAAAACACAGCTGGCTAGCCCTAATATAAATCTGTTGTGGGGAGAGGGGAGGATCACCCAAGAACACAAAATGCTTGAGATACAAATACATAGTCAGTATTTATAACCTCAGATACAAAGATGAAACATGCATATTAATAGGATTATCAGTCAAATGATTGACTTTTCCATTGACACCCTATGTGACATACTCTACATAAGATTTACAGTACTGTGACTTTGTAGCAATGGTGACTGTATTAGTATAACTAGTAATCCTTCTTTCTATATGGCATCACACCACAAAAGGATAAAAAACTAAAATCTGAAGGAACTATGAAAAAAACAAGGAAGAAAGACTTGGGTGTTTGCATTATGTCTAACAAAATGGGGTGCTGGTCCATGGCTGGGGCCAAGGCGCTATAGCAGTATAACTATATAATATATAAATTAAAAAAAGACTAGGTCTTAAAAAAAACTATTAAGCCTAGAAGTCTGTTTCAGTGATGAGCTCAAGACTCTCCCGCACCATCTGTACACATATTCATCAAACTCCTTCAGCACCTCTTCTAATAACACCAAATTTATAACTGTGCCTCATTTTATCACATGAAAAGAGCAAGGTATATTCTAATATGAGGAGGAGAAGGCCTCTTGGAGTCCTACTCTGAACATAATCCAATGTACCTTCATCATTATCTGAAGCCCCGACTGGCATATTAACACTGGAGAGAACTGATGGATTATTTGCTGATTGATTAATATGAAAGACTAGCCAGTGAAAACGGCCTGGAAATGTATTCCATAGTTCATTTACACCTCTTCCAACCTTCTCTCACCATAGTTAGTGTCCACACTACAGTGCTTCAGCAGCACAGCTACATCTTTTATGCCATGGAGTTTCTAGTGTACACATTCCCTAATAATCAAAGTGTTCCTCATTCTTATTTCAATATTATAAGTAACATATTATATTTATTTGCTGAATTGTATTTGGAATGTATGTTTTAATCTATTGACAAGATGTCCAGAGTAACAGACAGACACTTATTGAATATAATTTCAAATAAGTAAAATAAAATATTAATCTTTCAATACTGGTTCACTGGCATGTTATTAAATCCTATGGCATGCCTTGAAACCAGAAAAATGAAAATGCTGACACAGAACAGACTGCTCAATTTTTGTAAAACAGAGCGCACACATTAATATGATTCTAGCTCTGACCAGGGACAAAAATGACTTTAGTCTACTTGAGCACTGATTAATATAAATGTTACATACATGCCTGTTTTACAGTAGGCATGAGCATTTCTTTTCTAATTGCATATCTGGAATACTGACATGCAGCAAAAAGTAGCACATCCTTCTCACTGTGACTTTGGGTCCTTCATCAAAATCTGCAGACATGCAGAAGGACAGTGGAATTAAACTGAATAGTTATTATCCTTCAACGCCTTCTATATGACTAATCTCTTCAAATGGAGAACTTTTGGCACTAGAACAAGTAATCTTTATTTTTGGATTAAAATGATTTATTGCATTGTTCAATGGCTATTGAAAGCATGAGATAAGTGCATAATTGTATTAGCTGGGGCTATTTAAACTGGAAAGCATTTTTGCATCTTTTTCATTTTTGCCTATCAGACAATAATGTTCATTTTTCCTACACATATATATTTAATTTATAGTTAAATAATGAGGGCTTCAATATTATTTTATTATCCAATTCCATTTCTATTACACAATTTGCTTGTATCATATAAATTAAGATTTAACACTGAAGATATAGTTTCTTTCAGCTACCCAACTCAAAAGTGTATTTAAACTTGTGTGACAAACTTTGAAGATGGACAGCCTGTCTTTGCACAAACTGCCTTTTCCCCAATTTTCTTATTATGTTTTAAGAAGTGATACATGTGTGTCTAGCCACTTCTCATTCCCAATTCCCATATTTAATTACTTGATTATTTCAGAAAGGCAGTTTGATTTGGCAGTTTTATATTTGGACGCCATGAAAACAGCTGATCCTATAACCCAGATTTTACAAAATGACAGGGTGTGCTCCAGAAGATGGATACTAGCACAGGCAGGCACCTCTATTTCGCTTTTTCTAGAGTCTACCCAACTTTCACTTAAAACAGAAGACTAGCCAATAGCTCTTAAAACTGTGGGGGAAAACATCCATCCAAAATGCAAACCAAGCAAACCACTGTAGAATGACATTGAACAACATCTACCTGACTTTTCAGAATGACTGATGGGACATCTCTGAGAAGTGAGGTTCTCTATCCTTTTCAATGAACAATGAATCTATTCCAGTGAACGGTCTAACTATAACATAGCTAGCAATGATGATACTTTAAATAGCAACCTTGGTAACAATCTCACTCCCCATCGAAGCATGTAATATACGAGAAAAAGATTGTCATGAAGATCTATGCCAGCATTCCCTAAAATTTATAAGCCATGTGCTCCTGCAAAGTTCATGATCATGACGTAAAGATTGATGAGGTGCTGGGAAATTGGGACGTCACCTTAATTCGCACTTGTCGTGGAAACCTGAGGAAGGACAAGCCTGGATTTCAGCCACTTTCATTTCACCCACCTGGAAACTAGACACGCTTCAGTCTTGATTATTAGCTTCCTCTGCAAAAGTTTTTTACTCTCATGTGAGAGCTGGATCTGAAGGCAGGACTGACTTGGGTGATACGACCAACTAAAAACTGGCTTCTTTAAGGCTGGAAATGGTTGCTTTACATGTGACGGAGCAACAGACTAGGGTAGGGATTGGAGTGAAATCCTGGAGTTTTCCTACTGACTTCTATGAGGCTACCATTTCACCTCAGAATTTTATATGTTATGGAATGGGTCACAGGAACTTACAGAGCTGTATTAGTAATAAGTAATAGTAATCTGACAGAACTTCATTACATTTGAAGAAAGATCTCTGGCAATAAATTAAAAGTTAATAGAACATTTGAAAGATGTGATACAATATAACTGAATTGATACCATTCAGCTGAATGTGCTCTTTTGGTTTATACACTAGATTCGTAAGAAATAAAACACTACTATGTTTGTTTGTATTACAGTAATACCTAGAGTAGTGGTTCTCAAACTTTTGCAGGTCATGACACACTTGGCAGCCTACAGGACACACTACCCAGCCATCTCACTGGTTCTCTGTGACACACACACCACTCTGTGATGACACAATAACGTGCCTCGACACAGCAGTTGAGAAACACTGAACTATAGGGTCCAGTTCAGTGTACTATACACACTTACGAACAGTCCCTGCTGCCAAGAGCTTCCAATCTAATTACATGGTGAGAGACAGCAGATGAAAATGACAAACTGATTGTGTGTGGGGGGAGCCCCTGGTAACAGTCAGGCTATTCTGATCAGCTTACTTAAGCAGCAGTAACACAACAAACTGCCTTACAGATGTAAGAGACTTAAAAAATAACACTGGGATAAAAGTGCACTTTTATAATTGCACAAAAACTAATTTCCAGTTGCCTATAACGCTTTAATTCATTTACTTTTCTGGCTCATAGTCATCAGATTTGCTCTCAGTCAAGGACCTTTTTTTTTAAGTCATGCCAAAAGTGTTCAATGTGATGAAGTGAAATTTTTAAAAAATACATTTCGGATTGTAATGAAGCTTACAGCTTTTCCACGTTTAACCTTGCTTTGCTACTTCCTGTATCAATCTTCAAACGTAATTAATATCATTTCTATAAATGGAACGCTTTAAGTACAAATAGATTACTATTGAATCAATATAAAACATATAGCTCAGGACACCGGAAAACAAACCAGAGTGCACCAGTAAAAATGGTCTCTCATCCTAAAATCTATTTGAAATTACACCTAAGTATTTTCAGTGTCATCTCTGTATAGTCGTAGCAATAGAAGAAGCAGAATAGGAACTGAAAACAAACACTGCCATGAGAAAACTTAAAACAAACAAAAAAAAAAACTTCCGTCATTTTCTCACTAGAGGATTTAAGATTTATAGAGATTTCAACCTAATAATCATGCACAGCCTTGCTGCAATGACAAAATTACATCCACTGATAGAATACATTCCTTTTAAGAGTGAATTGGCTTTGAAACAATGCCATGAGTTCTTATCACAATGTGTTGGTCTGTCACATTGAGAACCAAAAACACCAAGCTAAGATGCAACAGGCTCATGAAATTCATTATAATGTTGCAAAAACTCAAATTTAAATACAGGAGAAGGGACCTCTAGTTTTCTGCAAGCTGTTAATGGAATACACAAATGAAAACTGGGACAGATGCCAACATCAGAAGCTGGAGCAGGTCTGATCAAACAGCGGATCTACCTAAAAAAGTTTAAGCAAGTAGAAAAGGAAAAATATGTTCCTCTTTCAATCTAATCTTTGCTATCTGGAATCAGTACCACACTGATGCCTGGAAGATGATGGGACACCACTATAGAGTACTGAAACTATACTTGTTGTCCTCTGTATCCCAAGAGATAGACTGCTTGACATAAAACATCTCAAGCTCCGCAAGCTTCCATCATTGCTTTATATTGCCAAGAGAAAAAAATTTTTGCATAATCTCTCTTTGTAGAAAGAGCATTCTGTATATCTGATCCCAGGGGCATCGCTGGTGCCTGGCACACAGTGCCCGTGCCCCGAATCCCGGCACCAGTGCCCCAGGTCTTTGTGGGTCTCTGCCTCTCCCAGTCTCTGGCCAGAGATCCAGGGCCCTCTGGCCCCTTCCTAGGCTGGGCAGCCCCGCGGCCGCAGCTGCCACTCCCTGCTGGCCTGGGCTGGTGTCCCAGGTCCATCCCCAGGGCAGCAATGCTCCTGCCTGATCCCATAGCATTTCCTTTATAGCCTGTAATGCAGGGGTGTCAAACTTGCGGCCTGCCGGCTAGATGCGGCCTGCCAAGGGCACTGATCTGGCCTGCAGAGCTGCTGCCCAGGCTTTGCCTGGGAACTCTCTGCAGCAGCAGTGAACAACAAAGACAGGCTGCCACCAGCAGAGCAGGGCTAAGTATGCTTGTGACTAGGATCATGTGAGTGAGTCAGAGCACAGGAGACAAAAGGAAGCACTCCAGCTAATCCCAGCTCAGCTCTGCTGTGGTCTGCCATCCAATCAGAGTCTCAGTCACAGCAGGCTGGGCTGGGCTTCCAAAGAGCCACCGCACCCCCTTCCATCCGACCTGTTCACTATCAGTACGCTAATCTGATTGACAACGCATTGAGCAAATCACAAATAGAAAAAGGAAAAAGTAGCTGATGCCCATGTGAGAATGAGCCAATCAAAGGACAGCTGTGACGGAGCCAACCAAAGGCCACCAATGCTGAATGACTGATTGTGAGTGGGCGGGGGGGGGGGCAGGAGCCCAGCCTGTCTGTAGCTGTGACTGACACTTATTGCCAATGCCCGTCACCACACAGTAGAGGAGTGGGGTCCAAGAGTGGCTAAGCCCAAGAAGGGGGGTCTGGGACCTGCACAATAGGAGAAGGGGGGGCCAGGGAGTCAGCATGGCACAGGGGAATCCACAGGACAGGGAAAAGGGAAGGTGTTGCAGGCCTGTGGGGTTCAGGAGGGGGAAAGGGAGCTCATGCCACTCTGAAGGGGGCAGGGGAAAGGGTTGGGAAGCCCATGCAGACACATTCAAGTATCCTGCCCACCAATGTTGGCCCCCACCTTATACGAGTTTGACACGCCTGCTACAATGTTTTCAGAGAACACACATTAAAACAAGGAAAAAGCAACAGAAATCAGTGATGAGAAAAAACAACAATGATAATTCTTCTGGGAGGGTAGTGTGCAAGAGAAAGAAGGGAAAAATGTGGCAACTGGCCCATTTGGATTTCATGAAAGAAATGACAGAGGCAAATGACTCACAAAATTATGCAAGACACATGACCTCATTATCTCAAATACTTATTCTGAAGAAAACAAGAGCACAAGGTACACATTGGAATCACCAGAATGCGTAGATAAATATTAAGTTGTTTTGACTATACCAAGTGCATATTATGGATTGGTTCATTAATTGATATGGATGAGACTGAACATCAATATGAAAAATTACAGAAAGACAAGCACTGTATAAGATGTAATACTGGAAGTCACTACCAAGAAGAAGTGTTGCAGATCATTAATGAAGACACAGACTAAGTGACTTGAGACTCTCTGAAAAATGCTATAAAAGATGTTGTAGATAAACATGTAAGGAAGAAATTACTAGCTAGCAAAGCCTCCTGGATAAAGGATTAAATTGTTAGCCTTTCGGGTTGAAAAAGAAATATTTAATTTTAAATATTAGGACTGATAATAGAAAAAGTATATTTATGGCTAAATAAAATGCTGAAGAATAAATGCAAAATCTGAATAACAATGAGAAATATAAAGAATCTAAACAACTGGACAAAGAGAACAAAGTTTGGTGTATCAAAAGGTAACAGTCTTAGAAGAAGGTGCTCAATAGGACTTCTAAGGACAAAAATGGACAGCATTTGACAGACCTTAAAGAAAAGAATGAGAAATGGCAAGAATTTAACAAGAAATTATGATGGTGATAAACCTGAAAAACCTCATCTAGCAGTCAATCAAATAAGCTCAGCAATAATGGATGAAGAAATCACGGCAGCAATAAAGAGACTTCGGAACAGAAAAGCACTAGGCTGGATTGAAATAATACTGCCATAAGGATGAAGGCTTGAAATCTTCATCTGAGCTAATGAAGAATACGTTTGAGACAGGAGAACTGCCAAAAGATTTTACAGCTCCGAAGAAAGAAAATGCTATGGATTATAAAGAATACCATATCACATACCTCTAAGATACTTTTGAGAGTTGTTCAAGATCAAAATACAAGAAAAGACTGACAAGAAGGTAAACAAACAACAATATATCCAAATGTAGAAAAGACACAAATCAACACCATTATTAACTTGAAGCACACATTAGAACAATCAATTAAAATGAGGTAAACACTATCCTCATGTTTCATTGATTTTCAAAAAAAGTGTGACAATCAGCAACAACAAATTGTTCAATCTATTAAGATCTGTAGGGGTTGATGGATATGACTGCTAAATTATAAAACAATTATGCTGGAATCAGAAGGTGATAATGGGAAATGAAAATGAAAATCTAATAGCGATTAAGAGATGACTGAGACAAGGTTGACTGTCACCAACTTTATTCAACATTTATAGCGAGTGTTTGATCAAATTAATTGACAAAACAGAAGAAGGTATTAAGATGAATGAAAAATGGGTGAATTATATTCACTGTACTTTTGCCTAATGGAGAAGATCTGGCAAAGAATAAAGTCTGGAATTAAATGTGGCCAAGACAAAACTGTAGTGGTATGCAAGGATCCTGGGAAAACATGCAAGATTCCAGTGAACAACACAGCCATACAACATTATGGTCACCTAGGAAACATCATTTCAGAAGATGGAAAATTGGATACTGAAGTCAGTAACAGAAGAAAAAAGAACAAAGGAGATGTTCTGGAAGAAAAAAGATCTCATGAGAAAAGAGAGAAATATGAAGACTAAATTCTGATTCTTAACTTAATTTCATCTGTCAAATTATGGCTGTGAAACATAGACATTCAAAACAATAGATAATAAAGAAACTACAAATCTATTGATTTACAGCGTTTTGCAATAATTCTGAAAATATCTTGGATCAACATGTGTACCCAATGAAAAATTCTGGAGATGACTGGAACTCAGCAAATATTATTCAGAGATCTTAAAAAAAGAAAGATTCAATTTGCAGGGCACATTTTACAAAGTTTAGCAAGGGATGCATGTTTGTAGGCATTAGAAGGAAAAACTATTGGCAGAAGAATATTAAGCAAGAAAAAGAAGAACATGGATGGATGCTGTGACATCCCGGGTGGATAAAAAGGACTATCCACAAAAAGATTAAGAGTAGTGCTATGGGCCATCATGGCTGTAAACTTTTAGTAATGGGGATTCCACATCAGAAGTAGAGAAGTCGCCAGACCTGATCTTCAGGCGAAGCCTGTGAGTCACACAAGTGGACCTGAGTAACTTCCTGCTTCCAGTCACGTGATGGGAAGCAGGACACTCAAACCACAAACACCCCAGGTGATAGGTAGCTTAACTTGCTACCTAGCAGCCGAAGTGTTGGACATCTTTTGGCCTGCTGCTTCCTGAACATCTGGCTGAAAGCTGCCTGGTTCCCAAAATGCTTCAGCTGCTGTAGCAAGCAGAGTGGCTGCAATTTGGTGGGCCTGGTTCAAAGAGGGTGGGCCAGGGCCCAGTCAGGCCCACCCATAGCTACACCACTCTATAAGCTGTGATGGGGCCCTCACTGGCCATTATAGGATTAAAAATGGCCAGGGAGCCACAGCCAATGGGTTGTGCATAACAAAGAACCAATCAGGAAGCAGCAGCCAATATAAGGAAGGAACTGAGGGAACCAGGAGGTCAGTCAGTCTGAGAAGCTCAGAGAGGCAAGTTGTCCCTCTAGCTGAGGAAGTCAGCACTCTGGGACCCGGAGGTCCTGAAGTTGTGGAAGGCAATAAAAGTCCAGCTAGCGGTCCAGAGGTGAGGGGCTAGCATCGGACAGAAGTTTGCAAAGGTTCCAGCAAGACATTGGAACTAAACAGGTGCGTGGCCCTGAGGTGAGGGCATGGACTGGTTTGGGGCTTGTGGGGAAAGTGCCCCAGGGACATTGGTGGTGACTAGGAGAGAATGGAGGGAGGTGATGGCAAAAGTGCCATGGTCAAGGCACTTACAGTCCCTGGGCTGGGGCCCGGAGAAGTGGGTGTGCCATGGTCCCTCCCCATTCCCCTGGTGTGCCAGAAACAGCACAGAAATCCCTGGCCACCGAGAGACTGAATCGTGGCCAAGATGAGGGAGTGGAATTTTAACCCCGAAGGTGGGGCTGAACAGACGAGTAGTCAGCTGGAGGGCTGAGTACCCAGCGGTACCCTGCCAGAGGTTAGAGTACCCGGTCAAGTGTCGAGAGGATGGAGACCACTTGAGCTACATTCCCAAGTAACACCTCACCAGGAGGCACTCATCCAACAGTGGAGCGTGTACCCCGTTACTTAAGCCATTTTGTTTTAAGAACCTCAAAATGTCTATTCTGCTGTATTTTTTAAGTAAATAACTGGTGGTCTTCCTAACTGGTGTGTATACAAGATTTTACTCACTCCACTTTTTTCTTAAAATAAAAAAGTTAAAATCTACAAACACCAACACTCTCAAACCCCTGCTGACATCTTGTTAAGTAAACTTGTCTTCCTAATTTTGTCACCCTTGTCCTTTTCTCTCCTCTCTCCATTATGTTCAACACCCAGCCATTACACCTTCATCACTATATCTACACTAGCAAATTAGTTTGAATTAAGGAGCCTTAATCCAAACTAATTTGAATGCTGTCTATTCTAGGTTTTGCCTAGTGTGAACTAAAAAAATATTTTAGTTTGAACTAACTAGTTAGTTCAGCTGGTTAGTTCAAACTAATTGCCTAGTTCACACTAATTTGCATATTTAGTTCAACCACAATGTAAACATGCTAGTTCCAACTAAATAAGTTTGAACTCGCAGTTAGTTCAAACTAAGCGCATTTTTTTTTTAGTTCGACCTAAAAGGTTAGTTCTAACTAAAAAAACACACTTAGTTCTAACTAACTTTAGAAATACTTAGTTTGGACTATCAAGTCTGAACTAAGATTTTAGGTGTAGACACAGCTCATGACATTTAGGCTGTAAGCTCTTTGTGGTGGAGACCATCCTCCTCTTTGTATGAACAGCAGACAGGACCAGCGCTTCAATGTGATGACTGGATAGATGGAGAGAGGGAGGAAGGGTAGAAAGAAAGAAAGAAAGAAAGAAAGAAAGAAAGAAAGAAAGAAAGAAAGAAAGAAACTTCTTGTCTGAATTTACTGTGGCTCATCTCTGCCACCAGGTTCATTCAGACCTTGACCTCTCCCTCTCCACAAACACCTAAATAAACGTCTAATTCATGGACTACTGACTTACAAAAAATGAGACTCCTGCTAGGCAGTGGCAGAGCTGGGGAGGGGGGGGTGACTGCCACTCTGGCAGCTACCTGCCATTGCTCATATTTATATCCCCATAGGATAGCATGCATAAAAAATGATGAGATGCGTGAATTATTGCCCATTTTTGTCAAAGACATGTTATTCACCCATTACACAGGTAAGAGTGAAGTCCAAACGTCCAAAGAACAATACTCACAGACTCAGACTATAAGGTCAGAGGGACCATTATGATCATCTAGTCTGACAACCTATACAATGCAGGCCACAGAACTTCACCCACTAAACAAAATTAAGTTATTTTTTATTGTTAGAAGCAAGTTTTCAATTACACATTATTGGAAAAATATGACTGTTCTTCCCAAGGAATTGAGGAATAGTAAAATAAGGACTGTTCTGTAATAGAGAAGTTTTCATACCAGATACTTATTTAGCCTTTGGGCACTGCTTTTGGTGTACTGAGAGGAGCATGCCAACAAGAGACTATTTAGCTAGTTGTTTTTTTTTTTTTAAATATTATCCTGATCCTAAATAAGTAATCAGTAATGTACAAAATATCATGTTGACGCTTTATTGTAGTTATGCGTTAATAAAAAGTTAGCCAAAAAAGGGTATGGGTGAGAGTGCCTCAGTAGAGTTAGAGAGAATGAAGAAATATTCAGGATTTTATAAATATGGATCTTACCCATAACTGACCCATAGAATTAAATGCTTCCTTACCTGTTGTTGTATAATTTGGTGAATCAGTTCTATTCTCTGCTGAAGTTTCAACAAACGGTAAACTAATAAAAACAAGCAAAAATGAACTGGACTGTTCCATTATGGATCTGTAAAACAAAGGAAATATGGACATGAATTATAAAAGCAAATTAATATTTCCCTTTAAAATAGGGTAAAAATCATTCCTAATCAACAGTAGATTTGAAACATGCTTTATTCTCTCCCATGTTCTTATTGTTTAAAATTAATCAAAGAAAAAAATCAAGCACAGATTAAATTAGGAATTCTTTAAAATGAATTATATAATTGTTAGATGGTATTTAGCATTATTAAAGACACTGGCTGCCACAGACATGAAAAGCTACTGTACAACAAACTCCAAAGGGGTAGTTGTGTTAGTCTAATTCAGTAAAACACAAACAGAGTCCTGTGACACTTGAAGACTAACAAATATAGCTCATGCAATAAATGTATTTGTTAGTCTTCAAGTGCCACAGGACTACTTGTTTGTTTGTTTAACAAAAAGCACCCTCAGAGCCTCTAAACAAAGGATGGGAAAGATCATCAGGATCTCAGGAGAGAAGCACAAGAACCAATGGATGAAAGCTGGAGGCAGACAGCCTCAAATAATAAATGAAACACAAATTTTTAACAACAGAGATGACTAACCACAGCAACAAACCATCCTGGGACATGGTGAATTCTCCATCTCCTGATGAGTTCTAATCAAGGTCTTTCTGTTAGGTATACTTTGGTCAAACACAAGCTATTGGGCTCAGCACACAGCTAATGGCAAGAATTTAATAGTGTATGTTATATAAGAGGTCAGACCACATGAGCTAATGGCCCCTTCCAGCGGTAAAAATCTATGACTCAAAACAAACGATCAAGTCTCTATAATACCCCTAACATTTTGCACAGGTTTGCTAAACAAAGTGGTCAGTAAGTCAACTGACCTGTCTGCTTGAAGCCAACCTACCTACCTCAACACTTGTGCAGCAAATCTCTGATGCCAGTGAGTCAGAGTTGCCAAAGAGCAACTTAGAATAGTGAATTGCTGGTACGGCTTTGAGCAAACCAAAACAATGAAGTTGAAACAGGTGGTTTCAGCTTCAAATGACATCTTCAACACAATGCAAACTTACACATATACTTTTATACATAGTGGTTCAAAATGTAGGCTTTATCAAAGTGAATATTTTTTTGGCCATCATGAAGACCCAAGACAGAATAAGAATTACAGGCATACTGTCTAACTTACTGGCTATGGCAGAACTGACTGATATGTCTGCAAAAGGAACAGCTCCATATTTCTCAGCTTTATGATACTAAATGTAAGTTCCTTTTGGAAATGTAAAATTAACAGCTGAAAATCTAGCAGCTTTTAAATAATTTAATTGGAGGCTTTCAAATAAAAAGAACCCCAGAAAGAATGTTTTCCAGTAAACTGACAAACAAGGAATCCTGTGGCACTTAAAGACTAACATTTATTTTTTTCATGCGCTTTCATGGAAGAAATCCCACTTCATCAGACACTTTGAAGATGGGGGAACTTACAGAATGGGAGGAAATAAATGCAGGAAAGTGTAAGTCATGGGAACAGGTCACACTGTAACAGTGAATAAAAACAGTTGTAAAGATTCAAATACTGGGATACAGCATACAGAAGGAGAAGAGGTCAAATCACCTGTTGTAATGACAGAAAAATCCAGTGACCCTACTAAATCTGAAGCAATGCAAGCAAATTTACAAATGATTTCAATTTCAGTAGCTTCTCTTTAAAGCCTTGATTAGTAAACTGGTAAAGGCTGGGTCAATTCCTCCCTATCAGCTATGAAAATTTTCTGTTTCTCTAAGCATGGGAGACAAAGTCAGGAAAAAGAAATTTACTGGAGAAAGGGTACAAGTGCCTAGCTCAGAATCAAGGGCTGTGATTCATGACTATTACGAGAGCTGTGAGGGGTACCGGGACTTGGGAAAAATCTAAACAACCCCCACTCAGCTTCTCCCCTCCCCATGAAATCCAAACATGTATATTTACATAGGGGGATACAGCCTGATGGTGCCTCTCTGCAACCAGTCCTCAAGTTATGATGACAACAGTGGAGGAATACTGGAAAAAAACCACCATGGAAGCCAATGATAATCACGAATGTCACAGAATTACTGAGACTAGTATGTAGTAGATCAATAATTGGGGAAAAAAAGAATTCTAACTCTGTAATCATTATAGTTAATAACATGCTGTTACCCAACATAAATTCTTTGGCTTCAGTATAAGATCCATCTAAATAATCTCTTTGAGGAGGCTTAAATATATAACAAGTACTATACAGCTTTCGTAGCGCCTGCTTTACTCTGGGCTCTCTCGTGTTATTCAGGGGCCAACCTTACCTACACTCCCCACATCATTGTACTTGAGTGATTTAAAATGTGACAGTAGCCTGCACCACAACCAAAATGGAGAAACAACTGATGCAGTTAAGGGTACAAAAAAAATCAAAACTCATGTGAATACTTTTATAATTAGTTATTTCAGTTTAAATTGTTATTTAAAATATTCTCAGACTTCTGGAACAAAACTTTCTAGTACATATAAATTAACATACAGAACAGAAGTTTAGCCGAAAGCTGTACACATGCAGCCACACTTTAACTTGGACCATGATCAAGGCAAGCTATTTGCCTCTGTGTTCCAGTATTGTGGTTCACATGACACCTTCAGAAAAGCAACATTTACAACAATCCAATGAACAAGATAACCTCAGCATTCATGCCAGATTACGAAGGGTAGGCTGGTTCCCTTAGCACAGAAGTTTCTGTCAGACAGTTTGCCCATCATTACATTTACAAAGTGTAACGTTCAGCAATATTAGCTATGTTACTCAGTGAAGAAGAGGAAGAAAAACATTGTTCTACTGCAGTCTGAAGACTTCAAGGGCAGTAACATTTTCATCAACTCAGGAAATACAAGCTGTCCACATACTTGTTCAGCAGAGGGCACTATATTTACAGTTTAGGACAGATGGCTCACATCACACACAAGCATATCAACATCCCACAATATCTTGCACCCTTGCATTATTATACAATATAGACATTACTCCTAAAAATGAGCCATTCAAAATTATGTAGCAATTCTGTGAAGTGTTTAACCCTCAATGAAAGAGATACAAAGAATTTTAGCAAAGCCATCGGGTTCAGTATTTCAAAGGAGAAGCCATGTTAGTTTAGTTAAGCAAAAACAAACAAGGAGTGCTGTGGCACTTTAACAAAGTCATGCAATAAATAAATTTGTCAGTCTTCAGTTGCCATAGGACTCATTTGTTTTGCTGATTCAATATTGTGGCACATTACTTATTTAAATCAAAGCACCTTACTTTTTTCTTGATTATGTGTTGTTTTAACACCAGTTTGTGTTACTGCTTGGAGCTTGCCCAGACAGATTGTAATATTCAAGATTGCCTTTCAGCAGCTCATTACACGCCCTGACATCACCAAGATACCACTTCTCATAAAAGACAAAGACCAGTTTTCTTGCAAGCTGCATATTGCAATGCAAGTATTCTCTTACATAACTTCTCTGCCAGCAAAGACGAGGGAGGGCCAAAATGTAAAAAACTGTATGGCCTCAAAGCTGTTAAGTTTCCTCTGCATGCCTCTTCCCCCAGAGGGAATTTTTCAGTAGCTCAGGGAAAAGACAGGTGACATAGCTCTTCCCTCCACCCCCACATACACAGACATCCAGGAGAAAGTCTCATGGGTCAGGCCTAATGCTGACAGAGCAACATGGCTCATTCTGGGTTCAGGCTGCCTTGACATCCCTGTCTGCTCCAAGTCATTGCCATGATCATGGCAGAATATGGTCACAGTTGCTAACTCCCTTGGGAAGCTGGGATTTTCTGGGGAATGGTATCACTGTTTTCTTCCTAACCTCATGCAGATGAGCTTCTGGAAGCCTCAGAAAGAAAGGCAGGACACAGACTGGGATCAATTGCACTTCCTCTTCACAGCTATTTTTGGTGTTTGATTCAATTTTCTGTTCTCTCTCTCTCTTCGATTGTTAAAATCAGATAGTGTGATCCAATCTCCTCAACTTTCCCCAATTATTAGATGCCCCCACCTAGCATCACTAAATATCATCAGGAAGAACTCCAGTTTCAAAGGAGAGACATGATGCTGATTAGAATCATTACAAGTTCCTCTACACCAGATACCATAAATTAGATGCCAAAATTTTAAACTGTGATATGAAACCCACAAAGTTCAACTCCATTGTAATAATGAAATTCTACAGAAAAGTTCCTAATGATATGAAAAACATACAACCATGATTAAAGAATATTTAAATTAAGGATGATATTAATTAGACAAAAGGACAGAGAAAACAACAGATGAAGCAAAAAAAAATCAATGCATTTCTGAGGTACAGAATTATGAGACAGATTAGACATCCATTGAATTTCACCCCAGGGTATGAGAAAGCACCCTGCACTATGGTACCATATAACATGTCATGTTAAAGAATAACCCACATGTGTAACCCTTATTTTTTATATTTTCACAAAATGTCAATAGAATTTTAAAAAATTACCAAACACAGAAAAAAGTCAGTCAACAAAACTACAGTTGGTTCATCAAGGGAATGTGAATTTAAGAAGGATAACTACAATGAGTAAAATAAAGCATAGGGGAAAGAAAAGCATCAGTTAGAAAGAAATGAGGGCATGAATGAGCAGCTTGGCAAATAAGTGAAGAACAAAAATATTCTTAGCCAAAGAATGTATAGAACTGCTTCTTAGAACTACAATACCAATGTGTATACTAAAATCATTCCTTAGTTCTTACAAAGCTTTTTGAGAACTTAATGGATCTCGTTGGCACAATAATAATAATAAACCTTTAAGTATACGACAAATCAAATAAAAAGGATCATTAGTCATTATTGTACATTTAGTTATCTTACATTTTCTTCTCTCTCCTTCTACAGGGTTGTCTAGAAATTTTCTATTTCTATAATGGGTATACTCAACATAATGAGGATGCTTGGTTAATTCTTTGTGCCAATTTATCCAACAGCTTCAGTACATGAACAGGTTAATCATGAACTCTTGTCTGTTCTCTCACCATCCATTCCTAGATTAGGTAACTAAGCACACGATTGCCTCTCACAAGATGGAAAAGTATTGCATTCACATGGTGCTTTACTACGAGGACTCAGTTTGGTCTTGTTTTGATCTGAAGGAATAAGCAGCCTGTAGCAATGCTGTTTGTGGTATTCTGAAATATTCTATTGACATCTGGCTGTCAGAAACTGGATTAACTACATCTAATTGGATGTCTGATTAAACTGAACCCTTTGATAGTATTGTACAAGATACTCACCTCAGTGAACATATTACTATTGATCACATGAAGGTTTCTACCATACTGTTTGAGGGAAATAATTACGTTGCCACAAGCTGCCATACTTGCATCTTAATTTAACATTTCATATGGTCTGTCCTTGAGATGAATGCTAGGACAATAAGGACTCAAATAAGCAATAGCTCCCTAATAAAGATATATATTAAGACCATTATTTTAAAAGACATCTATAGATCACTGAAATTCCTGCATTTAAGCAACAAATACCCCCAGTGGAACTGAGCATTTGTTTTGGATGCACTCCATTTAATTAAGGGGGGTGGGGAAAAGCCCTACTACTATGAAGCTATATTACCATTTGTCCTTATACATGACCTACCTAAAATAAATATTTTTGCAGGTTAGCTCTATCATGCAACAAAACACTGAAGTTTAAAACTTTACATACATAATAGGAGGCATTTGCTGGGAGGAAAAAAGCTTTGTGCAGTTCTTTAACTTAGAATGAAGCCAAGGACAAAAGTGGCGTCAGTGGATGAACTGCTGGGGGTTTCCATGAATAAACGTCATGAATTCTGCAGTTAATTAACTTCTGTTTTATTTTACTTGGTCAATAAAGAAAACCATCCATTGCCATTTCAGCTAATCTAATTCTTTTGAATGCCTTTGAAAAGCAATTGACATCTGACACTAGTAAAGGTGTTGGCAGGTTTTCAAAACGTTTGATGAGAATGAAGAACAGCAGCACTCTTACATGAACATGGTGGGTATTACACAACTGCAAATGCCATGCCAGAAGACCAATTTGTGTCCATTCTGCTGAGCATGATGGAAGGCAAAATTTCACTATGTTAATCTTGGTAATTTCAATGTCATAAAAGAAGCTGAGAAACAAGGACAATGACTGCACAATTTGTAGCAGACTTGGGAGGACTACAATTGAATTGTAGCAGGCTTAAGAAACTGAATTTAATGCTGTGTTAAAAAAACACCTTTCATGACAGACTGGTATGCAAAGTGAGATGATATAAAAAAATATTGCATATCTGAGCATAGTTTCACCTTGCCAGAAAGCTGTGGAAATTATTGCAAAGAAATTCCCAGTGCTGAATTCATTTACAAAAAGTGCACAAGACAGCAGAATTTTCAAGATAAATGGAAGGTACAGAGGCATACTGCTCATGCAGCACGCTGGCTCAATGAGAAGCAATGTCTTGGTGTAAAGGCCTGATGAGCTGATTGTGTTAGTCTTTAAGTGCCACAGGACTCCTTGTTTCTTTTAAAAAAAGATGAAATCACCTGCAGACAGAAAAACATGACTATACAGAAGGCTGGAACTGGTAAATGAGAAAAACAGCCAATGAAGGTATAGCAGGAAAATGACTTTCCATTTCCTAAACTTGGAGCAGGAGAGAAGACACCTACCCTCATTATATAATGGCTTTCCCAAAGGGGAGTGTGTGTGTGTGGGGGAGAGGAACATCACTTTAAAGAACTATCAGTTTGGCTGGAAACAGATACAAGAAATGCATTAATAGTTACATCAAGATGCAATACCTTATAGCAGGGGTCTCAAACACGTGGCCCCTAAAGCTATTCCCTGCGGCTCGCAACACCACCATCATTACTGATATTTGCAATATTGTTGTATGGAAAGGTTTCAGTGGTGCGGCCCTTGGGCTAACGTACTAGTCCACATGCGGCCCTCATGGTGATCTGAGTTTGAGACCCCTGGCTTATAGTCTTTATAGAGCATAGCAGGGTACACACACACTTTCCTCGAAAAATTGAGATTGTTCTGTGGACATAGGTAACATAATTAGGGACCAAACTGGGGATTCAGATGGCGTAGATTTAACACCACGGAAAAACAGTATTTCAGCTTTTTGTGCTGAAGGATAATTAGCCATCTTCCCTGGGTCAGTGTCTTAAAAAGATTTAAAGCTTACCAGTAATTCCCATGGAAGCCTCAGTTAAAAAGGCCTATCTAGTGATTTACTGAAGCACGCTGTTTCAAGTGGAGAATTACATAGTATGAAAACAATGACTGTATAGCCAATCATTACACAGTGTAACCAACCAAAATCTTGATATAACCTAACAGAGGGTTAGCGTGTCAGAATTCACAAGGAGATGTGAAGACACAGCTCTGCTGAATATGTGGATCCTTTGATTCTTCCCATGGTCTTCACCTGGCAGCAGGAAGCATGAAAGTGAATATCTTAGGTCCGAAAAACTTAAGTCAATTACACTACTTTCAGGGATTACTCATCAGACTACAGAACTGAATTGTCTTTTTAACTTGACAGATGAAGGATGAATAGTGGGCTTGCGCAAAAAAGCACATGTCAAGAGTTTTTTTTGTTTGTTTGTTTGTTTGTTTTTTTAAAGGATAAGAATTCTTTGATCATTCCCATGCCGATCTTGATTTTGTATTTCAGTGGGCATGTGATGTATGCCATAAGAGGGAAAACTGTAACTCACATTATACCAACAGACACGGTTCTAATTGCCAAAAGAACATTAAACAAAGCAAAAAATAAAAAATGAGTAAATTTGGATGAGAAGCTGTGGGCATGAATATCTTGAGTTCCTCGCAGATCAATTACCCATGGGGTGAAATCCTGGTCCTACTGAAGTTGATAGGAACTGGGCCATTGATTTCTGTGGGGCCAGAATTTCAAAATGCATCTGGTTTCAGGGAGAATGTGAAGGTGAGATTCTATTTGTAACTCTCCTAGGATGGAAAGGTCACATTATGTGGTAACAGATACTGTAACTCATCTAAATTCTTTTTGCCATTCAAGCATGAAAAGAATTTGCTTGCTGATATTTTTCTGTTTCAATGAAGATTCATCTGTGAAGCCTTCACAAGTAAGAAAATAGTCAGATCCTTAGCATCCTACACTTATCTGGTGCTGAAAATAGGACGAAAATGAGTTCTTACTTAGTATTACCATAGTAGCTAAAGAAAATCAATTCCACAGAGCTAACTGAAAAAATATTCCCCCAAAAAACCAGCTCTCCACCCTCCATGCCTGCAGCATATCAATGCACACTAGCGAACTTTCAACACACAGTGACAACGTCCACCTGGACAATTAGTGCACAATACACCAGAACACTGTAGATTTACAACCCTCTCTGACAAACTGCAAGTTTTTGTGTATCCATACCCTGAATGTTTGTCCCATTCTGTGTTAGCATATATAATCGTTATCCATCCTAGAGGCTGGCTCCATTACTATGACAGATTACTACTACTTAGCAGATATAGGACCTCTGTTGACAATCACGGTTAAGGATATCATTTGGTCACAGAAGTCACAGATTCTGTGACTTTCCAGGGCCTCTGTACTTCTGGGGCAGGCCTGGAGCAGCAAAGAGCCCCTAGGCTTCTGCCACCACCCAGCAAACAGCTCTTTGGCCAGATGACCTCAGGACTGCTGCCACCTACAAGCTGATCAGTCAGCTAGTTGCTGGAGCAGCAGGGCTATGGCAGCTACAAGCGCCAGCAGTTCTGTTCTCCCCGACCCCCCCAAGTATTTTTAGTAGCATTCAAGGACAGGTGGTGTCTTGTTATTGTACGTGACCTATTCCTGCTTTATGCCAAAAATACCTATGATACTATCTTAAATTTAATCATGGTGTATGCATGTGTGGCCATGGCTCAGCGAATATTATGGGATTCTAACTTTGTTACTCTAACAACTTTTAAGACAACAAGGAGTAAGTTTACCTCACACTGGACAGTGCAAAGTAAAGAAGTATAATAAGATTATTTACATAATAGCATAGTTTAGGAAGACTGCATTGCCAATGCCAATGCTGATCCTGGGTATTCCACCTGCCCCTATATCCAGATAGAGGAACCAATGCTGGATGCCTCTATCAAGGTCCTAGTGTGGATTCATATAGACACTGTGGCTTGCATTTCCCCATCACAGAAAACCACACTGAGGAGACTCCAGGGTGAGAGGTGTCTACTGGTAAAAGCTCTGCAGAAGCAGCTGGGAGACCTCCAGGACAAGATGGTTAGGCTGAGAAACATCTAGGCCCATAAGCAATTCACTGAAAACATACATATGGAGATCTCCAGGGCTGAGGAAACAATCCACATGAAGAAGACTGCAGTAGCTCCACTAGAGAGAAAGCTAACTGCTGATTATTTCTTTACAAAGAGAAAACTAACTGGTGGTTACTCCTGGCAGCAGGTGGTGATCAACCTCTGTTTTCAACACACTGTCCATGCATGTAAAAAAAAAAAAAAAAGCAGCATGTTAACCCTGATAATGAGAGATAAGGAATTTCCTCCAGAGATGGAGGAGAAGCCATACCAGCAAGGCTGGGAGAAATGCACCCACCACTCCCAACAGGAAATAATGGCTCATGGTGAGTTGGTGACCGCCTCCTAATGGGCTCAGAGGCATCCATGTGCTGACCTGACCTGGAATCCTGACAGACAAACATATACTGGACAGGAATGCACGGCTGCACATATGCTGTCACCAAGAAGGCTTCACCCTCAACTTATTCCACCATAGGATGCCATTGCAAGAAGAATGACTGATGAGCAGAGATGGGATCCACCTTTCAAGGAAGGGAAAGAGTATCTTCGGATACAGACTATCTACTCTAGGGAAGTGAACTTAAAATTATGACAGGGCAGGAAACAAAAGCAAATGGGTAAGTCCAAAACATACTGACCTGCATGAAGCACTGGAAACTGGGGAGATGATGAGCAGTCACAGCAGGGACAAAGGAGAGGGAACACAGAGAGAAATCTAATCAACATTTTAGATGTCTGAATATTAATACAAGAAGTATGGGGAATGAACATGAAGAACTAAAAATATTAGTGAGTAATTGCAATTCGACATAATGGACACCACAGAAACTTGATGGAATAATTCAACTGACTAGAATGACAATATAGAAAGGGGCAGCTTGTTCAGAAAGAGCAGACAGGACAAAAAAGGGAGGAGATTTGTATATATCAAAGATGTATATGCTTGCACTGAGGTTGAGGTAGAAGTGGGAGGTAGACTTGTTGAAAGTCTTTGGGGCAGGAGCGTTACTGGTGGGGTTAGGACCCAGGGCCCGCCTGTGGCCCTGATCCTGATCCAGCTGCAGCAAGGATCAGTTCCTGCTTCGAGCCACTTGCAGGAGGGTCGAAGCTGGAGAGGGTTCCTGTCGCTTCCCACAAGCGGCAGGAAGACAGGAGACAGCGCCTGTCACTTGCGGGCAGTGGCAGAAACCAGCTCCAGTTTCAAACCTCCTGCAGGAGGTTCCTGCAAGAGGCTTGAAGCTGGAGCCAGTTCCTACAGCGGCCTGCAAGCGGTAGGAGGCTCGGAGATGGCTTCTGCTGCTTGTGGGAAGCAGCAGGAGCCATCTCCGAGCCACCTACCGCTTGCCGGAAGTGGCCCAGAGCCAGACCAGGCCCTTTCTGCTGCAATGAGGGCCAGGAGATGCACAATTGGAAACTATGCTTTCTGATAAATGGCATAAAGAGGAAGTTTAAAAGTTTGCTCAAGAGCAGTGGAACGAAAGTGACTGAAAACCAAGGCTATCAGAAAGATGAAACAAATAAACTCTGTTGTGCATTTAGTTGAAAGGAAAAGGTTAGACAAGATTTCTTTGCTACATTAACAATGACTCGAACCAAATGTTAGATAACAGACATTTCTGATGATTGTGTGGTCTGTGTGCCTTCATCTTCTGCATTTTAAAAAGCTATTCCAAAAGGTAGAGTGTATTGTATCAAAATAGTGTCTAGCTTGACCTCCTTGGGGAAGGAGTAAAATTTTACTGCCTGCATTTTGACCTTTACCATTTGGTAATAAAGTCCATGAAACAACTGTGCTTCATTAATTCTGTCACCAGTAAAAGAAGTAGAGAGAGAGAGAGAGAGAGAGAAACAAAATTGCAAAACCTAATAATGTAACACATCATTGACATTTCAACATCCATTATGAATTTTCTCATGTCACTAGGAATATTGTACTTCAGGGGACGTTCTACATGAATGCACATCATCTTTTGAGAGTTTTGTCCTGCTAGGGATGTTGAAGATACTTTCTAGGTCACTTCCTGCATCTTCATACTGCTTTTGTTCTAACGAAGGAGAAAGCTCTCTCGTAAGTTTTATGTGAAGGAAGGAGCTTCCCTTCAAACCTTGCTGATCCATCTTCTAACTGGCTTCTTTGAACAAAGCTGTACATTCGAGGATAAGTATTGGAGAGCTCTCTCATTGCAGAAAGGTGATTGAAAGCAAATTCTAAACTCTGGACAATCACCGACCCTCCCCATTCTCGAAACAGGGATCTGTTTGCTGGTAAAATATTTTGTCTCTCTTCCACCACCATACTAACTCCCACTTCCCTTCCTGTGCATGCTTCACTTAGGTGACTGGAAATGCCATCCACTTAACTTAGCGCTACTCTAGTTATGGGGCTGGAGTTACAGCATCAAGCTGTAGATTGAGCGCGTCTTGATGGACCACTCAGTTGAACCTAGAGGAGAAAACAAGGGAAAAAGACAGAGGAAGTAAGAAGAATCTCAAGTGATGGATCAATTCTGCTGCCTGACATTTTCAGCACTGCAAACTCCAAGTGCACTTGAATTATATCTTCCAGCTTGTCTCTGAAGCTATGCGGCTAGAAACTTGCGCTGAAAAAGCAGGGCTAGATTCTCATGATTCCAGGAGTTGGGGCTTTAAGCAAGATACCTGAACATTACCACATTCATGATAAAAGTCACACGAGTTCACAGCACTGCATTCGTAAATGAACAAAGGAAAAACCTAAACATTTAAAATTTTGATATTAAAAAGGACAAAGAAAGAAAGATAGAGGGGAGGGAGGAAACAAAATAATGATAAAAATACAAGGGGATCAGCCACTAGTTTTTTGGAAGGAATATTTTACTTTTTTGAAATTCAACACTTTTAAACAATCCATAATTTTTTGTGGAGATAGTGTCTTGCACTGTCAAACTCAGCATAATTTCCAGAGCCAAAAATGTATACGTGTTAGCAAAGAAATGAGAAAACGTGTGAATGCATGCATATGCAAACCACACATTACAAAGTAGGTGGCAAAACCCCTAAATAAAACAGTGTACACCATATGCATTGGGAGAATATTGACAGGTCTTTGCCTTGGCAGATCAAGGATCCCCAGGACATTTTATGAAAAGCAAACAGAGTAAAGGCCACCTACACCTCTATGAAGCTCAATTCAAACACTGTCCGCATGCTACAGTGAGTGGGTGAGACGCCAAAACATGTGAGCAAAGTGACATAGCACATGGATAGCACTAATCAACTAGCTGAGGAAAAGGGGCATTCCCTTAGATGCTCAAAGAAAACACAAGGAGAGTTTTAAATTCAGTAACAGTTCTCAATGAACCTAGTCACCTTCATGAGAAAAAAAAAAACACAAAAACATAAAACTAATTTAAAAATTAAGGTCTTGGTTTCATGCAAAATGAGTGGGGTTTCTTGGATGAAAAAAAAGTGGTATAGAATTAAGGTTGTGTGTGTTCACTGTAAGATGAAAGAATACATTTTTTTCCCACCCCTCACTTCTAGGTGTCATTAAAAAAGGCAGGAGGTAGGGAGAGAAGCTGTTCAAAGAAACTAAAATTTATTACCCTGAGCTATTCAGGAGCAGGAGGGCATTAATTTCCTTCTCAAGCAACCTCATTTTATAACCCAACCCATTACAGAGATGTCAGATCTACTGTTGATTGATCCTCAGATTATCACAGCCCAAGTGACTTGCATTGCAATGATTAGTTATGTATTTATTTTGTGTTAGCAACCAGTGAATAGGCAAGCACTCTTTCAGAGACCTCTTAGTTTAAGAGCTGCACCACAAATTAAAAAGGTCAAGAGATTAATCGCAGCTTGTGAATTCTTTGGAAGTCAGTTGGCAATATACTATGGGCTGAATAATTTAATTCAGTCACAAAAACTTATATCTGTTTTTAAAAGACAATGTGTACAAGTGTCAATTTTTTCCACACATAAACAATCTTGTATTGCTAATGATTTTTAAAGCAGGATAGGCTTAAACAAGGGATAAACTGAAACAAAGGAAACATCCATTCTTAATGTAACTGTCCACTGAATTACACCTTGCAGAAATATTTACTCTATCTGCTGCAATCCAGATAATAAAATGCACTTTTGAAAGGTAGAAACAATACCAGAATTATTTTTGCAAGTTAGGGATCATTGTTTTATATGTGAAGGCCGAATAAAGCAAAGCACTAAAATAAACTATTGAAAGGTGTTTCTACTTAGGAACAGAAAAGATTTAATGAAATGTCTTAATAACCTCATCACCTTTTCCTTCACTAGAGGTTAGTCAAATACTTAGCCTCCCATTTTCTTTGAGAAAGGAGTGATGTAGCAGAGTAATACCTGTTCTTCACAAATTAGAAGAATGCTAACTAATGGTGTCCAGATTTGCCAGCATCTAATTTTTGTGGCAATCACTTTCCGATATCTGCCACGGTATGAGCATTCAAGGATATGTACAGTAGAGTAATAGAGGTATTTTAAAAATATGTGCATTCTACTGAAAATTTAAATGTGAACTTGGGCTATCTGAAGAGTTCAATGACACAATGCTTAAAGAGCTACAGGCAACTGGCTCCTGTCTACACTATATCAGTGAAGCTTAGATCTGCATTGGCAACACTGGAATATTTCTGAAAAAAGTTTCCCTGGGACAGACAGAACCATTAAACCATAGCCTTGCATACTCTCCTAAAAACGTTGTTTCTGATTGTTAATGATTGACAGTAGTTACAGTCGTAAGGAGTAGTGGATAGTTTATATCCTGCATACTTTCCTGTACTTTAGTCTCCTAATTTCTAGAATGGTCCTTAATTTGGCAGTGAATATCCAAAATATGCAGCTTTACTTCTTAGAAATAGTAAAAAGCACTAAATCTGGATCAAATTTCTGGGGGCAAATGTTTAGGTTTCTAGGTCAAATAATTTTATTAAGATTTGGTTCATCAAAAAGGCATGAAGTATTTTCCGGACACATTTTACACTTGATTTTTCTCCTGAGTACATCTCAGAAATAGCCTGTCACATTCTCCTCACATGTGGTCAAAACCTTCTCATTTGGACAAGGAACATACATGGGAAATTTGTAAGTAGAAAGGACTTTTTGAAAAAGCCTATTTTGTAAAGGGTTGGTATGTGCTGATAAAATTAAGATTGCAATTAAAGACTTGTTATAGCTTTAATTGTGAACAAGCTGCACATATTCTGAATATGTTTTACAGCAGTGGTTCTCAACCTTTTTTCATTTGTTGACTTCCAAAAAACTTTCAAATGGAGGTGGAGATCTCTTTGGAAATCTTATACATAATCTATGCACCCACAGAGGACTGTGGACTACAGGCTGAAAACCACTGCTTTCCAGTACACAAGTCTCACCTGCATCTGTGTAATTCAACAATAACAACATTGTTCCTGTATTTCTTTTGATAGTTTACCTGCTACCTTTTCAGCAGAGTTTGGTGAATAACAAATATCAACTTTTCAGCTATTTCGAACAGCTGGGGAAAAAATGGTTTGAGTTAAATGAAGTTTTGACAAATTCAGAATATTTTGTTTTGATTGTGACTGTTTTTAAATGGCTTTAAATTTCAGGAAATTTTGAAATAAAAAATCATTTCAAACCAAAAATTCAAAATGTTTTGTTTCAAAAATATTTCTCCTGAGCAAACAATTTGACAAAAACCAACAAATTCACAGACATTTTGTTTTTTCAGCAATGTAAACTTGCATTTTTCACTGAAAATTTTGTCAAAAAAAGTTTACCCTATTCTATTTTTAAGGCCATTGCAGCTCAATTTGGAGCATTGAAATAGGAATTTTCAAAAACCTATCGCTGTCCACAGAGTGAAGACCAAACCATGCACTGATAGGTTCATGTCACTTGCATGATATCCTGATCCCATATATTTTGCTGTATGAGTCTTATGGTCAATGGCTATTTTCTTCTTCATGTCCATTTAATTCTAGGACTCTGCTATGACTGCTAGTATGGGTGCTATTTGCAGTTGTAGTTTATAAGACATATTCCACTGCACTGAAGGAGTAGGATAATCAATTACTATTATGCAAGTCACCTAAACAATCATAAGATAATGGCTAATGTAGGTACTGCTGACCTTAGGCAGACTCAAACCAGTCAATAAAGGCAAAAGATTTCATATTTGATTACCAGTCTCATGAACTAATCAGACCCCCTTAAATGAATGTTCTTGGAAAGGTTAAAAAATAGATTTTTTTTCCATCTAAGTTTCAACAACAAAACATTATTTTCTATTCAAACTTCTGTGACCTATGACACATATTTTAAGAGCTGCATTTGGACTGTACAAAGAGAAGAAAAACTATTTGAAGGCAGTGAAAGGAAAAGAGCTTTACCATAAGCTTTTTGGCTTTAAATTGTCTTTATTGCTCTATTAATGTCAAGGAGCTTCAAAGTTTCATCTCTGTCACGCAACCTATATATTTGGAAATTCTAATTCCTCAGAGAATTGTTTAAGGTTGTGTGACAGGTGCGTAGGAGAGTAGAAATTATATACAAATAATAAATTATAATTTTCAGATGAAAGAAAAAGGCATAAGTTGTCATCCTCAACACTTACTGAATCACACTAGGAACAAGTCACAGCAGATCTGTAATAGCAATGAGATAAACTCCTGTTCTTGGAGGCCTGCATGGATACAAATATCTGGACCCGTGAGTATCAATCTCTAGACAGACTGCAATTCACACTTCCCACTTTACGTCTATCCACATCACCACCGCATTCACAGTCCCCGGCCACCACTCAGCTGTCTCTTGTTGAATTTCATGGAGTTCATCAGGGTTCATCTCATTCTGTCTGACGTTAAGCACGCCAAGCACAGCGTCCATCAGAGAAGCCTAGCCCACACTACCCTGCTACATCAGGCAGTTAGTAGGCAACTAAGCAAATAGATCAGTGTCATCAGGATCCTCTCCCCCCTCAACTAATCAGTAAGCAGAGAGACCATACTGAATGGTGTTACAAGAACAAGAACCTGCTTATAGTACTCCTACAGAACATCTTCCATTTTTATTCTGACTTTATTATTAGTTTCATGTCTGTGAAAATAAATAAAATAAAATGCCACTTTTGATTTACAAATATCAGTACTATAATACATTTTTGACCAGGAGAGAAAAAATAGGTTTATTAAAGGACATGTGGATTTGTTGCAGTAGTTAAAGGACAGCAACAGGAGAAGCTTACTTCAGTATTTGTCCTACTGCTACACACTACCCATAGGTCTGATGCCATGAGCCTACAGAGAAAGAAAGGGGACCTGGTCACTTGCCCACTTAATCATCTTCCAAGTTTGTCAAGTGATTTTTGAAAACTGCACAACAACATGGAGCCAATGTGACAAATTAGTCAGAAAAAGGTACCTTTATTTCTGAATTGAAGGGTCCACACAGGGGATTATACCAAGATTAGTATTCTGGAAACCATGTTTCTATCACCAGCAGAAATTGGCCCAATAATATACATCACCTCATTCATCCTCTCTCTCTAGTCTGGGATAATTATTCTGGTAAATTTCCAAAAGCAGAAAAAATCTGAATTATTTCCTTTAGTGTTTTAAATTGATAAATTTAATTTTTCACATTTTAAGTTTAATTTCTTTTCTTAGGCAATTAGCTTTATTATTAATGGATTATCTTTCATTTTGTTGTTTCTGTTATTACAATGTCCATTTGTTAAGAAAAATGCATTCCCTACAGAAATAGACCAATGATGACATACTGGATTTACTATCTCTAGAGGAAATCAATAATAATCTGACAAAATTTGTTAAAAGCTGACTCTGGTGATGCAGTTTTCACTAATGTATATGCTATTATTGCTTGAAGGGCAAAACCAAAGCATTAAATCAAATCTTGTTTCTTCACTTGCTTTTAAATAATTATCAAGTAAAACCAGAGTGAGCCAGTACTAAAAATATTTAAAGGAGATCAGTAGAGAAAACTGAACTACTAAAGAACATGTTTCACATAGTATCTTATCTCGTCAGGCACCAGGAGCATCAGATTTCATTCAATATACTTCGCTGAAGGGGAAAAAAAGAACCATCATTACATGCAGTTCTTTATTCATATATAGGATATAGAATAGACAACAAAATTGCTATTTAGTGACCACCTTGCCTACTATGAAGAGAAACATGTCTTTTTTTTTTTTAGCTATTTTATAGATGGTTTTGCAAACTGGCTTGTAAAAAGAAGGAAGGTATATTTGACAGAATACAGTTCTCAAGGCCACATATATTTGTACTAGCCTCTTCTCTTGTATTAGCTTTACTAAGAAGCTAAGGAAATCAATGACTGTTAAAAATGAGAATAAAACCATTGTAAAACTGAACCTGAACCTGAGGAGCTTGTTAGGCCTAATAAACAAGTTTTCAGCAGATAGTGTTTAAAAAGTCACATCAAAGAATATTCATTAGTATCTAATATTACTTCCTTTTCTTTCTTCTCTCTTTAGGTAATAGAAACTGACTTTTCTCTCTCCCCCCACTCCCCTTTCTGAACTACCACCCACTATGTTGTAGGTGTGAAGGAGGCTTAAGGAAAAAGAGAAGAGGGAACAATTCGCTTTTTCTGAGCTCTGCAAAAGCAGAGAAGCTCTTGTGAGTCTTAGGATGCCTCCCAATTCAAAGAAGCTTATACGTACACTGAACACTGTCTGCCTATCAACTGTTGGGAGCTCCCCACCCGGCTATTTGTTGATAGTTTCTTCAGCCCTGCCCCAGAAGTTGTGTAGATCCCCAAAAGTCATGAAATTTGTGATTTCATCATATCCTTACTCACATGAAACTTTACTCATGTTTCAACTCAGAAAGCCAGTTTCTTCACAAATCAAATGTTAACTATGTATTATTTGACCACAAATAATTTGGGATGTAGAGGAATTTGAAGGGAAAAATTAGGCAAAATATATAGCTAAATATTGCTTCATATTAATTCTTCTGTATCCAGGCATTTGAAAATTAGAAGTAATATCAGACAGAAAATAAAATCCTATCAAAACACAAAAAGATATTACAATCCCAAATAATATTTAATGCTTATATATGCACTATTCAATGTTCCTTTTCTGTACTAAATCATTCACATAACAGTGCACAGATATTAACATTTTCCTATGTAGCACTGTCCCAGGGTGGACAAGCGGCAGCCTGTGAACCAAAAGTGGGTAACAGTATTCTAGCACACAGCCACTAACTACCCTCATCCATAATATGAATGTGTGACCCACGCAAGGCATAGGTCTCCAAACACTGTACATTTGGACCCAACAACAAATAAGGTCCACTCCATTTTATGTCAAATATCTATGGCCTTGTTTCTTAGCTAATACCCCTTGAGGTTCCCATTTAGGCAAAATTTGGGCATGTGTTTTTCAATTGAGAAATAGCAGGGAAATATTATACTACTCTAGCTATTGGCAGGAGTGTCGCAGCCCCGGGAAAGGACCCAGGGCACCAGCCAAGGCCCCGCCCCCTACCCAGAGGCCACGCCCCCTGGCTGCAGGCCAGGCCCCTGGCTGGGGACAGGGCTGGGAGCAGCTGCTGCAGCCATGGGCAGCTCCGGCTGGGAGCGGCCGCGGGCAGCTGCGGCCTGGATCTCCGGCCTGATTGGGCTGGAGACCAGGAGATGCGAGACCCTGCCAGACCCGGGGCACTTGCACCGGGATTTGGGGCATGGGCCCCACATGCCTGGCACTTGCGACACCCTTGGCTACTGGAAGAGAAAAGTTATTTACCATATATACTCATGTATAAGCTGAGATTTTTGTGCCTCAAAATTGGCTTCAAAACAGGCACTCTGCTTATAGACAGGTCAATACAGTAGATAGCCCCAGCCCAGGGGTTTCACTAGGCATGCTCCAGGCTGGAGCCCCAGTGTGGCCGGGGCAGCTATCTTGGGCAGTCAGCCTGGGCTGAGGTAGAGTTAGGAGGAGACCGTGGTGTTTGGAGCATCCAGATAACGGGGCCCGGGGGGGGGGTCAGCCTGGGGGTTGGGGGATGACGCGGAAAGGGACAGCAGGGGTGTGGGGAAATGCAGCAACTCAGTGGCAATGGGAATGGGTAGCACAGTAGGGAACAGGGGAAAAGTGCGGCAGGGAATAGGAGAGAAGTGGCAGCTCGGCGGTGCACGAAACGGGCAGCACAGTGGTGGACGGGAAAAGCGGCAGTGTGAGGAATGAGGGAAAGGTGGCAGCGCAGCAGTGCATGGAATGGGCAATACAGCAGGGAACAGGGGAAAAGCAGCAGCTCAGCGGTGCAGGAAATGGGCGGCACAGCGAGGAACAAGGGAAAAGCAGCAGTGTGGGAAAAGGGAAATGCAGCAGTGCGAAGAATGGGCGGCACAGCGGGGAACAGAGGAAAAGCAGCAGCTCGGCGGCATGGGGAATGGGCGGCACAGTGGGGAACAGGGGAAAGTGGCACCGTGGTGGTGCGGCAAATGGTGGAAAAGCGGCAGCGAGGGGAACAGGTGGCACAGTGGGGAAGAGGGGAAAGTGGCAATGCAGCGGTGCAGGAAGTGGGAAGCATGGTGGGGACCAGGGGAAAAGTGGCAGTGTGGGGAACAGGGGAAAAGCAACAGCTTGGCAGCAAGGGGAATGGGTGGCACAGCGAGGAAGAGGGGAAAAATAGCATTGGCAGGGGTTTGGGGGGTGTTGCGAACTCCAGGAGAAGCCAGTGGTGCTGGAGGTGGGGGTAGGGGCCTTGCTGAGCAGATATTTTCATGGAGCTGCCACAGTGACAGTCAGATTTCAACTGCTCAGCCCAGTGTACCAGGGACCCCTCATCAGACCAGGCCAGTACCCTGGGCCAGGCTGGCCTCACAAGCCACAAATTACCATCCCTCAGTCTTGGGTCTGATACGCTTCCCTGATGTTCCCCCTAGCGCTGCACCCTCATGCCAGGCCAGGCCAGGGGTGGCTCAGCGTAACTTTCCAAGCAGCACGGGGAAGTGACTTGCTGGCAGGCACATCAGGCCCACAGACAATGCCAGCATTTGAGATGGGAAACAGGGGGAGGCCCAGTGTGTTCCTCTCTAGGTCTCAGCCTGCACCACTGCTCCATTACCTGCTTGCCACTGTCAACCCTTCCCCTATCTGCCCAGCCAGAGATCACCACGGGGGTGCAGGGGCAGGAGCCACACCTAGCACCCAGTGCAGCTGTGGGCACAGGACAGCACCGCATGAGCCTAGAACTGGGAGTAAACCTGGAGCGAGTCCAATGGAGAGAAGAGTGGTCAGTGGCCCTGCAGCAGAGAGGGTGCTGTTGATCTGAAAGCGGCCCACAGGATCCTGGCTCTGAGCAGTCCCCTTTGCCCCCATGGACTAAGAACCGTGGCAGCCCCCCAGCTAGCCAGGGCTGCATCTTGAACTGGGCCAGCAGGCTCAGGCAGAGCTCCCTGACAATGGTGCCAGCTCCCCATGCAGCTCAGACGCTGAAGGCCAAAATGGGACCTCGGCTTATACACGGGTCACCCATTTGCCTTGTTCTGGGGCTCAGAACTGAGGGAAGGACGGCTTATGAGTGGATCAGCTTATACTATACTTGGATTAGCAGAACTTGATTTTAATCTATAATTTTGATATATAGCATTAATGTTCATTTTGAAGCATTTTTTCAATTTTATCAATATATTTTTTCACAGTTGCAAGAAATTACGGGTGCCATACAATTATTCAATGACTGCAGATATCTGGATTCAAAAATTAAAGCATTAGAAACTTTAACACACAAAAACTGTCAACATCAGATGTCAAAATACACCAAGTCAACATCTTTATGGCAACAAAGTGTATCCGTTTTTACTATTCACTTGGTAATCCATTTGTAACCAGCCTAATTCAGAAGTCTAAAACACTAGATTTTGACTCAAGTTCTCAAGCAGCATTTTTGTTACTTTGCCTCTCTGTAAATTTTGATTATCATCAATGGAAATATATTTTCCTTGGTTGGTGTTTGCATGGTGAAATCAATGTTTACCAACATTTACTAAATCCTTTCAAGCCTATTTATACTCGCACTACTGAAGTATCTTCCTGAATCTCATGCTCATATTGGAAGAGAGCCCTACTAAAGGCAATAAAGACATCTCTTTAAATTTAATAGCTACCTATTGAATCATTCATCTCCAAACAAAAACACAAAGAGGACTACAAAACAAAACCACTTTCAATTGGATAGAAATACCAACTGGAGAATTAAATATACAAGGAACAATTACACAGCAAACTGAAAACGGTACACCAGATGTTGAACTTGCTACATGGGATTTTCTGAGAGGCACCTATTATGTGATTGATGTGATATTACAATAAACCAGCATTAAGTACATGAGAACTGAAGAGCAACATCTGCTTCTGAATTTAGTTGCCTATCAGGCATGCACTGAGCATCGGATTCTCTCATTTATCTTTTAAAAAAAACAAATCTTTAATAGGGACAGAAAACAGCTCTGTGGCTTCCAGTCATTAACAAAACCAAACAGAAATAAATATAATCAGTGTGTATACACCGGGCATGTTGCACCTATTTTCACAGATTTTGATATTTCCTCATTTTACTAGACTTTTTTTTTTTTTTTTTTTAAACTGAGATGCTGTGGTCATTGAGTCAAGTGATACATATACCTTTTTAAACTAAACAAATAAGAAGCCAGGTAGCACTTTTAGCGGACTAACAAATTTATTTATCTTTCATGGGAGAAAAATCTCACTTCAGATGCTTGAAGAAAATCCCACTTCATCAGATGTTTGAAGAAGTGGGATTTTCTCCCACAAAAGCTCATGTGATAAATTTGTTAGTCTTTCAAAGTGCCACGGGACTTCTTGTTTGGAGCTGATACGGGGACAGATTCCCTTAGCCACTAAAGGAATGTAATGAGAGCAGACATTCCCATCTATATCTCCCTAGCTGACATGGAATTCTGGACTTATTAAATTTATTCAAACATCCTTAGTTTATGAATAGGGCAAAGAGCAAGAAATTTTAAAAGTAGAGGTTTGTTTTGTTTTTTAAAATCACTCATGGAGATGAGTATTTCTCTGATAGGTAAGTATGAAATTTGCTCCTATGAAGGTGGCCAACACCAGGTCTAACCACTATTTCAGTTCCAATAAAGACTGCAACAATACAGCTGAAGTTGAATATAAATAATGCACAGGCTTTGTTTTGGATCTTGGCACAGAGATGAATTTCACCCAAATTGCATAAACAGCTTTTCAAGACATAGTTTCATTTCTTTAAGGCCTTACTACACCTGTCTGTTGAAGATAATGAAAATCTTTCCCTTAACTTAAGAAAAGGTGCAGAGCAAGTTATATGTAAATCTGGTACTTAAAAGTTTTTGGTGGACGTTTGTTGAAAACTGGAGAATGAAATCCTCGATTTAGCCTCAGAATATAATGGAAAACACAGTGCAAACTTCTCGACATTGGCCTGTCTAACCTTTAAACTTTGACCTCCAATTGTAAGTCTTCATGCCCATTCAATCCCCTTTCTAGTTCAACCCTTTCTAGTGAGGCTTGTTACACAGGTGCCAGCTATGTTTTTATGTTAAACAATCACCTGTCTGGTATAAATGGGATTGAGATCACCTTATTCATTTTACATATGCCACTGAAGCCTGAGCTTTATTCAAATTAGTGACTGAAAACTGTATGGATTAATAGAGGAAAACAAATCAATGAAACAGACCTCTGCTCCTTCTTCCCCACAGAGCACAATATATGCTCAGAGACTAGTATCTACAGCATTTTGTTCATTTATGTGTTTTCTCATATTTTAATGATGATCAAAACATAGTAACTCCTAAACTTACGAAGCTTACATAAATTTAGCTTTTGACAGTCAGTAAAATCAGTGTCCATTTCACAGCCTCACTGCACAATTAGAAGGAAGCATGACACAGATATGAAATATGTATTAAGCAAGATTTACAGATAAGAAAAATCTCACGCATATAAACCCCATCTATTTTCCTTTGTTTTAATGCTATTAAAGAACACTGGTATTTATACCCATGAGCTGTCAATATGTGATATACAGTCTACTCTAGTGAGCCTTCTATTAAACTAAAAACAAAGCAAAACAAAAAGGATAAAAGTTGTATACAATTTAAATGTACTTCTATTTGCCTTAGCATGACTGTGTCAAGAGCATGTAATGGTTCTACAAGACAAAAGATTTACATTGAAGACTATAATTTATGTTTTAAAAAATTCTCAGATGATACAACATACTTTATTACCACTGACCATCTCAAAAACATCTGAGTGCCTTCACTCTTGACCCTGATTATTGAGCTAGCACTACTTAAAGAGGTTAAGACAGGGATTCGTCAGTGGTTACATTATGAGGTATGCCTGTCTAACCTATCAGTTGATAACATATTTCTATAATGGCTGTCCTTTTTTATGTCAAATTTATAATCACATTGGTAATCTCTTTCATGCTGCTGATTTTAACACTGCCATAGTTGCTTTTAAATCAGTATTTCATTGCCTGGAGGAACTAACATCCAAGTTCTCATAGGGCATGATATTGTATTAAGTATATAGTCACTCTCTTCACTTTTAGTTGGAAACAGTAGGATGTCATCTACTCTTCTGAACTGCCACCTGAACTAATACCTAGGCTACACTAGGAATTTACATCAACATAGCTACATCTTGCTGGGGTGTGAAAAATACACCCTCCCAAAAGACACAGCTTGTTAACCTAGCCCAAAGTGCAGACAGTACTAGATGGGGGAGAAGAATTGTTCCAACCTCGCTATCATCTCTTGGGAAGATGGATTACCTATGCTGACAGCAGAAACTCTTCCATCGGCATGGGTGGTGTCTACACTGAAGCACGACAGTGGCATAGTTGCAATGCTGTAGCTGCAACTACATAGCCTAAGGGTAGATGTAACTCAGTTATCTCTGGGATGAGTAAAGGGGCTTCAGAGAGATGGATGATAATCCTGTTAATGCAATCACACCTGCCCATTTCCTAGTAACACTGTGCCATCCATGTAAGAAGTCAGACTGGACCGAAATCAGAAGGCGCTCAGACCACAGAGTAAAATATACATTTCCAGTAGTCTCCCCAAGAAACCATACTCTTAACATACATGTATATAGCCTGAGTTCACAAAGGTACACTCCTCTGTCATCCTAGGGAAACACATTAGCCACATTCCCCTTTTGTTCAGCATTTAGATACAATGGCAATATGTGTTTTACAAAAAACCTAGCCTAGATCAGACAGGCTGAATAAAGTAAGACATAGTGTGACTGGCCACGCACTAACACTTGGAGCAGAGGGCACACTAAGCGGCTTCTCTACACCTCCAAGCAGGGAGCAATCACAATCCACATACTTACTTGAGTGAAAGGTCTATGTGGAGTAGTGCCACATCACAGGGACAGACTTTCTTCTTCAACACTTGCCAGGGGAAGACCGTATAAGCTCTGTCATTTACAAGGTACCGTGGTCTTGTTTACTTTACTATGGAAGAACTACTTCAGGCACTGTGCCACGAGGAGGAAAAGTGTAGGAAGAGCTCTTGACTGTCTGAGATAGTTCCGCCCTACCATCAACACATGACAGGACATGAAAAAGACACAGAGTTATGAGTGCTTATATATCTGATTAATGATGTTCCTGTTTCTCTTATAGCTGCTGGATTACCTGCTCCTATTTCTTTATCTTCCTCAATCTCTTCCTGGTCTTTAACCGTACCAACATTTCAGGTTTCTACCTTTCTGAGCATGTTCTGTAGATCAAGTTAAAATTTTCACTCCTGCTCCTCTCACCAAGTTATCTAACCTCTCAAGTCTCATTCTCTAAGCTTCCAGCTTTGTAAAGCAGCTGCTTTCCGATAAACTACTCTTTTGTCTGGTGGTTCCTCCGATACAGGAAGCGCCTCATTTCCTAATTTCTTGGTTTCTTTCTCTTCTGAATAAATTCCTTTTGCTATGACTTAGCCTTTTTTTTTTTTGCAATACCATTAACAAATAATAAAGCCACTAAAACCACAGTTGAGCTATAGGTTTGCTGATACCCTTTTGTAGATTGCTATAAAACAGTTTTCTGCTTATAGTAGGTAGAGACATTACATAGCATCGAGTCCACTTTCTAGGGCCAAGTAGCTGTTACATGGAAGCAATAGGTTCAACAGATATGACAGTTAAATCTCTGCTTCAGATATGAGACTTCTCTCATCACTTCTTCACATTACTGAATCTTATTCAGAGAAGTTCTGATGTTTGTCTTGGAGCTAAGTGTAAGGCTCCATGGAATTTGAACCCTGGGCTGTCGTGCAGAACCACATCCAAGGAGCATTGTGGGGAACAGGTACTGCAGTAAATACCAATCAAAGGGACCAGACTGACAGAACCGTAGGGCCCTCTGATTGAACCACGTGAACTGTTTAACCCCGGAAGGTCTTTTAGGAAGTTATCTAGACAACACACAGGCTTCTGGTATGCTGCAACTGCAGACTGCACCTTGCTTTCTGATCTCCGTTCTCTGACCACAGCCTATTTCTGACCCTGATTCTTGATTCCAGCCTGATAAATATCTACTCTCCAGTCTCCAACCCCAGCCCAACTCCTGCTTGTTGATACCAGCTGTAGATATTACTCCAATCTCTGTACACTGTCCACTAGTTGTGGCCATCCCTGATTGTGGACACTAGCCCTGAAAGGACTGCTAAGTCAGACCACCTACACCCCCATCCCTTACAGTTTGCTAAAACTCACTTTCAGCCTCCAACATGGAAGTCTCTTAGCAGGAATACGGAAGGGGACGAATGAAACCGCTCTCCACAAGACAACATGAGTGTTGGATGTGCAGGAGTGGGGAACTCAACTCTGAACTGAGAACCATCTGCTGTGCTTCCAAGACATGCATCTCCTAGCGGAATACAAGACACCCCAGAGCAACTAGTATGGTTGCAAGAGGAGTAATCTGTGCTACAGGCTCAGGTTCGGCCACTGCCCACTGAATGGGTCTTCTAGTACCATTACCCAAACATTTTAACGGAATCACCAGAAGTACAATAGGTTTCTGGACAAATGCAATCTTCTTTTCCTATTCCATTCTCGAATGTGCCCGACTGACCAAACCAGTGTGGGATGAGTGGGTAACAATCAGTTTTCTAACCAAAGGAAGACTGGTTTGGACCTCCCCACTGCTGGAGTAGGGCAGCCCAGTGTTAAGTAACATGAGTGATTTCCTGTGAGCTTCTTCAGCAATTTTTTATAGTCCTCTTCACACTCACTCAGCAGAAGCTATGCTATGAAGTCTCCAGCAAGGGCAAAGGCCAGCTTGCTGGTACGCTGCCCATGTCCTGTAAATTGCAGATGACACTGAGTGGAACGAGGTGACCCAGCTGAACTAATGTCAGCATGGACTTAGCAATGAGGAAAAGAATGAGTTAGTGTGATGAAGACCTTGACCAGCCAGGGTGCTATCACTGCTGTCTCTCCATATCAACAACCAGCTCTGTGAGTGAAAGGAGCACCATGCTGTCTCCTTGCCCACCCCAAGTCAAAAATCCAGTTAAGGTTGATACAGGACACCAATGCTTGATCCTGGAAGAAAATGAACAGGGACAATGCAGAAACTTATGCTTTTACTGCAGTACACCAGGACATGCCCTCACTTTTTTGCCCACCATGGACCTCAGCCATGGATCAAGAAACAAGTGAAACCAGCCCATGTTGTGGGGGAGGATGACAAACTAGGCACCATCCAGCCACTTTGTTTTGGGACCAGCAGCCAGACCTTAGGAAAGGATATGCAGAGTATATATATATATAGTTATGCACCACAAAAGGAACCAAGCTAATTCCTTCTCAGTGGGTTGTGATCAGTTCTAGGACTGCTGATCATTTCATAGATGCCGAAGCCATTTGAGCACTACAAATCTTCCTCTGTTTAAAACCTACATCAGTTCTTGCAGAGACACAGGAGATAGTATCCCAGAAGCCATAGTCAATGGTCACTATGAACTGTTACAATCCATGTGATTCATTCTCCACATTTTCCCCAACTCTCTGTATGAGCTGCCCTGGGCAACACAACCTTACATCTCCTGGCAAAAGAAAATACTCTGAGTACTGCCAAAGAGTCTTGCCTGCATGCAGCCAGGCCCAACTCTCCAGGGGCTCCTGTAGCCAATCCAAAGTGATAGCCTGAGCTATAATAAATTTTGGGATTATGCAGGCATTTTTAAAGATAAATACACAAACATGCTACACTTGCACCAGGACAGTGACTGCTCCCTTAGACCTTCAACCCAGGACAAAGATCCCTCACAGACAGATCTATGCAATGACTGGGCTAGAAGTGGCAGCTCTTTGCATATATATGCAGGAAAACTTGACCATGAACTGAAATCCATCATTCTACCTCCTAAGCTGGGGCTCCAGTTCTTTTCCTTAAGAAAAACAGTGGAATGCTATGTCTCTGCATAGACTTTAGGGCCTTAAACCAGGTGACTATCTGAAACTGGTATTCTTTGCTCCTAATCATTAAGTTATTAGATTATATCCAGTCTGCAGAATTTTCTCCAAACACAACTTCCAGGGGTGTTATATCTAGCGTACACTGGGGCAAAAATAAAATGCAAGATCTGGTATAGGAACTTAATAATGCTATTTGATCTGACCAACATTCCTGTAACCTTTCAACTCTTAATGTATTTAGAGACAAGGACATTCACTGCAGCATTCTCTATTAAAGAATTTCTTTGCATCATCAAAACCCAGTAATTTGTATTAATTCCATCTAGCAATGCTTAAAAACCAGTTAGAATAGCTCTAATATAGTAAAACTCCTTTTTCAGCAATTCAAGCCTCTCTTTCCTATGGTGTGTAACACAAGCAAAATCTAGGAGCATTTTATTTTATCATGAAAAAAAACTAACCATCGCTACCTCTGCAGCTCATAATAGCTGGTACCTGTTGCCTATCCCCAACACAAACAAAACAAACTATTAATATATAATCTTATTCTGGCCCTACAGGAGCTTCAGCAGATTATTCAAAAGTAGAATAGACATCATCAGGTAAGGAGGGCACCTGAAAGTTTATCAAACAACTTAAATTTGTAACTTAAGTTTAGGTCTATCACAAGATAACTGGCCCTTGAGGTTTATAGGACAGGGATCAGTGCACCAGTGCCTGATCAGCCCATCCCTGCACGTAACTAATTAGCAAGGGCATTTGATTTCAATACAACAAGGGCATATGACTTTACTATATTCCTAGCAAAGGTACTTAATTGTAATGATTACTTATCAGGTGTGGGAAGGACAGACTCATGAGAAGTAGAAACCCAATAAGGGATGGGTGGGTAAGCAAGGCTCCTCCTGTAGAAAGAGACCCACAGGGAGCAGGCCATGCTCATGTGGGGAAGAGTTCCCTGCACAGGCTAGAGATACATGAGAACCAAGTTAAGCTCCTGAGGGAGAAGCCCTGGAGAGAGGGCAAGAAAATTTTATGGAATACTCATCCAGGAAGGGGTCAGGCTGGAAAGTCTTAAGAAAGTGGACCCGGAACAGTGAGCAGAGACAACTGGACTTTATATTCATTAGATGTAGGGGCTGAATCAACTGGACTTTGTATTCTTTATTTTAATGCCCAACAAAGGATGCTTTATGAAGACCTCAGGAAAGAGAGGTCAAACTTGCCCAGGCAGAACAGCTGGGAAATAAGAGCTTGTCCGCATGAAAGAGGGAAAAGGAACAGTATTTTACTTTGTTATGTATTAATAAAACTGGTACTGAAGAAGGGAGCTTTTTCATAATCCCACCCTTATGCAAGCATTTCAAAATCCTCCTAAGAGAACAGGCACTATGAGTTAGTGAGGTGACTCCAGAGCAACTAACAACCAGGAGGGGGCGCTGCTGCACAGATCTCCCCGATTTCCCCCCCAGAAGGTCACCATCCTACCATTTATAACACACTGGAGAATACTACACCCCATAGAAGTTCCACAGACTTCAATGGGAATGTGTCCACATGACATATCTTGCAAGACTTGCACCTCAGTATTTAATAAAACAGTATGCATGTGACCAGGAACACAAATATGCTAATTCCTAATACCTTTTCCCATTCAAATAACATGTATAATTCGGATGGATGAGTCTTTATCTCCAGTTTCCTTTAAAAGAATGTATTTTCTTTAGTAGCACATTAAATTATTTTTAAATCCCATTGAGGATTTAAAAATGTGGAACATTCTACTAATAAACAAAACAAAAAAAATCCACTCACGGAAACGCACACTTTGGTGCATTCAGTCAAGACTCTGTGATGCACAACTTTCCATCTTGATCTGCAAACACATAATGGCTATTAAAACAGTTTTGAGCGAAATCTCCCCTGAGAGTACCTCCATACTCGAAAATTCTTCTTAAAATAATATGTGAGGGAAAAGACTTCAGATACGCTGCTGTCTGTAGCAAGCTTGGTTACCTCGTAGATCCATATCATAGGGACAGACCAGACAAATGCAGACATTGAGTTCCCATGGGGTTTTTTGTCACAGCTAACAAATCAAGAAAGGTTAAAAAAAATGATAGAAACAATTACCTACCAAATAAACAAATAAATGCACCTGAAGTACTTCAAGGTAGAGTGGCTCTGATTCAGATCCAACAGCATCTGCTAGGGAAAATATTCTGCAGCATTTGGATCTATCATAGGTAGTTAACATGGTTGCCATGGTTATTTAAGGGTGACTCCTCTTCTGATCAATTTCACCGGTGGTAAAGGAGGGAGGTTTCTTTCCATTTAAGAGTCAAATCCTCTTTATTCCTCCCCTAGGGATATTCCTTCGCACTTAAATATGACTATTCACATGAACAACATAAACAGTACTGGGTGCAATCCTAAAATTATTCTGCAAATTAACTGAAGAAAATAAAGAGAATGCTATAATAATGAAAGAACAGGCAGATAATCTTGCTCATATTTACTGGCATTCCTTTTTAAGGATGTTTTTGACAAGTACAATTTCTTAGAAAAAATACTGTCGTTAAATTAATGAGATTTGGCAACACAACAAGAAATTAAAATAATCTCTGTGTTCAAGAGGATCCAGACCAATAGTATGTTACAGCGTACTAACAGAAAATAATGCTCCAAGACCCATCTTAAGACTTTATAAATCTGTAGTCACAGTCATATAAGATTACAATTTGAAGGTCATGTTCTTTACACTGACTGAAGTCAACTGAAAGATTTGATTAAGTAACGTCTGTTGCCCACACTCCCCCTACCCCCAAGGAACCTAAAGTCACTGCATCAAAACACAAATATCTTTTCTCTGTAAATTTACAGCTTGACAGATGACACAATGATTGGCCAAATGTTTTAAATGTTTTCTTGGTTTCTCCTGTTGAATAGATTTTCTAATGTTCCTTTTGACTCTGCCATATAGCATGGCTGGTACTGTAGTAAAAAGTAACTTCCTAAGTCTCTGGAGTCTGGAGAATTCTATCATTAAAATCTGCAAAAAAATGCTGTAAAATTTGGCCCAAGTGTTCTGAGTCTCAAGTGTTTTCATGAGCAGTACCATAAAGCACATGACAGGTGACTCTTCAACATCAGAGAACATTAAAAAAATCGGAGAAGGTGAGTTAGCAGAAAAGCAAACAAACAGAAGTGTAGCAGGTTGCCTTCTCTAGCACCTCAGGTCCCACTTCCCCAGTGTCCAGGACTCCACAAATTACTCTCCAGCCTTTGTAGCTGCTGTCAATCACAGCATCTACAGTAAACCCTTTTTCCAGTCCAGACCCACTCTGCCCACCACTCTCTGGGCTTGTTCTGCATCCCTTGGAAGCTCTGGGTTGTTCTCTTCCCCCAGCCACTTTAGGCAGACTGCCAGCAAGTTTCATCTACCTAAGACATGCCTCCTCCTTCTGGTTTCCTTCTTTGCTCCTATACACCTTCCTGGGCCAGGTCCCCAGCTGCATCTTCTTGCCTCATTAAGGCTAGGCTGTGACTTGGCCCGAATCACTGTGCACCTCTTCCAACCCTCTGAACCAAGGCTTACAGAGCATCTATTTGGTGGACTGGGGTGTGATACCAAAAGCTAGAGCCAGTCCCCCAGCCTACAGGGAGGGGCGACCAAGCCCAGCACCAAGTAATTCCAGGGGCTCATAGAGCAGCTAAGGAGTTCATCCCCTCTGCCCTGCTACAATAAGAGTGTAAGAACAAATTAAACAACTTTTGATACTCTCCTATTCATTTGTTTTTCCTAATAACAGAATCATAGGGTTGGAAGGGACCTCATGAGGTCACCTAGTCCAACCCCCTGCTAAAAGCAGGACCACTCCCAATAAATCATCCCAGCCAGGGTTTTTTCCAGCTGGGCCTTAAATCTTTCCAAATATGAAGATTAAACCACCTCCTTAGGCAACCCATTCCAATGCTTCACCTCCCTTCTAGTTAGAAAGTTTTTCCTAATATTCAACCTCAACTGTCCCAGCTGCAGCTTGAAACCATTGCTTCTTGTTCTGTCCTCTGTTATGACTGAGAACAGCTTAGCTCCCTCATCTTTGGAGGACCCCTTCAAGTAGTTGAAGGTTGCTATCAAATGCTCCCAGAGTCTTCTCTTCTGCAGACTAAGTAAGCCTAGCTCCTTCAGTCTCTCCTCATAAGTCATGTGCCCTAACTCCCTAATCATTTTTGTTGCCCTCTGCTGGACTCCTAATTTGTCAACATCCTTTCTGTAGTGTGGAGCCCAAAACTGGACACAGTATTACATGCATGTAAATTTCCACCCACCCCTAGTGTTTATACCACCCATTTCTACTTCCTGCCATTTTGGCTCCTGGATTCTATCCCCTCTTAAATGAAAGCTATTGACAAATTAAAAATGCCCAGAATACTATTACTTGGCTTATTACTTTGACACTTTTTATTCATTAAGAAAGTAAATACATCTAATCAAAATTATATTCAACACAAAAACATTTCAGTAAGTTTGTATCTCTAATGTTGCATGCCAAATGTTTTTTAGTTTGGAGTTTTTCAGCCACTACTCTATTAATACTACCCCAAGACAAAACATTGGCACTAAATCATATACCATGGCATGGTTTTGCTGTCACCTAGACATCACAGAAATCAATCAGTGTTTGTAAATTTCCCAATAGAACATGTTGTCCAGGCCAATTCAGGATTTATACAATCTATGTTAGGGCCTAATTACATTGTAATCAATTCAAATTATTTAAAATAAATATAAAAAATAGTTTAAGAAGTATATATTTGTTACCAAGTTCTAAAGAAAGTCACTGGAAAAGTACCCGGAACCCGAGTTTGCTAAAGTGCTATGACAGCTTCTGCATGCGCAGAACTTCATGTCAGTTTATTCAGCTAGGTCTGTTCAATTCATTCAACATTAAACACTAATTGAGAATTGAAAAAGCAGGAAAATGCTTCTTTTTCCACTCTGTGAATGAAAAATAGGTATGGGAGGATAAGATCTACCAGTTCTAATCTCTTGAAGAACATAGTGACCTGAAATAATCAGTTCAATTCACTAACCACAGATAATATATTAATTTTAAATGTCCTCATACCTATGCAATCCCACTAACTTCAGAAACTGGCCACTGTGAAACAAGTCAAAATATGTGTGAGTAGATACAACACTTTAAAAAGCATCCTTAGTCTCCCCAGCACACTATTTATCAATTTTATTTAAGCAGAAAGCTGCAAGACTAAGGTTTAAAAAAAAATCAGATAATTTAGTCTGATTTTTTCTTAAGTTGAGAAAAATATTTAATAAATCCACCTACTAAAAATGCTTCCTAGCCACCATCTGCAAAATCGAGTTATATAACCCACGCTTCAGTCTTAACAGAAAAATTATATCCGAATTGTAAAATCATAGAAAGATCCTCTCTGTATTCCTTGATAAAGCTGAACAACCAAAGTAAGTTCTGAGTAATGCCCATTCCAGTACAACATATTTTTAAACTAGTCCCTTACATTAATACTGACCATGACTGTATTAGTTTAAGGCACATGAGTAATAATGGTATGATTGTGACAAAAGTTAGATAATTCGAAAAGTTAATGCTGTATTTCATAATTAACTATGAAAAGTAAAGAAAGGCAGCTGAATCAGAAGGGAAACTGTGGCTTAATACTAAATTTATTGTTGTTATTGTTATTAATGAAAAGCTTCCTTTCATGGAACATCTTGGCTTTCAGGTAAACATGTATGAAGTTTAATGAGCAACCGCCCCGCCCCCCCCCCCAAAAAAAGATTATGCCACCTAGTCAAAATAAAGGAACATTTTAAAATGGGAGGCTTTGACTTTCTTGGGTAAATATGTAATTATCACAGATAACCAAATATATATTTATGTTTCTCTGCTTGCTTCACTTAATATGTAGTTGATCAATCTGCTTCAAAAGTGAAGCTAAGTGAATAAAAAGCATTCTGTAATCTAGAAACAGACTTTCTGCATACTTAAATAATTAGAATCAATATTCCAATGTCTGTAGTAAGAATCCTAATGAAACTGTACAGAAAAACATGACCACAAATGGGGAGGACTCACTGAAGCATCAAATAAGATTTTTCTCATCATTCATGGTCATAAAATCTAAGTCAGGAGTAAGAAAGGAAAGAGCTTCTGTGGCTTTGCATATTGTGAATGCCAATGAGTAGAGTGTTTCACAAATTGTAAGCACAAAAAAGTATTTTTCAAAAATATACGATTCAATAAAATTACTGCATGGAAATGTTCACTGCTCCAGCATCCTGAGGAGACACTGTCTGGTGAACATATACAATGATAAAAATTCAACTACACAACTCCTTCCTACAGCATGCTGATTTCTCCATCACCTACTGCTTTCAACTTTCGAGTTTGTTTGCCTTAATTTTAATCCTCCATTTCTTGCATCATTCATAGTAACAGCAAAACACAATCCTGCTCAGACCTTGCTTCCTCTTAAGCTCCTCTGAGATATTTATTTCATGTCGTAGTCATTTTATCACTACATTGTTCAATCTCACTTCTAGACAGATGCATCAGTAAATTGGCTTTTTTCTTCAGCTTCCCTTTTCAAAATATCCAAAACAATCAAATCACAATTATGAAACCAAATCCTGAGTTCCATGCCGAAGCCTTACCCATTCAGCTACACTTACTGAGACAAAAAGTCTTACTTCAATTAAGAGCTGGCCCTCATGCTTACAGCTCTGCAGTAATTGTCAATAGTTTACTCAGGCCAAGTTGACAACTGATTTGTGGTATGTGAAAAAAATGCTGAAACAGCAAAACATCTAAGTCCTGTACTCCAAGTGATTTCATATATCGGAAAGCTTCAACTTCATATAAACTAAATGCAAAAAATCTGATATTCCTGCAATGTTAAGCTTGCATGGTTAAAATAATCAAAACAAGAGAAATATAAATAAAAAACAGTACATTCCCACAATATTACTGCAATTGAATTGTGCATCTTCAGTGTATTATTTTATGATATAAAATAGTAAAACATCAAGTTTCATACTTCTGGTAAAAGTGAGATATTTTGACTTTGGCCCACACTGGTGCGAAAACACTGAATTTAATACCACGTTAAGGATTATTTAGCCAATATCAAGTTTAAAATGTCAGCCATTATGGCAATAGCCATCTTTATAATCTGTGGTTAAAATACACTCTGTAGTTTTACTGAAAGTTAGAAAGCTGTAAAAAGACAAAGACAAACCAGATCATACTCTTTTAAAACCTTAACTAGAATAGCAATTATAACACAATTCTACTGTCAAGCTTCTTTCTTCATAGCTTTTTCCACTTAATTCAACCAAAGGCAATTTACACACATTTAAAGAGGTACTTTTTTGAAAAATGAGAGCATGTCTACTTTACAATTGAACACTTGCAGCTGGCTTGTTTCACCTGACTTGGGCTTGGGTTATCGAGCTGTTAAATTGAGGTGTAAGCTTTTAGGCTCAGTTGGGAAATCTACATTCTGGGAACTTCTCCCCACGACGGGTCTTAATTGTTAATGACAATCTGGCCTTTTGCATTCACAAGATTTTTGTTTATTCTTTTTATCTAAATAGTGTAGTGGCTAGCACCTCTGCTTAACATGCAGAAGGGCCTGGGTTCAATTCCCAGGGGGTTGGACTTGATGATCTCATGAGGTCCCTTCCAGCCCTATGATTTGATTTGATTTGATCTGATCTGATCTTTGCTATAATATTTACTTGTTTAATTTAGGAGAGATTCTTATTTTTTCCTACATATTTAAAAGACTTGACCAAATATCCATTGTGGAAAGGAAGTCTATTTTTTCAAATTGGTGACAACATTTGATATACAACTCCCTTTTCTTGTTTGGAGCAAGTCTTCTTGGTTGTTGAAGTCCACTCAGATATTAAAAACCCCAGGTACACAAAATGTTAAAGGAAACTTTAGTCACTGCCAAATCAGTTAGTATAGTAGTAGAACATGATGCTGAACAAATCACAGAAGTGGCTAAGCAGATTAAAAAGTTGGCCATCACTTGTGGTGGATGAGTTCTTGGTTGGTCACCCATGGCGAAGAGTGTTTTTAATTGGATGTGGCATCCCATTGTCATGCTAACGGTAGCTCATGGTAGTTGCTCTCTGTGGTGCTGGGTTAAACATTCCATTGCCAAGCTGCCACACAAGTCGATCTATATGCCCTCAATCATACTCCCAGTGAGGCAAGCTCAGGGAGAAGTATATGTCCTACTGACTCACCAAAATTATGATAACTCTCAAAGTAAAGACTTATCAAGGGGGGACTGCAAGGGAACATTTAGCAACTTTTGCCAGCAATCGACCAGAGAGCATAAGAAAGTGGTAAACAGGCAGACTCCTGACATGACCCTTTGGGGTGTCTAAAAATATAGAAGAACTGTCTACTTACATTAGCCACAAGACCTTCCAGATGCATGAATATGATAGGTGCCATAGTAACAGACTGTGGGTGAAATTTCCAAGAGGTGTTGAATAACAACTCGACAAATGTGCAGGATGTGGTCAGGGTATGTTGTCTTCCCCTTCCCTTTTCCAACAACCCACATGCACTACGGAAATTTGCTGTTGCTGCAAGTGCCAGTGGCAAGAGATTATATAAATATGAGATGGCTTGACTGTGGAGTGACTCTCACCTGAAGACCAACCTCATCCTGTTCTTAAGGAAGGTGCAGAGCAGAAGCTCCAGACTGGAACCTTGATTGGCCACCAAGATTGACCTGGAGTTTTTAATGCTGGTTAGTGAACTTAGCTCTACTGCTAAGTTCCAAAGGGGCAGGCGTGTTAGTCTAGTTCACCAAGACAAGCAAGGAGTCCTATGGCACTTAAAGACTAACAGATTTATTTACTGCATGAGCTTTTGTGGGAGAAAATCCGCCTGTGCTGTTTCCTCGAGTTTGAATCCTTACAAATGCTCTGATTTGCTGCTGCAGTATGACCTGATCCCATGTCTTACACTCCCCTGCATTTATTCTCATCCAATTCTGTAAGTTCCCCCTCTTCAAAGTGTCTGACTAAGTGGGATTTGCTCCTACAAAAGCTCATGCAATAAGTAAATCTGTTAGTCTTTAAGGGCCACAATACCCCTTGCTTTTTTTGCTTCACTAGACTAACAGGGATGCCCCTTTGGAACTTATTGAACCTTGTAAGCCTAAGTCAGTGAGCTCACAGGGAGGAGGAACTGACAATTGTCCTCCGAGAGCCCTCAGGGTTGGGGAAATTGAGGAAAACCATCTGAACCTTTATTCATTGATCCCTCAGGGCTGGAGAATCCGATCAGTCCAGTCAATCAGCACCCATGGAGGGGAATTTGAATCACAGGCTGTGAGCCCTCAGGAAAAGGAAATCTCACCTGCTGACACAAAATGTTCACAATAACAAATAAGTAATTGGTAATTGTCTTCTGAGGTGAGGAATGTGCTTGGTTAATAATGGTTGTGAAGCACACACAAATATTAAGAACAAGCTGTCTGTTACAAAAGTAACTCATGCATCTAACAGCTGGTAGGTCAAAGCTCCCTTTCCAAAGTTTGGTTTACTAGTAACTCAAACAATGACACAATATAAATCAGAGCCTGAATTTCCTACCCAAATCCAGTGGAGTTGTTCATTGATTCTTTGTGTGATCATGCTGCTCATGAGCACAAAAATCAAAACATTTTTAGCCAGCAGTATCCATTAGAGATCTGTCTGCATCTTGTACATCGTTCTGTCCTCCTTACCCCCTCACCTGAAGGGGTAAAAGCCAGAGTTGCACTGGTTCGGAGCTGCTCTCTCTTCTCCTGCTAATTCAGAATTCCAGGAGAGGTGAAATGCAAAGGAGCAGGCCCGAGGGACACGTCATGGGACCTCCATGAACAAAATATCTCTAAGACCTACAGGCACAGAAAGGTAATTAACTCTGCTTTCCTTGGGTTTCTCTCCAGAACCACCTATGATCAAGAGAGACATTTCTCCCCCCTAAGTGTCATAACTAGGTCCTGTTAGGTTTAACTGCTGACATGGCACAGCACTAATTATCCTCAATTTTAAGGTAGGGTTTTAGCACTTAAGTCTGTTTTTAACAGAAGAATCTTGCATTGCTACATATATTATTAGTCTGCTATCTTCCCAATATAGAATGAAAGCCAGCGAATGAAAGAAATGGGAGCTTTGAATCAGAAATTCTTTGGTTTTACTTATATAGAAAACATGGGTTCACCTCATTTTCCTCCTGCTTAAATGTAATTTAGAAAGTGAGTACATCCTAGCTGAAAACTCTATAATCTATGCCATGCATACTATAGGAACTCTGTATGATGCAGCTGATTTGAACCACACAGGCCTGGTTCTTGTACAGTTCAAGAATCTCATATCCAGCTGGTGCAGACTTCCTGGTTTGAGAAATATAACAAAAGGTTTATAAAGAAAATACTATAGCAAGAAGTGCCATCTGTCTGAATATTGCTCAGTGTAACCATATCTTGAAGATCTGAATTTCAATAGTTCATATCTTTAAGAATTAAAATTATAGTGACAATACTGTGGATTTTTTTCTGCATTTACAATGTAAACACTGACTTATAGCCTACAAAGATAAAATGAGGACAGATACTTCCCAGATACTTGACTCCCTTTTAAAACCAGGCAGAATATTAACAATTGTCCAGTTATAGGGTTTGACCCTTGAATGTATGGATTCATTAAAAATCCTTGCTACTAAGTTTGCAATTTCAAGTGCCACAGCTCCTTTTAATATTACTGGATGGCAATTATCTAAGCCTCCCCCCATTTAGCTGTTTGAGCTTGACTTCCAACTTGGATGTGGCAATCTCAGCTTCCATATCCTCTTTTCCGTTAGCTATGCTGCCATTACTCAAACTCCTAATTACACTTATTAAAAACTAAGGCACAGTTAGGTGTTAGGCCATGCCTAGATTATCTTTAATCACCTCCCCATCCTCAATATTTAGTGGTCCCACTTTTTCTTTCCTTGTTTTCTTTTAATTTATAAGGCAATAGAAACTTTTACCACTGGTTTTAATTTCTTTTGCAAGGTCCAGCATTGGCTTTTGGCAGTTCTAAACTTCCCCCCTACACTTTCTGACCTCCAAGAAGTAGCTTTCAATACTGATTATTCCCATTTTCTCCCTCCTGTAGGCTTTTTGTTTTCTCTTACTAACCTGTTTGAGATACTTGCTCATCCATCTTGGTCTGCAGTCCTTCCTTCCCTACCAATTGTCTCCCCTTACTTGGGATGCAGGCTTCAAATAGGGTCTGCAACTTTGATAAATAATTACCACAATCACTAAATTGTTGAATGAGCTCACACAGAAAAATGACAAAAATAAAAAAACCCTATCACATGTAGGTGAACACTTTTCACAAAGCAATCACTCTACATCTCACCTATCAGTCTGCTTCTTCATCAGAAACCTGCACTAAAACGATGAGTCTGGCAGCTTAAATTTATTTCTCATCTAAAAAATAAAAATAAGGAACTGAACACACACACTGAGTTTACAGAGGGGTAGCCATGTTAGGCTGTCTTCACCCACCTTGTCTCTCTAATACCCTGGGACTGACATGGCTACAATACCACTGCATAGTCTACATACAAACATTAATGAATTTACTACTGCCTCTCATCTAATGTGTCATCTTATTTAGCTCAAAGTTCATACTTTTAAGTCCTAAAATCCTGAGTTCAACTGCAAACACAGCATTATCAGCACCAACTGTAAGATGATCCTTGGCTTAGCAATGATCCAGAAGTCGAGACTCAAAGCATACGCTTCTCCTGCCTAATTAAAAAGATCAGGCCTATTAGTTCAGAAGCAGTAGAAAACTCAAGCCCCAGCATGTGGAATAGCCACTAAAAAGGGACAAAGATCAATACTGTATTAGCCTGGGTTACACATATATTAACATACCTGTTTTTATTTCAATATACAAATGTAGCTTTTCCATAGGACCTTACTCAACCTCAGATAATAATCCCAATAGCCTTTGAATCTCCCTCATCTTCCTTCAAGATGACATCTAAAGCAGTAGCAAATCTGCTAGGCTCCTGAGGTCTACTGTGCAATTACAAATGTAGCTGGTTTTCCTGATCGTCAGCTGTCACGGAGAACCCAGAAAAGCCTCTTGGATCCCCTCTGTTCACAGCCTCCAAGGATTCTGCTACGGTGGAGCTTTCTCCCATTCACCAGGGTCTCCACACTACCTGTAGCCAGCTTCCCAAATCCAGGCCCAGAGAGTCCGATCCTTGCTCTGTCTGGTCTCCCTTGGGGGGGGGGTTCCTCCCCCTACGAGGGTCCCAGCCGTCCCAATCAGCAGTGACACTCAGCCAGTGTAGCAGTCAGAGGGTTTATTAGCAATCCACTTTGCACAGCAGCTAGGACAGTTGGCTCTCAGATCACCTAGGAGGGTAGATAGTAAACCCCCAGGACAAGCCCCGGAGGTCCTGCCCCTCCGACCTCCATCTTCCTTCTTCCCTCTCTCCCCTTTGTTCTCCTCTCTATCCAGCTGCCCTGCCCCTGGTCTAAACCGGCCACAACCTGTCACCCCCAGGGGGTCCAGGTAAGGTCGCACTAAAGCCTCTTCCCCCCTAGTGGTACCTATAGTTATCACACCCCTGTGTCCCATCACCAGAATACCATCACCCAAGAACAGGAAAAAGAAGAACCACAATAACCCAAGAGGTTTTCTTACTTCATCACATCAGCCCACCCCAGCCTTTAGCTCAGTGGTTCTCAACTGCTGTGTCTCAACACATTACTGTGTCACCACACAGTGGTAAGTGTCACAGAGAACCAGGGAGATGGCTGGATTCGGCCTGGGAAGCGGGTGTGTCACAATCCACAAAAGGTTGAGAATCACTGCTCTAGCTTGTCCATGAGTATCAGGGAATGAAAACTCTTTCGCAGTTTCCTTTATGTGACATGCCTCTCTCTGCTCCTGGATCAAGGGAAAAGATGCGGTCACTCAATGTCCAGACATTTCTAGACTGAAGAACATCAAGACACATTACTGAGTGGAACCAGGCTGAGGAGCCACTCTATGTCTGCTCAAGCATGAACAGCACCTTGTTCATCCCCGCTTAAGTGCTGATATCTTCAAACTAAAATAGCTCAGGAAGCTATGCATGAAACTCCTGCCTTGATTATTGCTATAGCATAATGTAATACAATTTATTTAATTTGCTAGACATATAGATTTAACAGCCTAGTCCTAATCTCAAACCTTTTAACTTCTCTACCTTTTTTATAATAAAACATGCCACCTTTGAGAAACAGTGTGCTTATTGGTCCTGTGCCAACCCTAAATATCATTTATTTCCTTGACAACAGAGGCCAAAAGGCACTAGTTAACCTAATCCAAGGATCAGATACACCAACCCATCTTTCTAACTCCTGAAACACAAAACAGGTTTTTCATGTTCCATAGGGAACTGGACATTCTGGAGCACAAAAATGGTATCGAGCACTCTGTTTTTTTTCATAATGACAAAATAAAAAGTTTAGTGTTCCTCCTTTACTGATGAGCAGTTAAGTCTATTTTTACTGCACTCATGTTACTTCTGTTGGCTGGAACAGTTCTTTCCGGTCCTTTTAAAACACTGACGACTTAATGTTATACCAATTATATGAAGTTGAAATTGTTCAGAAATGAGGTTTCAGTTAATGGATCCAGCTGCATCAATAAAGTGAAGTTTAAAAACCTTGTCATCATTTTAACTATGTTCCAAGTGGCTTGAGTAGAGGCTGAAAATAGTAAACAAAGGGCCCTGGAAATACTTATTACTCAGCATAATGCGTACTATTGCAATTAATCCCACTACCTTCAATTGGACTGCTCAGAGTAGTAAACACTACAGTCAGCCTGTTCACAGAAATCAATAGTCACATCTAACTTCAGTAAAATATGATTAATGCACTGCAGCTCGCTTTGTAAATATATGCAAGTAATTCCATCTATTTACCTTGTACACCTACGAATAGAAAGATTCAACAGCCTAAACAGATTGACTCTCAACAGTTGTAGGAACTGTAAGCTCATAGGTCTTATAGAAAATCAAATACAACCCAAGACATCCTGAAATAATCACTATGCAGGCCTGATGTTTTGTATGCAAAAACACCCCAAAAAGTTCATCTTCTTAGACTATACCTGTTGGAAAGATAAAACCAGTATTTCCAGAAGACATCCACAGCAAAGTATTAACATTTGATGTAATTTGGGGGAGAAATGATGGAATTTATTTTATTCATTATTTTAAGTGAAAAAGTTAACTGTAGGAAATTAACCTTGAACACATCTTAAGAATGACATAAACAGTTCAAAGAACAATCATCTCTAGATAAAATACTAATAAAACAGGATTTCAAGAAGATCCTCAGCTCACCAACCCTAAAAACTGAAGAAACGCAATTCATAAAGACAACTTATTCACAAATCCTTTAAATCTTCAGGTTTTTTTATTATTATTATTTTTTAAAACTTTCAGACACATGAAGACTGAATTATCACTGAGATTTCAGGATCAGAAATGATCATGTAAATTATGAGATTACAGAGCAGCATAAATAACTGAAACTGAACTACATCCTCAGAATAAATGAACAGCAAATTAGGACAGTGTTTTCAAAAGTGTGTAACATTGACTTAACTCCACTCCCATTAAAATAAATGGGAGATATAACACTAGGCCAAAGCTGAGTACTTATCCCTCCCATAATCTATAACCCTTACTCATTGCTTTTCTTCACTTATATTACTTCCTAATGCACAAAAGTTAGTATTTTGCAACATGGCTTTACCTAATGAAAGCTAATCATAGAATCATAGAATCATAGGGTTGGAAGGGACCCCACGAGGTCATCTAGTCCAACCCCCTGCCAAAAAAAACAGGACCACTCCCATTAGATCATCCCAGTCAGTGTTTTGTCCAGCTGGGACTTGAACACCTCCAGAGATGGAGATTCCACCACCTCCCTAGGCAGCTTATTCCAATGCTTCACCACTCGCCTAGTAAGGAAGTTTTTCCTAATATCCAGCCTGGACCGCCCCAGCTGTAACTTGAAGCCATTGCTTCTCGTTCTGCCCTCTGTTACTACCGAGAACAGTCGAGCTCCCTCCTCCTTGGAGCAACCCTTCAAGTAGTTGAAGGTTGCTATCAAATCCCCCCTCAGTCTTCTCTTCTGCAGGCTAAACAAGCCTAGTTCCTTTAGTCTTTCTTCATAGGGCTTGTGCTCCAGCCCTTTGATCATTTTGGTTGCCCTCCTCTGGACTCTCTCTAATTTGTCCATGTCCTTTTTGTAGTGGGGAGCCCAAAACTGGACACAGTATTCCAGATGTGGCCTCACTAGTGCAGAATAGAGGGGAATGATCACATCCCTTGATCTGCTGGTAACACTTCTTCTGATGCAGCCCAGTATGCCATTGGCCTTTTTGGCAGCAAGAGCACACTGCTGACTCATGTCCAGCTTCCCATCCACCATGACTCCCAGGTCCTTTTCTCCAGTGCTGCTATTTAGCTGATCACTCCCCAGCCTGTAGCAGTACATGGGTTTTTTTCATCCCAAGTGCAGGATTTTACACTTATCCTTGTTGAACCTCATGAGATTCCTCTTGGCCCACTGCTCCAATTTGTCTAGGTCTCCCTGAATCCTGTCCCTGCCCTCTAGGGTGTCTACCGTTCCCCCCAGTTTGGTATCATCTGCAAACTTACTAAGTGTGCAATCTATCCCATCATCCAGATCATTAATGAAAACATTGAACAGAACTGGCCCCAGGACCGACCCCTGGGGCACACCACTTGTTACTGCCCGCCAACTTGACATGGAGCCATTGATTCCTACACGCTGAAACCGTTGTTCTAGCCAGTTTTCTATCCACCTTACAGTCCATGCATCTAACCCATACTTCCTTAATTTGCCAGTGAGAATGCTGTGGGAAACCGTATCAAAAGCCTTGCTAAAGTCAAGGTATATCACATCAACGGCTCTTCCCGCATCCACAAATCCAGTCATCTCATCATAGAAGGCGATGAGGTTGGTCAGGCATGATTTACCCTTGGTGAATCCATGCTGACTGTTCCTGATTACTCTATTTTCCTCCAAGTGTTTCAGGATGGATTCTTTGAGAAGCTGCTCCATGATTTTTCCAGGGACTGAGGTGAGGCTGACAGGTCTGTAATTCCCAGGATCATCCTTTTTGCCTTTCTTGAAGATAGGTACTATATTTGCTTTTTTCCAGTCCTCCGGCACCTCCCCTGTTCGCCACGAGTTTTCAAAGATAATGGCCAACGGTATTGCTATCTCATCAGCCAGCTCCCTCAGCACCCTCGGATGCAGTTCATCCGGCCCCATGGACTTGTGCACATCTAGTTTCTTTAAGCAGTCCCTAACCTGACCTTTTGTCACCAAGGGCCTCTCTTCTTCTCCCCAGTCTACCGTACCTAGTGTAGTGGGCTGGGAGCTGACCCTGCTTGTGAAAACTGAAGTAAAAAAAGCATTGAGCACTTCAGCTTTTTCCTCATCCTCTGTCACGAGGATGCCTGCCCCATTCAGTAAGGGACCTACACCATCCCTGATCCTCTTCTTGTTATTGATATACTTGTAGAACCCCTTCCTGTTATCCTTCACATCCCTTGCTAGTCGCAACTCCATTTGTCCTTTGGCCTTTCTGATTTTATCCCTGCAGTCCCGAGCAATGTCTTTATATGCCTCCTATATGTCATCTGTCCTAGCTTCCACTTCCTGTAAGTGTCCTTTTTATGCTTCAGCTCAGTGCAGAGCTCTCTGTTAAGCCACAGTGGGCGCCTTCCACATTTGCTGTGCTTTCTCCTTATTGGAATTGTATCTTCCTGTGCCCTTAGCAGGGTTTCTTTAAAATGCACCCAACTCTCTTGGACACCTTTCCCCTTCAGATCAGCCTCCCAAGGGATCCTGCCCATCAGTTCCCTGAGGGAGACAAAATCTGCTTTTTCTGAAGTCCAGGGTCTGCGTTTTGCTTCTTTCCTTCTTTCCTTTAATCATCAACTTGAACTCAATCATTTCATGGTCACTGCTACCCAGGCTGCCATTGACTTCTACTTCCCTGATAAATTCTTCTCTATTTGTGAGCAGCAGATCGAGAGGCGGAAGGCCCCTAGTTGGTTGCTCCAGCATTTGTACCAGGAAGTTGTCCTCAACACTCTCCAGAAACTTCCTGGATTGCCTGTGCACTGCTGTATTGGCCTTCCAGCAGATGTCAGGGTAATTGAAGTCCCCCATGAGAACCAGGGCCTGTGCTCTAGAAACTTCTGTCAGTTGTACACAGAATGCCTCATCCACTTCCTCCTTCTGATCTGGTGGTCTGTAGCAGACACCTACCACAACATCCCCCTTGTTGCTCTCCCCTCTAAACTTAACCCACAGACTTTCAACTGGCTTGTTTCTACTTTCATAATGAAGCTCTGAGCAGTCATAAAGCTCCTTTACATATAGTGCTACTCCTCCCCCTTTCCTTCCCTGCCTGTCCTTCCTGAACAGTCTATACCCATCTATTGCAGAGCTCCAGTCATGCAAACTATTCCACCACGTCTCTGTTATCCCAATCATGTCATAGTTCTTTGTCTAATTAGTGTGATTATGCTATTTTCCCTAGGCCTGTCCAATGAAAGGCTTTTCATTGATTTCAATGGACATTGGATCAGATGGGAGTAACGGATCTTTTAGGGCTTCTACAGTTGGCCCTAAGAATTTTTATTTACCTCATTGCAGTGTCTCTGATAAACATGAGGTAGCATCAACCTAAACTTTTGGACAGGAGGGAAAGCAAGCAAGTGGGGATGGTGGGGAATTCTCAATCACTTAGGATAGTTGAAAGACAACACACCACCTTCTGGGATTCTGATTCACTATAAAAAGGCAATCCTTAGGGAAAGCAGCTTCCCTGGGAAATTTCACATTTCTTAGAAGTCCATAGGCAGACCCTTCCCTAGATGAAATGGCACCCCAGGAAAGGATTGTCTTCAGTATTCTCCTATACCTCCCATTTCTTAAACTTTTGAATACAAATTTGCCCTTTGCTGCAAAATTAGATTGCACCTGAGCATTTCACTCCCTATAGTGAGCTCATGAAGGCTTCTTCTGGGGCATTTTTTTATTTTCTACATGGGAAGACAGCATTAGGGAGAGCAGAAGTCTAAATTCTTTAGTCTTAAGTCATTAATATTAATTGTTAAGCATGGAAAAGCAGTAACAGAATTTCATTTATATTGTTGCATAGGTAGGGGTTTGATAGATAACTCTCATCTCATTAAATATGCCCTCTATTAGGTGTTACGTACACTTTAAGTATTAAAACACAAGGACACATTTACAATTACACAGTAAAATAAGGTGCACAATATTGCAACCAGGCCTTCACTTCACTTCATTCTTATATGTCATTGACTGACTGGTGATACCTGTTCCCCTATATACCTGAGAAGGCATGGCTGACAACATGCTAGGAGTTTTGAGGAAAATGTAGTTTTCAGAAAGTCTGGAAGGTTCCACAAGATTCCAAAAAGGTCCAGAGAAATGCATCCGCATAATGTGTACCTGAAACATTTCACTTCAAACTTTCTATTTTCCCTTTTCTTGCCAGCAGCAACAACAGCACCCTGACTTCAGCAGCCTCCAGGCCTGGCATCCCAGGAAATTGTCTGGGTCCCCTGTCCCCAAACCCAGACCTGGTCCATGGCCCTGTCAACACACAAAAATTGTATTGCTTTAAACGAAACGGTACAGGTAAAGCAGTACAACCTGCCTAGTGTGAACACAGTTGTACCATTTACTGGAGTATCTTATTCCTACATGGGAAAGTGAAAAAGATACACCAGCATAATGCACATTTATATCAGTATAACTGCATATAGGGTTATACCAAGAACGCCATAAAACTTTCTAGAGTAAACAATCTCAAGGCTCACCTACAATTCAGAGTTCAGTCTATTTTAACTACATCTCTCAGCACTAGGAAAAGTTTCACGCCTTGTGTAATGAAGTTAGGCCAATCTAAGCCCCAATGTAGATGCTGGTAGGTCGACAGAAAAACTACTTTGTCAATCTAAATAATGGCCTTTGGGGAGCTGTGCTGCTGTAACATTTTTAGTATAGACAGCCTCAAAGAAAGAGGTTGTCTTGTTTACAGAGGAGCCTCTGCTGGATTATGGTAGGGAACCTGGAATTGGCTCAGCCATGCTAATCTTCATTAAGGATGATAATTTCAATTCCATGCCGTGAGAGATATTTTGCTGAATTTCTAGGTCTTGCATTAGAGGGACAACTAAAAATGAGTTCAAAACTTGCACCCAACTGTGCCCTATTAAAATTATTAATAGAATAAATAACAGAGGAATTAATATATGCAAGAACCTTTCTGATACATTACTAAACTGCCTATAGATGTCTTAGACAATTTTACCTTTCAATAAAAGTTAATATTTGATTTTAACAGTGTCAAAATGATGCATAGCAGAAAGCTGGCCTGTATAATCAGAAAAAAAATATTCCCCACATCCCTGGAAAGGAAACAGCCTATAAAATTTATCTGCTGACATATCAACTCTTTCTGGGTTATAAACAAACAGAGGACAACCATGGAAAAATTGAAGTTTTACTACTAAAAGGAAAGAGTTAGAAATGTGTTCTTTTATTAAAAAGTTCACCTTAAAGAAGGCTGATATAGTGAAATGAAATACATTCCTAGTCTTCAAAAGAATCTAATCATAAGATTAAAGATAATGTAACTGGTCTTTCTAAAGTGAAAACAGTTTTCTTCACCTCTTTCAATTTGGTGAAAATCTGTAGTTATACAATGAAGTTCAAGAAGTACTTCGTGTAAATCCTAAACTATTTAAAAAGGCTGAAAACCTCTGTTCATCAAGTTCCCATAAGAAGCATGGCTCTGATCACTACTTGCCACCCAGAAATCAAGTTTTCCTGTAATTAAATTTCCTTTCCTGCAATTAAATAGTCCCTTGTAGGCCAGAAGCCTGTAGTATTAAAAGGATGTTTGATTTTAAAGCTTGTGATCAAGCATCAGATGGCTATATCACATTAACCTATGTAATCTAGCCTACTTCACATAATCCTTGAAGACCCCCTGAAACTTTGTAATTCTTTGTATTTTCACCTAGTCAGGTAATAGCATATTCCATGTTGTCAGCTGTGGTAAACTGTTTAAGGAAGAAATATAACTGATTATAAAGGAGCATCTGTGCTTTTCACCTAGAAGTTAGGTAAAATAAGGAAAAGATCAAGGTTTGAAAGGATGAGAGATTGGTGTATGTCCAAGAGATACCGGAGTGACAGATAGCAGGCACCAGCCTCAGTCAAATCTCAGCAAGGATTATTGCAAAACAGGAGGAAACTATAAGTTTTTTGCAATATAAATGGACAAACAGTGTAAATAAAATTAACATCTGAAGAGATGAGAGGACAATAAAAAACAATGTGTGCTGCAATCTTGAGTGATTAACAACAATCACATCAAACAGAAGCAACATGACTAAAGAACAGAGTCCTATAAGAAGGGTACAGCAAGAAGGAAACTTCGGGGTTCAGTTCTACAAACCATAATCTAGCAGCATCTATGTAACAGCGAAATCCTACTAGATCTACCTCTGTGTCTTAGCTACCTGGCCAGTGGATGCACAAACAACAAAGCTGGAAATTAGAATATTTGTAAAACTGATTGTCTTTGTCTGTATGTATGTTTGAGAGTATGGGGGGGGGGAACATGATTCAATAGGAAATTGCTCTGTCTCTTGAAATGTTGAATTTAATAGTACTGTATATAATCGGGTATAAGCCGACCCCCCAATTCTGAGCCTAAAAAAGTAGCTAAAATTGGTGACCCAGGTATAAGCCACAGTCCCCTTTTGGTCTTGGCCCCCAGCCTCCCACCCACAGCCGCTGGCTTCCTCTGGAGTTTCTGACATATTCCCTACCCCAAAATCGCTGCTGCTGCTTTTCCGTTGCCCCATGGCTGTCCATTCCTCACCCCTGCTGCCCCCTGCTCTGCCCTTTCCTCACTCCTACACCTTTGCTCACTTCTCAGTTTCCTGCTGCTGCCCCCTGCACCTCCCCTTCCTCACTGATGTCACCCCTGCTGCCCCCCCACTGCTGCTCCCTGCTCACTTCTCATTTACATCACTGTTGCCCCTTGCTGCGCCCTTTCCTCACTGTTGCCCCCCTTGCCCCCACCTGCTCTACCCTTTCCTCACTGCCGTCATCCCTGCTGCCTCCTGCTCTGCCCTTTCCTCACTGCTACCCCCCTGCTCACTTCAGTTTCCTGCTGTTGCCCCCCTGCTCCTCCTGCTGCCCCCTGCTCTGCCCCTTTCTTACTACTGCTCTCTGCTCCTCCTACTGCCCCCTCCTCACTGCCACCCCCTACTCCACCCTTCCCTCACTGCTACCTGCTGCCCCCCCTGCTCTGCCACTTCCCCATTGCTGCCCCCCTGCTCCGCCCTTTCCTCACGGCTGCCCCCCAGCTCTTCACTGCTGCCCCCTCCTCTGCCCCTTCCCCACTGCTACCCCCTGGTTCCTCACTGCTGCCCCCCTTCTCTGCCCCTTCCCCACTGCTGCCCCCCTGCTCTGCCCTTTCTTCACTGCTGCCCCCCTGGCTCTTCACTGCTGCCCCCCTTCTCTTCCCCTTCCCCACTGCTGTCCCCCTGCTCCTCCTGTGGCCCCCCTGCTCTGCCCTTTCCTCACTGCTGCCCCCCTTCTCTGCCCCTTCCCCACTGGTGCCCCACTGCTCCCTGGCTCTTCTCTGCCCCCCCCTACTCCCTTCTCAGTTCCCTGCTGTTGCTCCCCTGTTCCCCAACACCCTTTCCCTATCACCCAACAACCCCTGCTGCTGCTCTTCCCAGCTTGCCAGGCACCCCCCTCAATCCCCAGTCCCTGTCGCTGCTTCCCTGGGCTCCCCAAAAACCCTGGGTCCTCCTGCTGCTTTCCCAGACCCCCCCCCCCAAGCCTGAGCCCTGCCACCCCTTCCCTGGTCTCCCTCAACCCCCCCCCAACCCTCCCAGCCGTCCCATCACTGTCCCCAACTCCCCGACCCCCTCCCCAAGCCCTGGTCCCTGCCACTGCTTCCCTGGCCTCCCTGAGTCCCCCCTCAATGTCCAGGCTGACCACCCCAGACCCACTTATGTAGCCGCTCCAGACGCCGGGGTCCCCTCCTCACTCCAGCCCCAGCCCCAGCCAACTACCCAAGATGGCCACCCGGCAACACTGGGGCTCCGGCCTGCCCCATGGTCTGGGAAACTCCTGCGAGGGGCTGTCTACCGTATTCTCTTGAGTATAAGCCAAGAGCCTGTTTTGAAGCCAATTTTCAGGCACAAAAATTTTGGCTTATATGCGATGGTATACGGTAGTTATATTCACTTTAACTATATTGAGAGTAGACAAACGCTATGCTTTCCAAATCAACGAATAATGGAATAAAACGTAAGGGTAAGGTGTCTGGCCTGGCATGGGACTATAAAGTGGAAGCAAATTAAAAAAAAAGATTTCTGTCTCCCTTCAGTCCTACGCTAGGTCTGTTACAAGATGGCCTCAGAGCTGAAGTACAGTTCCATTTTAACACCTGCTAGAAGAACTAGCCTATCCAAGGGGATGATGTGACACAGCAAGGCAATGGAATCCCTCTCCAGTGGCCACCAGATCTACTCAGACACAGTAGGACATACAGACTGCACCTTTCAGAGGACAATAGTTTAACAATACACCAAGAACCTTCCCAAAGCTTACAGTCCTATTTTCTTCACAAAAACCACATAAAAGGAGAGCTCAGTAGAAGGGAAGTTGATCTTTATCTACAAATGAAGCAATCTAAAAGTTACACTTAGCCATAGAAACAAAACGTCTTTGGCAAGGATGACAAACCTCTGTAATTGTACTAGCAGACCAAGTCTATTTGGTCAGAAAGTGACTGAATATAAACATACTAGAACATGCTTCTACAAGGAATTAAAAATCCACATATGTTGTTCATAACTATTTGGGGTATAAAATTTAGATGGCTACTTAAATCCCCACACAGCATAGTTTAGTTAAATTCATAGATCATCAGGATGTTTCTTCATGACTTATTTTTTGTAAAAATATATCATAGGTTAATTGGATTCAGATAGTTTCTGACCATTTTAATTCTTCTGAGCACAGAGCTGACAGCTTTATAGTAGTGCCCAGTCCTCAATACTTATTCCTAGAAATGAATATTTATACTTACAAATTAATTACTCTTTATTTGTATTATGGCAGCACATGGAGGCCCAAACTGAGAGACCCCCATTGTGCTAGGTATCATGCGAACACATTACTACAAACCTCCCCTTAAAAATAACTGAAATAGACAAGACAGACAAAGGGTGGGAAAAAGGTATTATCATCCCTGATTTGTAGATAGGGAACTAAGGCACAGGACACTAAAGATCAGATTTTTAAAGGTATGTAGTGGGATTTTCAAAAGCATCTGTTCACTTAACTCCCACTAAGGCACCTTCTTTATGCATGCACATGCCTTTTAAAATCTGACCTTAGTGATTTAGGGGCCCAAGGTAACATGTGACAGAGCCTGGAACTGAACCCAGATCTGAGGGTCCCAACAAGACTATCCCACCTCCCCGCTTCCTGGAAATTACCAGGAACTCCTGAAAGGATAGTCCCTGTAATAACCCTTGGGGAGGAAGGGGTTAACACTCTGGTCAGTGAGTCCCAGGACAGCCAATAGGAACGAAATGCAGGTTTTTGAATTGTAACAGCAGCCTGGCCTGGGCCTGTTTGGATGCAGCAGAGCTCCTGGAAGGATCAGGAGGAGGCCAGAGGGGCCTGAGGAAGAATCCAGCAACATTCTTACCAGAGATAAGTTAAGTTTGGTACTGACCAGGCGTGAGTAGAACAGGGAATGTTTATTTAGACACGGTCAGGGTATTTTCTTTGTTTTTGGTTTGTTTCTTGGATTTCCCTGTGCTGAGCACATGTACCCCCTCCCACTACCCTGTAACTACCCAAGTTAGTTCCCAGCGAAGCAACTCTCTGTGTTTATTATCTGTTCTTTTTGATTAAAGAGTTTACCTTTTAAGCAAGTTCTGGTTCTACTAGAGGAAACCCTGTTCCACTTCCAGCTCATATTGCAGCTGGAGTTCAGTCACTTTCCTGAGAGAGGAATAAAGAGGATTGCAAGTACCTCACAGGGAGGAATTCCCAAGTGCACCTTCCTGGGTCTCAAGAGGTTTTTTTGCATTTGGGTGGTGGCAGCAATACCACTCCAAGGCCAGGAATTGGAGGCCTTGGAGACTTTTAAGAGCAGGCTTTAAGGCCAGTGGCTTTTAAGGCCTGTTGCAGGCCCCCACCTTCTGCACTCAGAGTGCCAGAGTGGGGAAAAAGCCTTGACAGTCCCAACTCAAGCTCTGCTTTGCTTAACAACGTTGTTAAAAAGGGGTAAATTCTTAAACATCCCTAAATTAAATACTAGTAGCACGTGCCAGTTGCTTCCTCGTGTGCTAAATTATATGTCATTTGCAGTGTTATAGGAGTGTTTGTCCCAGGATATGAGACAGACAAAGAGTGAAGTAATATCTGTCACTGGACCAACTTCTGTTAGTGGAAGAGACCAACTTCTGAGCATCACAGAGCTTGAAAGACCTAAAGAGTTCTGTGAAACTTGCCTCTTCCACCAACAGAAGGCTGTCCAACAAATGATATTACCTCACAAACCTAATCTAGCTAAACTATATAGCAAGTTTGGAATGTAAATGATAACTATTTCAATGAATAATGCAACATTTGCACTAATTAGTTTTAGCTTCATTTCTTCTCTCAATTCTAACACTGAAAATCCTAGATTTCTGTCATCAGTTCATGTATTTCACTAAAAAATAATGGGGATATGTCTTCCTTTTACAAATCAAACAGTATATTTTTCATGTCAACAAAATATTGCAGTACTTTAAGTTGGTCTATATTTCATGTAATTTGCATTCGCTGCTAAATAGATGGTAACACTGCATTCTCTCTCTCCTTTGTAAGATATATTGTTTGAGGGTTTGTTTGAACCTGTTTGTTTCTCTCACAATGAAGCTCTAAATGAATAAACTAAAAAGAAAGTTTCTCTAAGCATAGCTTGTGCTCAGCAAGGCTAGATTTTTCTTTTCTGAGAAGACATTTAGAAGGATTTAAAGATAAAATTATAATTAAAGAGACCAAAAAGGCTATGTAAAGTCCATTCTTATCATAACATCGCTATATACAGCATCCCTCCCTTCATCTTCTTCACTGACTTCTTATTAAGCTTTGACTCCATCAAGACTGTTCAGAGCCTCATGATGCTTCATTTTGCCAGTCCCAATGACAGCCACTTGTCAATCATTCTGATTCCTGCATTGCTCCACTCAGAGCTCATTCCCTCTTCCCCTCAGCCACTGATCCATTGTTTCTCTAGTTTCATCTTCAAACTTTTTTTTTCCATTTTACTGTAGTGAATGACAGTCTCTCTCTGTCCTTTCAAGAGCATATGCATTAATGGTGTTTTAATACAGTACCCTTTCATAAGAGAATTGACAGTTCAATCTTTACTTTTAATTCTCTCTCAATGTCATGTACTTTATCTTTCTAAGGTAGAAGGATATTGGATACATAGCAGCAATCCTTCCCATTCACAAAACTGTCTGCATTTGGAGACACTTTAAAATAAGAGCCCAGTTTTGATTCTGCTTGTACTAGAGGTTTGTTATAGAGTGGTACTGCAGACACACGAGATTCCCTTGTTTTTCTAGCATAAAGTAAGTGTTATCAGAACCACTAGAGCAGCACAGCAAGAATAAGCAATTGGATGGGGGACACTCAGTATAAAAGGATGGGTGCCGTTTCAGAATTAATTCTACCTTTTTTCTATCAGGGGAGGTGATAAACATCCTCAGTCAAAAGGGTTAAAAGAAAATTCAGATTGAATTATCTGGGATGCTCTATAGCAGAGTTGTAGCTGAACAGCTTAATCACAGTTCTCAGAACACGTGCTGCAACAGCAAAGGTGATCCACCTGCAATTATTTGTTAATGAGGATGGCAAGCCTAGCTCAAAACCCTCTCTCAAACTTGCTGAAATGGAATGAACTATGCCCATGTAACTTGACAGCCTCCAGCATCAAAGGTCATGGTCCTGGCTGTGCCTGCTTCACCAATTGTGGCTGCATCCCCAACCGATGAAACCAGCACACCAGATTTTGAAGTGCATTATAAGAGAGCCAGTGAGTGGTCAAACATGGGCTCCTGCACAGAAAACATCAGAACTTCCTGCTTTATCTTATAGTTTCCACTGACAGCCCATGGCTGGGTACTGGCCTGCTACTGCCATGCTCCGTCCGTCCTCCCTGGCGTCTCAGGCCTAGGGTAAATCAGCCACCTGGTTAGGTCCCCACTACGCAGGCCAGTGTCTGGTCCCTCTGGCTGAGGCCTCTCTGGTTAAGGCTTCTGGCACTCCCCTTCCCCTTGTAGAAAGGGGAGGGGAAAGGAAATGTGCCCTGTTCTGGCAGCTGCTGAGAGGGGTTTCTTTTCCTCCTTTGTGCTGCCACTTCGGCCTCTTGGCTTCCTAGACCTCAGGCAAGCCTCTGAGGCTTCCTTCCACTTCCTATCCTTCCTTCCCCCCTGTGTGTTAGAGGAGGTGTGGGTTTTATAGGGCCTGGGCAGCCCCTAATTGCCCTGCAGGTACTTCTACTTTCCCTGCTGGGAACAGGGCTTTCAGCATTCTGGGGCTGACAAACCTACCCTCAATCACCCTTCTCTAACCATCAGCGCTGGCTTTGTTACAAGCCTTAAAACTTCTGAGGAAAGAAGTGGAGGGATTTAAAAAAAAAACAAAACAAAAAAAACCACATGAGAACATGAACTGTTTGTTTTAAGTCTGAGTTCAAATCAAGTTAGTTACAGACAGTATTTTTGTCACCAAAATCCTAACCCAGAATCATATGCTCTGTACCTTACTACATATGTACTTTCTTTATAAATAATCTTAGGACAGACAATTTCAATAGCAATGAAAAAATCTTCTATACATTCTTCATTGCAGAATAGTTACATTTGAGTCAATATGTTATGTAACAGAACAAAACTTTTTCAATTTCCTCTATGGAAATTGTTATATCACACACACATGCATATAGCAATTACAGCATTAGTGCTTCATTTAGTAAACATCTTGAACACTAGCTAGTTGAAGGTATCATTACAATTAAAAACAAATATAACATTTGTATTTGTTAGGCAAGCCACAGCCTTTATCCATAGTAGGCAATGTGTTTATAGTATTATTCATAATATAGTTCTGGAAATAACAATGTACCTGAGTCTATTTACAAACAGGATACAAGTTTCAAGGTTTCATCAAATATTAAGTGTCCAGATACTAAAAACACATCAAAATATTTACCAAAGTGAAACTATGGATGTATTGCCCAGATCTGACTTCACTGTAACAATTTTTAATGAAAAAGAAGAAAAAACTCCAGTCTCCTTTCACATTTCAACCTTAATATTGTGCACTGAAATTTGGTAAGTCAGCTTTCATGAGTCAGACTAATGACTGAAATGTTTTAATATTCAGCAGTGAAATTGTTCAAACCAAGTGAATTACAGCACAACGTTTTACAAAATAAATCCTTCAATGTGTGAAAAAATGCAGAATACTTTAAAATAAAACAAAAATCTACCTGCTAAATACTAATGTAAGTATGGCACAGCCAAAAAATATACCAGTAAAAATTAAAACAACATAAGGTAAAAAAATAATACAATACCAAATAATGGTTTAAAATAATACTATATTAATTATCTGAAACACTGAACAGTAAAAACTGTCACTGCATTATTAAATCATTATTGTGGAAATGAATTCTTTCCTTTAGTGTTACAGCACTTCAACTGACAGACTGTAACTGCAACCCCTTAATTAACTAAACATTTCAGAACTTCATTTGTCAAAATACTCACATGAACATGTAGGTTGAAGAATATTTGGATGATCAATTCATTCAAATCCATAATCAGAGCATAAAATCTCAATACATCCAGCCAGTCTACTGACGTATGTTCAAAGTATTATTTACAAATGTTATCTCCTTCACCGTTTTCATTCCCAGAGTGGAGGCTGTCATGCCTTTCTTCCCTCACTCACCAGTAATCAAAAGTTCAATAGATAAAATTCAGCAACAGGAAATAAAGTGAAATTATCTCTTAATGGTCAGTTAAACTTTTAAAAAAGACCTGTCATTAACTGTTATTAAAGAAAGTAAAGAAAAAACAAAGTCAATAATAAATGTGGTGTAGAAGTTAATGTAGCTGGTTATATTGATAAAACCTTGTTGCTTGCAGGCACAGTATAGAATACCAGCTGTGCGATCAAATCCCTTCAGTAGAATACAGGCGTGTAAAAGGAATCTTAAGGGAACAATGCTGTGTTATCAGAATCATTCCCAACCTCGTAAGATTCAAAAGCACAAATCAGTGAACTGAAACAAGTTGAAAGCACTGTTCCTCTGAGTTCATAAACTTGGTTCCCACACCCGATACTTTTAAACAGTTATTTGATTGCCAGGCTAGTTCCATTTTCACTTAATGTGAAGATTACTTTTGATCTTTCAAATCACTTTATTTTAATCTAGCAAAAACATATAAAATAGAAATGTTATTTTAAAGCACTGATACGCTGTTAAATGTGTTACTCTGTTCAGAAATATTATGCAATTTCTTATCACCACAAGGAGAGACATCAAATAATACATCTATTCAAAAGTACCTGTTTTTCAGGTAGCAGTTGTCCTGTAATTACTGAAATGCACATAAAACATTTTTTAAATTTCCTAGCAAGTAGTTTGAAAACAGAAAAAGTAACTGATCTACCTAGGAAAATTATAGAAAACACATTCACTTTTTTTTGCATATTAAGATGCTTTTAAAATAAACTAAAAACCAGCAAACAAGTAAGTGCTCAAAATATAACTTGTATTTTCTACACTTAAAAACTAGATGTGTGGCTAAATTTCCAACATTTAAATAACCAAAATACAATTCTTACTTCCACATTTTAATTTAGGTATAAATTTTTTGAGTGGGGATGACCAGGAGTGGAAGCATCATTAATTATTTTTTCATTGTGATTTTTGTAAAGAAATACAGAAAGAGCACAGCTAGAGGACAACAGAACTATAGTTTCTCTTGTCACGTAAGCCCTTAGACACGTGAGTAGCAGCTCACACCCACGCAAGTACTATACATGTATTGACTTTAATGGGACTACTTAAAGGATTTCATTCTCATAAAAGAATCTGTTATTCAACCTTCACTCTAATAGTTCTATGAATACAGTTCTCTCTCTGTTTGTGGCACTTATGACTGGCATCTTTTAAAATTTATTTTTAATTGACCTAGAGCACAGCATCAGTTGCTTGTGAGTACTTTACAGAGAATTTAGAAAAATAACAGCTCCAATTTTTTTAAGTGATGAAGAATTTTGAAACAATGCTCTAATAGTCCTATAATCACAGACTAATAATAATAATACTGCACTGCAAAAGAATTTGAAATCTCTGGTATTCCCAAAGGGTGCCATTATTTCCAATGGTTGCCATGGTGATGCTGCAGTATAGCTTCGGTGCATGTTCTCTGCTTTCCACAGCAGTTATACGAAAAACTTAAATCAAACCATTTGTTTCACATGGTATAGTTCCCTGAACAAATTGTATACACAACTATAATGTAAAGCTTCATTAGTGAACCACACAATTCTGCTGCAACACTGAGCTTAACATTACAGTATTCTAATACAGTATGTCAAGTCCTTAAATGACACATATTATATGCCAGAGGCTGCAATTCCAAAGACAAGACAATCTAACCACCTCTCTGACCTTATGACCAACTTTAATTAGAAAACCAATCTCCACTCCTGCTGTGTGGTATATTAAAAATCGTAGCTACTGAGCTTTGCAGAGCATCGCCGTTTGAACACTAGATTCCTACGCTAGATTCTTCTGTCCTTCAATTAAATCAGCAAGGGAAGGCAGTAGCTTGTCCCAAACTGCTTTCTAATAACGTTATCTATTTGGCCTATGTATCCTGGATATAAAGCAAATGAATACACGGATATGTCCTATACGAGCATGTCTTCTATTTATTTTACCAATCACTATGGTAGAGTTTGTGAAAGAGGAGGAGAAAAACATTAAATCTGTTGTGTTAAAAACACTGTCACAATTTTCTCCTTTTAAATGTTTTCAGCTTTTACTTACAGGTAGGACTGTTTTCTCCAGCTCTGGGTTCTCGGCTTGTGGCTGGGGAGCCAAAAGTGGCCTTTCCGGGGCCTGCAGAAAGGAGCCCCCACCTAAGGATCCAAGAAGACCGTGCTTCTGCAAGGCTAAAAGACAGGTGTAGGCTCTGTGCTGTAGCCATAGGATGGGAGATCAGTATTCCCCTCCCTGTCTGTAGCAGGGAAGATGGCAAACCATGCGGCAGAGATACATAGCTACTGGGGTCCTTTCTGGACCCAGAGGGAAGGGACAGCAGCACTCCTCTCCCCTGGCTCTGGCAGAGAACCAAATGCTTTGCATGGGTCCCTAGATATTGGGGCCCTGCTGAAGCTAGAGGGAGGGAAGCACTGATCTGTCCCTGTGGCAGAAGAACTACACTGCATCAGGACCTAGGTGGAGCCACAGGGCTACAGGACACATGCGATTTCCTTGCTAGAGCCAGGAAGAAACGAGACCAACAAGGAAACAGCCTCCTCTCTGAACTCCTTCCATCTGGCTGCAGTTTTGCGGGGAGAGACCTGCTGGCATATATTAGTGGCCCTTCAGGGTTTTAAAAATTGTGGCTGTGGCCCTCAAGCCACAAAGGTTGGGAACCACTACTCTAGCTTCTAAACTGAACTGACCTGAGTTACAAAGTCTTTCACTGAAACATGTCGCACACCGACATCCAAAGAACAGCCTTTTACAAACTAAACAGTGTATTTCTTTTCACTGCTAAAGGAATGAAAAAGTTTGAACTCCTGGAATGCCTTTATTCTTGATGGAAAGAAATCAGCGGACTCTAGTCTGATTTACTAACAAGTCCATACAACTTTTGAATGGGAGTATTATATAGGAAAAGCAAAAGGCAGTTTATAAATCACAGACAGAGCAGATCTCCATCCAAGCAATTTTCTTCAAGATCCAGGAAACAAATTCTTTCCTCAGACTGTGGGAAAATGCTACTATGCTTCTTTATTTATCCATTCCTGAACACACTAAAATCATTTGGACATAAATCAATTCTGTGATCATAGGAGATGCTTACATATGTCAAAGGATTTGTGTGTTAACTATTTACATTAAATAATCTGTGGCACATAGTACATATCAGGGACACTGAGTTAACTTCCCAAACCTGAAGAGCTGTGTATACATTCAAAAGCTTGTCTCTCTCACCAACAGAAGGTGGCCCACTAAAAGATATTAACCTACCCACCTTTGTCTTTCTAATCCTTTAGACATTCTTTTGGCTTTCTCTGAATCCTCTCTTATTTATCAGTATTATTACAGATTTAGAGCTAGATATAATATTCTAGCAGTGGGCACACCAGTGGCAAATAGAGATAAAATAACCTCTCCACCGTTACTCAAGAAACTCTTATTTATGCAAGACTACCTTAGGTCTTCAGGCCACAGTGTCACACACCTGTGTCTCATTATTTACCATGAACTCCAAATTTTTCAGTCACTGCTTCCTATATAGATAAAGGACCCCATCATGCAGGTATGGCTTACATCCTTTGTTCCTGGATTTTTTACACACATGTGGACGCACATGCATGTGCACATGGTTGTACTAAAAAGTTGCCTGCTTGTCCTCAATTTACTAAGCAATGTAGATCGCTTTGAATAAGTAACCTATCTTCTTTATAATCTATGACTTTCCCAATTTTTGTGTCAAACTTTACTAGTGATGATTTTGTTTTCTCCCAGGTTACTGATGAATATGTAAATTAGGGTTGGAAGGGCCTCTGGAGGTCATCTAGTCCAATCCGTGCTCAACACAGGACCAATCCCAATAAATCATCCCAGCCAGGGCTTTGTCAAGCTGGCCCTTAAAAAGCTCTAAAAATCAGATTCCACCACCTTCCTAGATAACACATGTTGATTCTCCATTTACAATTTACATTTTCAGACCTATCAGTTCATTGCTTTTTAACCCATTTAAGGCATACCATATCAATTTTATATTGTTCTAGCTTTGTAATAATGTCTTGTAGTACCAAGAAAAGACCATACAGATGTGTACATGTATTCCACCAACACTATCACCTTTATCAACAAAATTTGTAATCTCACAAAAAAGAGATCAAATTAGTCTTATAGACTCTGTTTTCCATATACTTACGTTGCTTTGCAGTGGTTATACTACTGTCCTTCAGCTCTTTATTAATTGAGTCCAATACCAACAGCTTCATTATCTTGCCCAATCAATGTCAGTATGAGAAGCCTATAATTACCCCAGTCATCTTGTTTACCCATGTGAAAGAAAACTAATATTTAATATTGTAACAATATGTAAATGTTCTCAAACTTCCCCATTGCTCCAAGGTTTATTGAAAATCAATGTTAACGGTCCAATGAGTTTCTCAGCCAGCTTTTTTAAACACTTGAATCGGAGTTACCCAGACCACTTACATTAAAATTGTCATACTTTACTAGCTTTTGCTTAACATCCTCAGGAGACACTAGTGGAATGGAAAGAATGTTGCCATGGTATGATGAGACTATATCATCTGCTTTTTCCCACAAACATGGAACACAAATGTTTATTGAACATTCTGCCTTTTCTCATTATTGATTGCTATTTCCATCTAGTAATGAACCAATACCTTTTTCAGGATTCTGTCTACTGCTAATATACTTAAAAATCTCCTTCTTATTGTCCTTAACTCTACTAGTCCCAGATTTCTGCTCATGTCCCTTTGCTTATCTTATAAATTTTGAATAATTCCTAAGCTTTTATTTATTACTATCAACTTTACCTTTCTTCCATTTGTTAAATATACTGAGCCTAGGGCTCCCTGCATTGTCTGTTAAACTTGGACCCCTATGTCCCTCTGTTGGTGAACTTTCTGCCATCAGCAGAAATCAGTCTCTACCTTGCCCCCTGGAGGCATCAAACTTGGAGTTTGCATTAACTTTTGCCAAAGTCAATGCAAAACTTCATCATGTCATCATGCTTTGGGACAAGGACTAAGGAGCTTGACAACTGGGAATATGGTATTCCTTCACTACACCTGGTCCAGCACAGCTCGGAATTTGGTCTTAATGGTGTTCCACTTCTTCTTGGGTAGAGTCGAGGGACCTCTCTTGCTGTTTGCCCAGAACTGCTCTCAATGTGATTGGATATTCTGTGTGTAAACCCAGAGAGGGTGGTGAACACGAGGAAACACAGCTATTAAGCTTTTCCATCTGGGTCTTCTATTTAGCTGCAAACATCTCCCCCAAATTGGCAGTGCTATCCATCTATGTTATTGGAATCTCAAGTTCTTAAAGTGGTAGATTTGGAGTCCTCTCTCCTCTCCAGGTTTCATAACTTGTAACTGACAAGACCTTTGCATCATAACACTTTAAAAGACCCTCCCATCAAAAACTTAGAATCTGTGCTCAGCAGCAGTAACAGAACTCAATCCACCAGTTTCAATACTCATAACCATGTTCCTCAATTACAGGCCGTTTGTGTAGGTGACCCAACACCACCATGCTCCCCCAGACAAAGGCCCACAATTTTTCAAGATGCATACATAACTAGAGGTCATAACAAGTGGTTATTAAGATGCCTCTGGACTCTCAGCCATACAGCAGCCCAAAAGGTAAGAAACCTTTGAATGCCTATGGAACCTCTTGGACGGCAAACAGTAATGGAAGATACTATTGATCCCAGTGTTTGGGGCTGTTAGCAACAAACTCTTCAGCATAACCTTCAAAGTCCTGTTAAAATGCTCCACCAAACCATGAATCTTTGGACAGCAGACCAACATCTTTAACTTATCCAATAAGTTCTGCATGAGGCACACCATTGGTCTGTCAATATTTTCCATAGCAGCACTACTCTGGTAAACAGTTTCATTAACTCACCTACTAATGTGCTCCTATTGATAGATTGCAGGAGAATGACTTTCTGATAATGTCACAATCTATTATCACTAAAATATACTGGCAGCTTAATGAACACTTCCAAGGGGCAGACCAGATCTAATCCTATCTTCTCAAAAGGAATTCCTATGGGATAGTGGAATGAGAGGTGCCCATCTGAGCTCCTTAACCCCTGTGAGTCAGCAGACTGGAGTAGAAATGCAGCAGTCTGTGACCACTCAAAACACCCAAGGTTAGTAAAAGAGCATCCACATTCAAAACTCCTGTTGACTGCCTACGTCCACACTGGCAGGTGCTAGGTCAACTTAGAAGTGGTGCCAGGAACTCTGGGAGGGGGCCTGGAGGCCAGTTAGGTTGACTTAAGGGTTATGCCCTGCCTACATTGGCTTAAGTCGACTTAATAAGGTCAACTTAACCATTAAGTTGACCTTAAGTGGTGGTGGTAAAGTCAACTTCAGGAAGTGCTTAAGTTGACTTAATAAAAGCCCAATGTGGACAGTGTTCTGTAGGTCAACTTAACTTTCCTTAAATCAACCTAAGGCTCCAGTGTAGACATACCCCTGGTGAGTTATGGGGGCCTCCAAATGCAAACAACTGTGTGCTCATGTTCTCCCACTATCTGGTGCTCATGTTCTCCCACTATCCTTTAGCTGGTGGAGAATTCAAGTACTTGATCAGCCCTGTGAGTTTCCAGTTTTGCAAGGACCTTCACAAGTGATAGATTTAGTTCACTCATCTTCGAAGCATCTGACGAAGTGGGATTTTCTCCCACAAAAGCTTGTGCGAAAAATAAATTGTTAGTCTTAAAGTGCCACATGACTCCTTGTTGTTGGTGGGGTTTTTTTGCTTTTTTTTTTTTGTTTTGTTAAATTAGGCCATTGAAAGTAATCAGCAGCAAGCCACCCTGCAGCAGCAGCAGATAAAAAGAGAATTAGCCATGTGCCAGGAACCTGATGCAGCAAATGCCATCTGTGCTCTGGCCACAAGCTGCAAGGAAGAGGAGGGAGCAGCAAACATTAACTCTGACTTCTCCCTTCCTCCCCATCCCAGCACCATGAAACTGGCCAAGATGGACCCTGGTGATGACCCTGAGACATTCCTAACTTTGGGTGGCAGAATACTAGACCATTCTAGTAGTACCCCATTTGTTGGGACTATATCACAGTGCATGTGCATCACTCACCACTGAGCTGGCACCTCCCACTTCTGGCTCCCTTTGCCTTTGTCCTGGACTGGGCAGGATGAGGCAAAGCCAGCAGTGGTGGAAGTAGTGGTTAGGCTGGCAGTGCTCCTGAGGGTGTGTTGCTCTGGAGACCCTCGCTGACTGTGTAGTGCTCCCATCCCTACAACCACTGATGCTGGCTCCCCTCATCCTACTCTGCATGGGAACAGGGCAAAGTGAGCTGATAGTGGCAGCACTAGGGCTGGGAGCACTCCTGAGGCTGAAGAGGGTCTCCAGAGCAAAGCAGCCTTGGATGCAGGGGTCCGAGATGTGGCTGGGGGTTAGGGAAAGCAGTATGGCGGCAGCAGCAGGGGGTGAGGGGCCAGAAAGCAGTGGTGGGGGGTCGGGAGAGGCAGCGGAGGCCAGTAGTCAGGGGATGTGGCCGCAGACAGTGGAAGTGTGAAGTTTGGAGATGCAGCAGAAGACAGCATTGCTGCAGACACTTCCTGCAGCAGCGGGAGGTGGTAAGGGACTGGGGTAAACAACAGGAGGAAGGGGTCATCACGAAAACTCCTGACAGTGGCTCACTTTTTCTTTTTCTTTTTTTTCCTGGTGACAGAGGGACTCCTGTTTTTTGTGCCAATGCCAAATGCACCAGGCTGGGTGGGAGTTTTTTTGATGGCAGCAGCCAGCAGGATGAAGAGACTATTCTGACACCACAGTTGTCCTCTGCTGCCAAACATGTCACAAAAGAAAAAAAGTGGAGAAATCCTGCTTTAGATCTTATCCAAATTGTTTTACATTGAAGGCTGGGAACACAATAATAAACTGAATAACAGATGTGTGTTCATCTCAGGACCAGCCATTTTCAATATAAATATATCCATTTCATTCATTCGACAAAGGCAACAAGAGTGAATGGGTTTTTCTTTAAAACTCCCCAGCAGCATTTCCTTAAGGATATGACACATTCATATCTTGCGGCTGGCAAGACCTATCTGAAATCTTACAAGATACAAAGCAACACAAAGGCCCCTAAAACCTCCTTGTTCCCTTTGAAATTGCTCCCCTTCATAATGATTGCAAATCTTTCCACATTACCAGAACCATGCTGGGAGAAAAATACTAGATTTTTGAATGAACTGCCTATCACGGGTAGTTTCATGCAGCAATACGTCAGTGACATCCATTTGCCAGAAAGCCACAAACTACACTTCTTAAATTTTGCATACATACCATGTGTAAGGTATGTAGCACATATCCTGAAAACAGTTGAAGAACTGTAGCCATTTCCATCTCAAGCATGATTGGGCTGCTGCATGGAAATATTTTTACTCTTTCTGAGCTAACTCACTCCCAATGAATGTGATGCTTCCTTTAAACCTTTGTGTAGGATCCAAAATTATTAAAACAGCATGCTCAACAAACAAGATAACATGATGAGCATTCAAAAATAGCACTATGAACTCCAGAGAGAGGAGTTATTGCTCAAGGGAATGGGAAAAAAATAGGAACAGTAATTTAATAAGGGTCTAAACTGTGTCATTTTAGCAGCAAACCACCACAGCGCAATAACACTGAATTCACTGCAGAACTATGCTCTTGCTAAAATTTGAACCAGTACTTACTAACTGCACTGCAGTAAAGATGGTCTAAACATTAAGGTACAGAAGGAAGAAAGGAAACTCACCATTTAAGACGAGAACATTTCTCTTCAATCTGAAATGAGACAGCAGCAGCCCTGCTGACACAATCACACATTATGCTCCCAGTTGCAGGAAACTGTGCATATCAGCACAAATACAAATATTAAGGAAATTGGAGGGAAAGGGCTGGCTGACTTCAAAATGAAGCTGTATTACCTTGAAACAAAAATGTTGAGGTTGCTAAGTCTTAAAATTAAAATACAGAGCGCCCTACCTGCATCCTCTTGCGTATATTTAGAATTGCAGCCACATGATCAAATTAAGAACTTATCTCCGTTTAATCTTGGTAACAAAATGTGTTAATATACTGCGAAACCACAAGGAAGAGCTCAATGTAAATTTTACTAGTTCACAGCAAAAGTTTAGGTAAATATTCAAATTATTAAAGCATTTGAATTGTGAACAGTTGAAAAGATAGAGCAGAATAATATTATAATGAAAAATAAATATCTGGAACCTGACTCTTTTCAGTTTCACTGCCAATCTTTTCTCTGTTTCCCCCATCACAATAGATTAAAAACAATCCCCGCTCACCCACTTTTATATTCCAACAAATCTTCTCCCCTTCATTAATACTCCTAGCTCCTTAATCAGTTGCCTGTCAGCAAATATTCTTGAAAGCCCTCCATAGAAGAAGCTACAATACTTCTGAATTACCTTTTGGAAAGCTTCAACACCAAACTGAGGAACAGGTTATGAGTTCTAAGAGTAACATCTTTTAAAAGATCCTAAGTTATGTAGGCACTAATGCACAGCACCTCAAAGAAACAATGGGTGTTAGGCACCTAAATACCTTTAAGGATCTGTGCTTAAGTCCCAATATAAAGTTATTTACACACTTCATAGTTTAATTCTCATTGACTTTCAGTCAACCCCTTTTTCCTTAATGCATTATTTTTGAAAATTTTGCTCCATTTGGAAGTTCACCCTGGCCACAACAGTTCTTAAAATTGTACCCTCTTTTCTTTTTCAAGAACAGAATGTTTAATCAGGGTCAGAAGTCTATAGCCAATTTATAAGCGCCTGTACTTTTAATTTTATTGCATCTCCCTCATAACATATTTATCACAATACAATTATCTAGTCTATCCTTTTCCAAGGGCCTATTTAACCATAATTAAAGTGCCTGTTTATAGCTTTTAACCACTGTTTTACATACAATGCATACATGATTAGAAAAAAAGAGCCATACAAGAGAGTAATGGATTTTATCACCAACAAGCATAGTTCACATTAAATGTTTATTTGTAGCAAAAGGAAAAAAATAAAACACCTTAAATCAAGCTCATTTTGAAACTCAGGTATGACAGCTCTTATATAGTGTTTAAGGCTTTGATGGTAAATGAACACTCCAAAGCAACATACTACTGCCTCATACACAGCAAGGAAACTTCCTTGCAGGGAATGTGTACTTCAAACTGTCCAGGGAGCCTCCCAAAATCCATTAGGGAATGGCTACACATTGCATAATTTCCTTCCACTCATACGCCTTCCTCTGTCCCATGTGAAAACAAACTGAAGGTTCAACTCATTTGTCTCAACTTCCCAAAGTGATATTTCTATTACATTTTAATATCTGTTCCAGGTAAGGGGAGTTATTTTAAAGAACTCAGGGGAAAGCAATCAGAGTTTCACCCGAGATGCACTCACCAAGAATAAAAGAGAAAAGAGAAAATAGTTTATAAAGAAAGCATGTTAGTCTGCCAGAGATATCAGTGTACAGACAACAGAATGGACTATGTGTTACAGTGGTGGGTTACAATTTCCAGAGTGGTAACCACATTAATCTAGTTCAGCAAAACAAACAGGGAGTCCTGTGGCACTTTTAAAAACCAACAAATTTATTTATCGCATGAGCTTTTGTGGGTAGAATTCAAGGTCATCAGATGCATGAAAGGGAGGTTACAGTATGAAGGGCAGGTATAAATGCAGAGAGAGGAGGTCAGTTCAGAATTTTTTTGGCAAAACAAGAAGTTGTTTGGATTCAAGCAGTATGGAATAACAGATAAGAAGGTGGGGACCCCCCCCTTATCTCTTATTCCACAGTTTTAGAATCCAAAGAACTTCTGTGGTTTGCTGAAAAAATTCTGAACCAACCTTGTGACTTGTCCTTTTTTGCATTTATCCGTCCTCTTTCACACTGTACCTTCCATTTCTTGAGCCTGATGAAGTGGGATTCTACTCATGAAAGCTCATGCGATAAATAAAGGTGTTAGTGGTGGGTTATAATATTCTAACATTCACTGAAAATTTCCCCAAACCTATAAAATCTTAGGTCTACTTGGCAACACTAGATAATGAGTTATTCATTGCCAGATGCTGAAATTGGACATTTTTTAGCACTTCCACTACTGTGCTTTTCAACAGGCATACATCTGTTCCATGTTTGAGACAGATTGTTATGAACCTCCCAAATCAAGCCTTTTTAGAATAGGAGCCTCAGACACCACAGTATTAGCAAAGATCTGGACTCAACTGCTCACTGGTTGAAGAAACAATTAAACCTTTCTTTGGGGCTTACTACAAACACAGCAGGGATCAAAGCTTATCCTTGAGGTAGGCACTGGAAGAGGTGAAGCAAGGAAAATCAGTGAGGAGGCACAGAGTCCAGAGGCTGGATGGGGGAAGAACAAAGAAGAAAAATGGAGAAGAGCTTCATAGAATTGTCATCCCTCAGCAACAAGCATCTCAAAACCGATCAACTTCACAGATGCACTATGTTCCTTGAAAAGTTTGCTCTACCACTTTTTTCAGTTGTCCTGCTCAGTTATACCACATTCCTTCCATGATGTATGGCAGTTATATGTTGGGATAAATAAATACACAACCCAGACTTGCTTCTTTCTACAACCCCATTGAAGTGTTTGTCTCAGTAGCAAACAATATCAGAAGCAAATACACACAAAGCTGCACACCTTGTTTGTGAGCTCCCAAAAGCAGTATTTAACTCATTTACTTAGTCAGCCCTTTTGGATATCCTTTATTTCTCTGACTAATGGAACAAAAGCTCCATGACAGGTAATTGTTAGAAATTACGTTATTTCCCCCACCTTTAAAATGCACTCAGCTGAGATGACATTTTAATTCAGCATATTAATTCTACATCCAGAATAAATGATGCTCCCAATTAGCTAATAAGACATTACAATATGAACTCAGGGACTAAATGAAATTATAAAAAACGAAAGAAAACAAAACAAAACAAAAACATCCCACTGACATTAGAAACACACAGGCTTCTTTTTTCCCAGGGGGACAGAAATGGCTTAACAGGCAAGACACATGCTGCTGGACGGATAAAGGCTAGTTTTATTTTTGGCATATCCGTGCTTAATTTACATTGAGTAAAAGAAAGCAAGACTGTCCGGTGACCAGTGATGAAGCAATGTGTTCAGATGTAAGTGAAAAAAAAGAGAACTGCAAGCAAGTTTAAGTCACAGACTAGGTATTCCCATTCCTTTCTTTACATCAGGGGTAGGCAACCCCTGGCACGTATGCCTACAGTGGCACAAGAGCCCGTTCGGAGCAGCACACGGCACCCTCTGCAATGCCATAGAAATTGCGGCCCTGCCACTGAAAGCCACTCTGGGCATCTTCTTCCAGGAGCAGCCGGGGTACAGAAGGTCCCCACCATGCCCCATGGTCCAGGCATCGTGCGGACAGAAGATCCCTGGAATGGCTTTGTCCATATGCAGCCACCAAGGAGCCACTCTGGGTAGCTTCTTTCCTCAGCATGCCTGGGGACCCCCAAGAGGAGCCACTCCAGGCAGCTTCTTTCCGCAAGTAGCTCCTTTCAGCAGCATGCCAGGGAAGTGCCCCCTCCCTTGCCCCCCAACCTCCCGCCATGCTGCCACCAAATTTTCATGCAGCCACCACTTTTATTTCTGTGGAGGGAGCCACTGGCAGTGGCTGACAGTTGAGGAGAAGGGGCTGACCCCTGCTTTACATCCTTCTCTTGATACCTGAGCCTCTACTTTAGATAACAGATGAAAACAGTAGAGCAACGACAGTGGGGGTCAGCAACCCACAGCTCTTGAACTGCTGCCATGTGCTACAGGAACGCTGGGCTGCACTGGGGCACCCAGCTGGCCCCGGCGTCAGGACTGACTCCTGGCCAGCCCTGGCTGCTCCCCCACCGCATGAGCGTGAAGCAGCTGAGCGGAAGTGCTGCAGACCATAGCGTTGGCAGGTGGGAAGGCAGGCGGGCTGCCCAGGCCAGAGGCTGCACTGCCTGCCCTCCCTCCCCTCCACTGGCGGGGCGGAGCAGTGCTCCCCATCTACCCCCAGCCAACCGCATCCCCCCCGGGGAGAAGAGCGGCTGGCACAGAGCTGCAGCTTGCGGGGGCAGAGCCCTGGAGCACCCTGCTCCAAAGAGTTCGGGTTGCTTCGCCCTCAGCCACCCCAGGGCTGATCAGGCCTGATCCAGGGTGTGGGGACGAACCGGCCTCTGTTCAGCCACTGGGTGGCTGGCGGCGAAGCGGCGTGAACTCTGGAGTGGGTTGCCCCAGGGCCCTGCCCCACAAGCCGCAGGTCCTCCGTCCACTCTCCTCCCACCGGGGAGGCGCGGCCAGCTGCAGGTAGGCAGGAATAGCTGCTCCTCCCTGCCAGCGGAGCAGAGGGAGGACATGGAGCCCCCATCCATGAACGCTAGGGTCTGCAGCGCTTCTGCTTGGGAGCCTCTTGCTCATGTGGTGGGAGGGTGGGGGGGAACGGCTCTTCTCCTCTTTTAGGTTGCCGACCCCTGGTCTACAGCATGTAGCATAGTAAGGAAATACCATGCTACAGAATCCCTTGATCTGAAGAATACTTTAAAAGTCAGAATAGTGAGTTTACTCAAGGTAAACAAAATGTCTCCTTAACAACAGGTATCTAGCAATTTCTTCAGTTGCTCAGCTGCATTGCCTCACATATGCTATTCTCATTCTCAGGACTCCACTCTTGGAGATGCTGCAAAAGCATCAATGATTGGTTCTCTCTCTCTTTTCAGAGACTGTGCTCCAGAAACCGGAGTCTCTATGACCTCAATAAATTAGTTGATGCATACATTTTCAGTTCAGCTGGATTTCTCTTTCCACTCCCAATGTCATTTTTAGCCTCTCTTCTTTGTATCTTAACCTCATCCTTAGTGCCAGCTGATCCTCATATAATACATGCTAAGTAGGGCTCAATTTTCAAGATGTTATACTAATTCAGGACTTTTGAAGGTCAGGCCCTAAACTTTAAGAGGGCTTTGAAAACTAAAGTGTCTCCCTCCACACTTCAAAGTAGCAGTAGGAATTAACTGCAATATGAAGAGCATAAATAAAGACCACTGACATGCCTAATCATTATTGTTTCTACCGGCTGAGTTTCAATTTTCCAACTCCACTTACATTCTAAACTCTAACACTTGTTTTAGATTTTCCATGGAGTCCATGCAGTTGAGACAACCCATTTATTGCTGCTGTCTGATGTTGAAAATTAATCTTACTGCATGAAATTCTCTCTATAATGTCAATTAAGATTAAAATATGGCCAAGGGAAATATCTCAAGAGACTATTTAAGGGGAAACTAAATTTTCCATTATCACGACCTATTCCCTGGTAAATTCTCACCTCCATGATGTGCCGCGGGCCGTTGATGTTTAGGAAGGGTAACGCTGGCTGGCTATAGAATTTCATGAAATTAAATTTAGCTTCTGATGACAAAAAAGACCACTGCTGTTAAAAATCACTATATCACCTTCTCTAGATTCCTCGGGAATATTTTGGCAGCACAGCAAAACAACACACAAATTCTCATGTGCTGGGCTGTCACTAGTCAAAATGCTAGGAGTGACAGCAGAATCTGGCACCACCATGATCCGTGCCAGAACAGCTCAGGCTACTGCAAAGAAAGCTGGGCTCACCTCTTCCCTGGACACAGCCCATGGCCCCAATGGGCCATTTCCTCCTCTGACAGCATCACACAAAGCTGGAGTTTTCTTAGCTATCCCCGTCTGCAGCCATCCCGACCCTAATCACATCAACTCTCCTCTCGGAAAACACTCCTGCTGCCAGCTAACAATGTAGTTCAAGTGGTGTGGTACTGAAGGTTCAAACCTGTTGATACGTGGTAGAGAAAGCTGTCTTATGCACAGCTAGCCCACACCAAAAGGGTATAAAATTTTAGCCTGTGCCAGCATGTTGTGAACTAACTGATCCATCTGAACGCTCTAAAAAAAATCCCTAATACACATTAATGTAGTCCCAATTCAAACATTACTTCACCAAAGCATATTATGGAACTTGTAGTGAATGTCAGCTGGGCCCACATGCTCCAGTGAGTGCACCAGGGAATCATGGACCAAAGCCCACAGTTAAGCGTAATTTCTTTTAAGAAGAATCCTAGGAAATTACATAGAAAATCTTACATTAAAATTATGTTATTTAGCAGGCAAAGTTAAGTATTTAAATACAGTTAGGAAATACCAGATAAACAGTTGCCTGTATATCTTTTCCCTTAAGTCTACCCCTTTTATGCATGCTTTTTGTAAACTCTGTTATTTCATCCCATATTTCCCAACAAAACAGCTGGAGCATCCTGAGCACAGGAAGGACACATAAGGGTACAGAATTAAAGTTCCATAGGCAAGTGAAAACCTCGTTGCCAAGTTCCAGAGGGGTAGCTGTGTTAGTCTAGTTCAGCAAACCAAACAAGGAGTCTTGTGGCACTTTTAAAGACTAACAAATTTATTTATCAGATGAGCTTTTGCGGGGGGTGGGGAGGGAGGAGCCTACTTCATCAGACACTTGAAATGGAAAAAACATTGCAACTGACATGGAAAACTGTTCAATTTACTTAATGGTTGTTTTTAACAACGTATATTGCAATGCAACAAAAAAAATGGCAGGTAAGATGCTGGTAATTTAAAGCATGTCCCCAGAGATTGTTTACTTTTGCCTATTATAGGGGTTTGGGGGTTTTTTTCTTTGCCAAATGTGATCTTCCAATTAATTCAGTAGGCCAGATCCTTAGCTGATGTAAGTCAGCAACAGATTATTATTTTAGGACTTATTTAATGCATTTCTAGTAACAAATTTAAAAATTTTAGCACCTTGAAACCATTCATACTGATTGGCAGGGTTCTAGCATGTGAATGAATATCTGCTAGAACTCATCTGAGCATTCAAAAGCCCATATGTTCCCACTCTGTGCAAAAAGGCAAAGAAAAGAGTAATTCAATGCAAAACCCACGACCTTCCTTTTAGAGCATAGAAGAAATACACTTTCCCGTGTTCCTTGAGGGTGCTAGTGGCAGCAAATAGCAAGCAGAGCAACTAAAAGCAGCAGAAGCCAGGAATCCATGATAAAGCCTGCTACCATTCACAGAGGTTGGGATGTGTAAAACAAGTTAATGCTGTATTAACTTAATATTGAATTAACGTCAAGTGCCATTTAATTTCCACAATTAATACCATTTCCATAAATGTAATGCAATTCCTCCTCACTTCCCTCTGCCCACAGGCATTTTTTTTCTGCCTGACCTAGTGCCCACACTGATGTTTTACAGAGAGGAGTCTGACAGCTAGGAAAGGTAACTTGTGCCTTTTGAGTCTGCATGGCCCCACTGATAGATTTTTCTGTGATTTGTTCCTCTCTAAGGCATGTTGGGGGTGGGGGGCAGGGAGGGAATGAAAGTTATGTTTTTCTGACTTGTAAACTAAAGTCTCTCAATTCTCTCCTGAGGAAAAAGGGCTAGTGCTTTAAACCACTGCATCTCTTAGCTTCAATACTTTTGTGAAGATTGCAAATGGAAACGATTTTTAAAAATGCATCTTTAACACATCTTGACAAAAGCGAAAAAAGAATGTAGTGCAAAAACCTTTGGCCTGGAGGTAAACAGATAGATACCAATTTGTTTATGAGATAGTATTTCTGCACATTAAAATAAAAGCAGGAAGCTGAAGCACAGAAACTTATGTAAGATCTGTTATATCTCTGTCTCTTAGGAGATAGAGAACTAGACTTATGGCTCTCTTAGTAAGTTAGTATATATAAACCACCTACAGTATCACCAGTACGAGAACCAATGAAAATCAGCTGTGAGAATAACCAGAATACAGAAACCACAGTTGTCTCCTACTGAAGCAACAATGGGGTGCTGAGGCAATGAAGAATCATAGAATCATAGGGTTGGAAGGGACCCCACGAGGTCATCTAGACCAACCCCCTGCCAAAAAAGCAGGACCACTCCCATTACATTATCCCAGCCAGGGTTTTGTCCACCTGGGCCTTGAACCCCTCCAAAGACGGAGATTCCACCACCTCCCTAGGTAGCCCATTCCAATGCTTTACCACCCTCCTAGTAAGGAAGTTTTTCCTAATATCCAGTCTGGACCTCCCCAGCTGTAACTTGAAACCATTGCTCCTCGTTCTGCCCTCTGTTACTACTGAGAACAGTCGAGCTCCAACCTCCTTGGAGCATCCCTTCAGGTAGTTGAAAGTTGCTATCAAATCCCCCCTCAGTCTTCTCTTCTGCAGGCTAAATAAGCCTAGTTCCTTCAGTCTTTCTTCATAGGACTTGTGCTCCAGCCCTTTGATCATTTTTGCTGCCCTCCGCTGGACTCTTTCTAATTTGTCCCTGTCCTTTTTGTAGCGGGGAGCCCAAAACTGGACACAGTATTCCAGATGTGGCCTCACCAGTGCAGAATAGAGGGGAATGATCACATCCCTCAATCTGCTGGCAACACTTCTTCTGAGGCAGCCCAGTATGCCATTGGCCTTTTTGGCAGCAAGAGCACACTGCTGACTCGTATCTAGCTTCCCATCCACCATGACTCCCAGGTCCTTTTCTCCAGTGCTGCTATTTAGCTGATCACTCCCCAGCCTGTAGCAGTACATGGGGTTTTTTCGTCCCAAGTGCAGGATTTGGCACTTGTCCTTGTTGAACCTCATGAGATTTCTATTGGCCCACTGCTCCAATTTGTCTAGGTTTCCCTGAATCCTGTCCCTGCCCTCCAGGGTGTCTACCACTCCCCCCAGTTTGGTATCATCCGCAAACTTACTAAGTGTGCAATCTATCCCATCATCCAGATCATTAATGAAGATGTTGAACAGACCTGGCCCCAGGCCCGACTCCTGGGGCACACCACTCGTTACTGGTTGCCGACTTGACATGGAGCCATTGATTCCTACCCACTGAAACCGTTGATCTAGCCAGTTTTCTATCCACCTTACAGTCCACACATCCAACCCATACTACTTTAATTTGCCAATGAGAATGCTGTGGGAAACTGTATCAAAAGCCTTGCTAAAGTCGAGGTATATCACATCAACGGCTCTTCCCACATCCACAAATCCAGTCATCTCATCATAGAAGGCAATGAGGTTGGTCAGGCATGATTTACCCTTGGTGAATCCATGCTGACTGTTCCTGATCACTTTATTTTCCTCCAAGTGTTTCAGGATGGATTCTTTGAGAAGCTGCTCCATGATTTTTCCAGGGACTGAGGTGAGGCTGACAGGTCTGTAACTCCCTGGATCCTCCTTTTTGCCTTTCTTGAAGATCGGCACTATATTTGCTTTTTTCCAGTCCTCCGGCACCTCCCCGATTTGCCATGAGTTTTCAAAAATAATGGCCAATGGTACTGCTATCTCATCAGCCAGCTCCCTCAGCACCCTCGGATGCAGTTCATCTGGCCCCACGGACTTGTGCACATCTAGCTTCTTTAAGTAGTCCCTAACCTGACCTTCTGTCACCAAGGGCCTTTCTTCTTCTCCCCAGTCTACCGTACCTAGTGTAGTGGGCGGGGAGCTGACCCTGCCTGTGAAAACTGAAGTAAAAAAAAGCATTGAGCACTTTGGCTTTTTCGTCATCCTCTGTCACGAGGATGCCTGCCCCATTCAGTAAGGGACCTACACCATCCCTGATCCTCTTCTTGTTATTGATATACTTGCAGAACCCCTTCCTGTTATCCTTCACATCCCTCGCTAGCTGCAACTCCATTTGTCCTTTGGCCTTTCTGATTTTATCCCTGCAGTCCCGAGCAATGTCTTTATATGCCTCCTTCGTCATCTGTCCTAGCTTCCACTTCCTGTAAGCTTCCGTTTTATGTTTCAGCTCAGTGCAGAGCTCTCTGTTAAGAGTGGAGGGGAGGAGCCAGATTTGCCTTTAAATTTTAACAACTTTATTCATCTCCTTCAAACATCCTTCTGAACTCTTTTGGATGGAGGAGGGACTGTGGAAAACTGTGCATAAACATGCAAACTAGAAATTAGAAACAAATATTTTACAAACATGAAGCAGAAAGGACAGCATTATTCCAAAGGAAGATGCAAAGGAAACTAAAAGACATAGTTACTGAGAGAATGAGATGGGAAATAAAGCCAGGCATGAGAAATTTTATAATTAACTATAATTCTGGAACAGTCTACATTGTGCTGACTGATGCTGGCATTAGCCATTTCAACCACAAATAGATCCGTTTCCCGAATTGCTGCATACATATACAACTGCATTGCTAATTTGTGTACTGTTTACTTTGCAATCTTCTTTTATTTAACAATGAAAATGAACATTCATATTAGGAAAGATTTGTCCAGACATGGACTGATTTAAAGCAACTGATGTCCATCCATAAGAGTATCTTGCTTTTTGGCACGGTACAGAGAATATGACAAATGTCATTTATTTTGTTTATTGTTTGGCTGATGGTGTTATTTTCTCTGTTTTTGTTGCCTAAAAATAATAAACATTTTACAAGAATGAGCTTGGGACGATAGGGTTGGATCTAGATTTATTTGTTCAGAGCGGCATATGTGTTGTTATATTAGAGTACTTAAAATCCCTATTGTTTGCTGCTACTACAGTACACACTATAAAAATCAACAAACTCTGTTGGAGAGAAAGATTCACAGGGTGGTAAAAACTGTTTGGCATAAGCAGTTAATCCATATTTTAAAGGACCATTCAAGGTGAAGCATCCTGTAGATACTGCAGGATGATCTCAACTACAGACTTTCGTCAACCAAAGCCAACTTTTTGCACCAAAACAGCAGCACTATACACACTGCAATCCCACCCCACTCTCCACACTGACCCAACTCCTCTGGCACAGAGCTTTTTGCAACAAAGCACCAGTGTAGACACTGTGCTTGGTTATGCTGCAGTAAACAGCCTCCAGGAAGTGTCCCACAATGCCTACACTGACCACTCTGGCCATGAGTTTGAGCTCTGCTACCCTGAAGCCATCCACTTCTCCCCCTTTAAAGTCCCAGGAATTTCTGAAATCCCAGTTGTTGCTTAGTTGGTGTGGAAAGCTCACATAGCATCTTCCCAGCTGACCAAGGCAGTGTCACACATCAAATGTTCTCTGACTTGAAGCACACCAGCAGCATCTGGGGAGAGATGTCTTGGCAGCTCCACACCAGTCAAAGGAACTACAGTCTGATTGCTCACAGCATGGTGAAGAAGGGCCATGAAAAGGACGCCCTGCAATGCTGTGCAAAAATCAAGAAACTGGCAAAGGTACAAAAAGGCTAGGAAATCAAACTGTTGCTCTGGTGCAGAGTCACATTCCTGCCACTTCTACAAGGAGCTGGAGGCCAGCCAACCTTGGTAGTGACCCCACTACTACTGCCAAAAGACTCATGGATATCTCTGCAGATCTCCAGACACTGGACCAGCCCTGATGAGGAAGCTATGGATGAGGATGTTGAGTTGGTGGATGATCAGAGCAAAAGGACTGGCTCATTTGGTGACATGGGGAGTCAGGATCTCTGCTCAATCACAGAGAGTTCAAGCCAGCCTCTGACCTTCAGCTCTGGAGGATAGGATGTAGGAGACAGAATCTCTGGGACGTCTCTCTTTTTTTAAGCTAATGCTGCTCAGTTACATGAGGCATGGCTGTGCTCTGCTTTGTTGCATTATACAAAGGGCTGAAAGGATAGAAAAATACAACAGCAGTTGCATTTGCATGTACTTCTCATTCCCCTGTGGAGCTGGGCACTGTGGCAGAAAAGTGTGTTAATGTACATTGAGGTTTCACAGGAATCCTCCAATCAAATCTCTAGGAAAGTACTCATCAACCTTTTGCCAGAGATTCCTCATAGAGCTGTTTTGTTTATACCCCCATTGTAGGAAACCTTCCCATACCAGTCAGCAATCATTTGTGCAGGGGCTAAAGCAAAAAGCATATGGGCCCAGTCTGAAGCTATTTGAATGGAGAAGATGCACCCTTGCTTACTCTCATAAGTGAGATATCTGATTCTTTGGTCTATTGAAAATAGCTGCACAATTTGAAATGTTATCCTTAACTATCTGCAACAATATCCCCAAACAGCCACCCAGAATCTGTCCTCAGCTTGCATGCCTCCTCTTCCTGGGCATAACTTGCCATGCCCAGGACAATCAGAGCTGTGCACTTACCAGGGGACAGTGAGAACCAGATGTATTTTTCATTACTGAATCAACATGGTTACTGCTTCTACAGATGTGACATTAAAGGGAAACCTGTCCACATCCGCCAAGCACCTGTGTCTGATATGAAATTGACAATGGAGAAAGAAAGATGTTCCAAGAATTCTTCCAGTCCTTTGAGGAGGAAAAAAGGGGGAAAGGACATGGAGACATAGTTCGATCAAAAAAAAAAATCAATAGGCAGATGAGGAACGAAAATCAGGAATGAGTAATTGCAGTTCACAAACACACAATAAAAGCTGGAAAAGAGGACTAAAATTGGCAAAGAGGAGACAGAGTGCTTGCTTTACCTTAGATCAGTACCCCTTTCTATTGATATACTCCATTGCAAGATGGTCTGTGACCAAAATTTGAGATAAGTGTGCCCTCTATCATCCCATCACAGTTAGGGAATCTTATCATTGCACTGCCATCCACTATTATACACACATTTCCAAGATTCACAGTGCTTCATAGCAGATACAATTAACATCCCTCACATTTGCAGTAACACAGGGCCAGCCATGGACTTTCCAACTCCATACCAATAAGAGACTGACCAATTGCAGTCTAGAGTGGTCAGCTTCCACAAGGTTATTGTCAGGCTCTTCTCCACCAAAAAACCAGCTCTCATTCTGGGGGCTCTGCATCGCAGAGAGGCAGTTTTGCACATTCAAAAGTTCTGCAGCCACTGCTTGTCATTCTAGACCTGCAAAAAGATGGGATCCCACCACTCGGGCGCATGTTTCATATGCCCAAAAGCAGCAGTGCACTATGTGCAGATGCTCCATGAATCCTAATCCTCACATTACTTTGTATGGCACTCAGCAGGTCAGGCCCCTTGCAATCTCGTTCCAAATGGCAATTCATGAACAGCCACGATGTGTTCAGAACACTGACAACAACAGTGGAAAGCAGCATAGGATCCATCCTTTCAGATAGAGATGGTGGACACACAGGCAACTAGGGTGGTTAAAAAATTCAGTGAAAAATACAGTCAAACTCATGGAATGACAGGACAGTTAATCCCTTACCCATGGTGTGCTGTGATCCCCTCCATCTTCTCACAATTCCTAATGGCACTAGGTGGTAATTCGCACAATGGCATAGCTGCGAACAGTGCACTGCTCTTAGTTGATGCTAGACCACCAACTGTAGACACACTTTGGCAACACAAGAGCTGTGTAAACAGGCACAAGTGCCATACTTATGGTGCTTTTTCAACCTCACTGGAACATCAGTCAACAACGCTCTCTAATGTAGATGAGGCCTCCTTCAGTCACAATGGGGAGAAGGACAGAGGTGAAAGGAACAGGAAGAGGGTCATTAGTGGGCTACAGATTGTTGTAATAAGCCATAGATCCAGTGTTTCTATTTAGTCCATGATTTTTAGTGTCCAGCGAAGTTATGAATTTAAACTTTCAGGCTCAGCTTTTGACAATACTGTGCAGGTTTTCTTTGAAGATCAATGAGGATGGATAGATCAGATATACAGCAATTGCTTTGTGGCAAGTATTCATCCACAGGTGATAGGGTGCTTTTATCTTTCATCATTTTACTGTGTGAATTCATCTGAGAGCGTAGTGACTGGCTGGTTTCACCCACAGCTGTTATTGGAGCATTTAGTATACTGGATGAATACACTGCATATTGCAACAAGCACTTCTAGGACCCATAGATCTTGAAAGGTATGTTAAGGAGGGTATTTGATCATTGCAGCAGTGAAGATATGCCTGCAGGGTTTGCACCTGTTATTCATTACATTATATTTAGTGAATATCTTCCTAGGGCAAATTAGAAAAATCATATCTAATTGATGCACCCATAAGAACACAAAAGAGAAGTGCTTTTGGGCACTCTTGGAAACAAGCAGGGTTAAGAAATCTTAAAACCATTGCCTATATGAAATCATTCACCAGCAGATTTTCCATAATCCATAGAAATTTAATTCTGTAAGGTTCTAAAATCAATTGCCCTCTCTAAGCTATGTAAAGCTGGATTCATAATACAAAGAAAGCTTCCCTTTTACAGGAGAGGAAAGGATACATACATAGTTCCAACCCATTTCAAGCACTTCCCAACATTTTTTAAATGAGTTTTTCTATAAAATATAGCATGAAACGAATACAAGACTCTCTGATGTGGTGTCAAGGGTTATTAGTGGCTACTTGGGACGACCTGCACAACAAACTTTTAGCTTTGATATTTGCAGCCAACTCCCAACCAAAATAAATAATAAGTCAGTTTGGCATCATATCTTCCCACATGCTCTCTCTCTCCTTCCATTCCTCCCTCTCCAGAGAGAAACTGAATGAATTTGGTCTGGGCAGGGGCAAGGGGCTGCTGTGAAATACAAAGACAAGCCGAGTCATTTTTCATTGGCTCTTTCTACCTTCTGGTGCTTTTGTCATCCTATTTTACTTTGCATTTGCTCCCTCTCACACCTTGCACCTCTGATAAGCAATGGGGCATAATCCTTCACAGCAATCTTTCAGATATTTTCAGTATTTTACATGTATACCAAAAATAAGGAAAATGAATCATCATCAATACCCAGAACTTCATTTTACCCACAATTAAAAAATATTTAACTGAAGTTAAAAAAAAAATTCTGCTGTGAGGAAAAATTTACCTGGGTTTCCTTTATGTGGAAAGTACATTCATTGTTCTAATCTTTGAGAACTAAGTACTATCCAATACCATCAAAGTCATTGGAACAAGAGGATCCTATGCACTTCACAGAGCTTTCTTAGACTGATTTCCTCTTTTGTGATGGGGTAACAAATTCAAATTTCTTTTTAGATTTCCAGTTTGCTCTGCCTCAGTGTGAATTATGGCATCAATTTACAAAGGAAGTTAGCAAGAGATCTGCTTCTACCAGAGCCATCTATTTCTACTTACTGAGCAATATAGGCAAGAAAAAAACTCTTCAGAGGCCACAAAGCTCCCCATTCACAGTGCAAAAATATACACTTCAGTGGGCTTAAGAAAAGTTTATGATCCAGATATTCAGTTATATTACATTTTGTTCACCTGTCATTTCGAATTATAAATCAAGGGTGAAATTCACCCAGGTGTATAGGCCAACTGAAAGGCCAGATTACCACTTTAGTCTCACTGTATGAGTACATGGGAGATATGAACAGGAACAGAGGGGATAAACAAGGAGTGGCCTCTGTGCCCCATTAGTGTTGAGGGAAATGCAAAGACAGCACGGGATCCATGACTCCAGTGTTTGAGAATACCCACACAGCACATGGACAAGATGAAACTTCTATTCCAATCCATAAATCGGTGTGTGTGTATTTTATGCCTGCCTGCAGGTTTGAGGGGTAGGGAAGTGAGTTCCATCTTCACCAGCTTTTCATGAAGCTAATCATGCAATATTGAATTTCTCTGGCTTTGTACAATAGCAGATCAATTCCAACCTAACTAGCAACATAGGGGAAAAAGAAATGTTCAGTTTTCTTTAATAGAAATTTAGCATGTATCACTACAGATTCTCACATAGCAGAATTATATACTGTATATCCTTCCTCTCACTTGTTCTGAAGTAACAAATGAGTCAGCAAGTCTGAAGACTTAAACAAACAGTAATTTTTAAGGGGGGGGGAGTAAAAACTTCTGTGAGTTGAGCTCCCTATGGCTGTTTTTTAGAGGTTCATAAGCTCTTCCTTTTAGATTTTATCAGGTTCAGTAAAGCACTATGACTTACATGAGATATTTTTAACTCCAGTGCATGGGAACCTAAACAGTGGGCTATTTTGCTATATTTTCACAATCTTTTCTAATGAAACAGGTTATTAATAGCATCACTGAGCATCTTAAAACACCAAAGTAATGTCATTACATATCCATATGCATGATTAATAAGTTAATATAGAAATAAGATTTCAACATTTCATTTTTTATTTCCAGCAGCAGGTTAAAGCAATTCTTTGAACACAGCAGCAGCAATCCTCTAATACAGAGAACAACAATTAAAGCAATCAATATTTAAAATACCATTTAGGTCTCTATCTTCCTGCAGCAGAAAAAAACTATTTTCTGTGAAATCACAGGCCTTGATCCTACAAAGACTTCTGCATATGTTCAGTCATAAGCAGGGCTGGTGCCATTAACTTCAAAGGGCCTAGTCATGTGCTTATACATGCGTCTTAGCCTTAGCATGGATTTTAAGAGAACCACTTCCTTAAGTAATTGTTCTTCCAAATTTTGAGATTTCCCACTCTCCCCTTCTCAAGAGAACAATTCAAATATTTAAATAACATGCAGTTTTACAATGAGCCCCCAGTTTCTCGTCTTCTACTGGAATTACTTCAGAGATAGAGAATTATTTGGCAGCTTAAGAAATCATAGCTGTTTACTAAAAATATTCCTTGATGCGATTTAAACAAAAATATGAATAAGTTGGCTCTATTATACATTAGAGTCAGAATTTTATAAGAGCTTGTGTATGTGGGAGCATACTTAGGTGTATTTGTATACGCTCAGTGACATTAAACAACCTGTGACTTCCTTTTCTCATTTACCTCCTTGCACTGACCGAGAGCAGCAAATTTGATGCTTTTAGTTTGAATTTCCTGGTGGACTGCTCAGGTCTGTGAAGACCCGCTTAGCAAATCAGGAAGGTCAATCCTGTAACACCACCCTGGCAACTGGGTAGCACTGATTTCAAGGAAGGTCCCTCCCTTTGAACCAGCACAATGTGTATTTACAGGGAGTACGGAAGCCAAATGTAAATACACAAGTTATTTCAGGTAATTTTCATATCCACATTTGACACCTAGCAAAAAGATCAATGCAGCAGCACAGCTCTCTAGAGAGTACAGGGCCCATAAAAATAAAATAAAAAAACCACATTAATAATGGGGTTTTCAACTATCGCCATATTGACTGGGTACATGTCAGCTCAGCATGGGAGGCAGAGAGTGTTTCTTGAAATTTTAAATGACTGCTTCTTGGAGCAGTTAGTTCTGGAATCTGCAAGAGGAGAGACAATTCTTGTTTTAGCAGCAGAGCACAGCATCTACTCTAAGAGGTGAGTATAGCTGAACCACTTGATAATAATGACCATAACGTAATAAAAACTTTAAAACCTTGGGTGTGGAAGACACTAAAACAGACCACCAATGAACCATTTAATTTTAGGGGAGGTAAACAGAAATTAAAAAGGTACCAATACCAAAATCCCTGCAAGCTGCATGGAAACTTTTTAAAGACACCCTAAATAGAAGGCTCAATTTAAATGTATATCCCAATTTAAAAACACATAGTAACCAAAAAAGTTCCACTGTGACTAAACAAAGTAAAAACAGCAGTTACAGGGAAAAAGCATCCTTTAAAAAGTGGAAGTTAAATCCTATTGAGGAAAATGCCTAGTGGCTACCACATCTGCTTTATGTGCAGAAGGTCCTGGGTTCAAACCCCATGGGGTTGGACTAGATGATCTCATGAGGTCCCTTCCAGCCCTCTGAGTCTATCCTATTCTATCCTAAAATAAAAAGGAACAAACTCTGGCAAGTGACATGTAAAAGTATAATTAGGCAGGCCAAAAAGAATTTGAAGAACAAACTGAAATCATGCCTCACCCATTTACTAGAATTCTTTGAGGGAAACAATGAGTAAGTAGACAAGGATAATCCAATGGATAGTGTACTTAGATTTTCAGGAAGTCTTCGAAAAGGTCCCTCACCAGACACAAGTGAGTTAAGCTATCATGGGACAAGAGGGAAGGTCCTATCCTGGATTTAAAGAGGGTTAAAAGACACAAAACAAAGGGTGGAAATAAGTGGTTGGTTTTCAGAATAGAGAGAGGCAAAAAGTGGTGTCCCCAAAGATCTGTACTGGGACCAGTGCTGTTCAGTGTATTTGTGAAGTGGTAACACTTGCAGATGATATAAAACTACTTAAAATAACTAGGTACAAAGCAGACTAGAGAGAGTAACAAAGGGATGTCACAAAACTGGGTGACTGGGCAACAACACGGCAGATGAAACTCAATGTTGATGAATGCAAAGTAATGCACAATGAAAAACACAATCCAAACAATACATATAAAATGATGGGGTCTAAAACAGCTGTTATTACTCAAAAAAGATCTCTGAATCATTGTAGATAGTTCTAGAAAACATCCACTCAATGTGCAGTAGCAATCAAAAAACTAAAATGTTGGGAATCATTAGGAAAGGAGTAGATAATAAGACAGAAAATATTACATTGCCTCTATATAAATTCATGATACACCCAGATCTTGAATACTGCATGCAGATCTGGTTGCCTCAACTGAAAAAAGATGTACTGGAATTGGAAAAGGTAGAGAAAAGGGCAAGAAAAATTACTAAGGGTATGGAACAGCTTCCATATGAAGAGAGATGAATAGGACTGACACTTTCAGCTTGGAAAAGAGAGAACTAAAAAGGGATATGATAGAGGTCTATAGATTTTGTGGATGATACCAAACTGGGGGTGGGGAGCTGCAAGTGCCATGGAGAACAGGATTACAATTTAAAATGATTTGGACAAACTGGTGAAATGGTCTAAGCAAAACAGGAGCAAATACAGTAAGGACAAATGCAAAGTACTCCACTAATGAAAAAACAATCAATTACACACACGCAATATGGGCAATGACTGCCTAGGAAGGAGTACTGTGGAAAAGGGATCTGGATGTCATAGTAGACCACAAGCTAAATACGAACCAACAATATAACACTATTGCAAAAAAAGCAAACATCATTCTGTGATGTATTAACAGGAGTATTGTAAGCAAGACAGGAGAAATAATTCTTGTACTCTACTCCGTGCTGGTTATGTCTCAACTGCAGTATTGTGTCCAGTTCTGGGTGCCTCATTTCAGGAAAGACATGGACAAACTGGAGAAAGTCAAAGAAGTGCACCAAAAATTAATAAAGGTCTGGAATACTTGATTTACGAAGGAAGATTGAAACAACTGGGTTTGTTTAATCTGGAAGAGAGGGAACAGAGGGGACATCACAGCAGGTTTCAAGTACCTTGTTACAAGGAGGAGGGAGAAGAAATATTCTCCTTAACCACTGATAAGACAAAAAGCAATGGTTTTAAATTACAGCAAGGGATGTTTTGGTTGGACTTTAGGAAAAAAAATCCTAACTATCAGAGTGATTAATCACTGGAATAAGTTGCCTAGGGAGGTTGTGGACTCTCCATCATTAGAATTTTTAAGAGCAGGTTAGATAAACACCTGTCAAGAATGGTTTAAGATGGTACTTGCTCCTGCCATGAGTTCAGGGGATTGGACTCTGACCTCTCATGATCCCTTCCAGTTCTGTGAGTCTATGAGAATCTGGACTGATGTGGAGAGACTTGACACTTACAACACAAGAACTAGAGGTCATCAAATGAAATTAATAGGCCGCAGCAGATTTAAAACTAACAAAAGGAAGTATTTTTTCCATAAAATGCAGTCAAACTGTGGAATTATTTGCCAGATGCTGCTGCAAAGAACAAAACTATAAGAGGGTTAAAAAAAAAGAACTAGGTAAGTTCATGGAAGCCAGGTTGATCAATGACAATTAGTCATAAAAGGTAGGGAGTGCTGCTCCCCAGGGGCTGGAAATGACTGACAGGATGGATTACGTGATGATTATCTGTTCTGTTCATTTCCTCCAAAATGCCTGGCACTGGCTGTTGTCAGAAGGCAGGACACTTGGCTAGATTGGTCTAACCCAGCATGGACATTCTTATGATTCATTTTTTCTACCAGCTGAAAGTAGGTCTCTGCCAATAAACTTTTGTTTCAGAATACATTAGCTCAGTGCTGCTGAGCAATCTTAGAGCAGAAACTCCACGTCTTCCCATCCTCTGTTCCCAGTTTGTTAAATGGAAACCTTGGGATGAGAATATTGTACTCCTGGTTTCACTATGTGGTAAACAGTCACCAAATAACTTTAATAAGATATTCTGGGAAAGGTACTGTCCATGTAATAGCATGAAGACATTCCTCCTGTAACTGGAAAAGGAAACATTCAGCCTGATCAACAACTAAAAACAAATTATAGTAAAACAAATCCCCTTCTCTTTCAAGAAGAAATGTATGAAGAGCTCTTCCTTCTCCTAAACTCTTTTAGCCTCCATAAGTACAAAAATAAGACTATCTAATAACGATAAATGAAACATTCAACATAAGGATGCAAGCCTTAATATATACCAGGCGTGGCCAAACTGTGGCTTGGGAGCCACATGTGGCTCTTGAAGTTAAAATTGTGGCTCCCAGAAGAGTGTCAGCAAATCATTTTAGGAAAGCCGCCCCAGCCTAGGAGTTCAGGAGGGGTTGGGACAGTGGGGAGAAGTGCAACATGGTTGGGATTTTAAAAAACTCTCCACTAGCCTGCAGTCTACTACATCGAGCAGCAGCTAAGCTTTTACTGTATAGGCCTAATTTTCATGGTAACCTTAAGTAATTATTAGAATCTGACATTAGTAGCATCAATATTTGTCCTCTTGTTATGATAATATTAAAGTGTGCAATGAATTTTAAACTTAGTAATTTAGCAGTAGGTAAAAGTACATGCCTTAGTGTGGCGTTCAAAGGTTTAATAATCAACTTGTGTGGCTCTTGAGTTCCTTAAGTTTGGCCACCCCTGATATATACCATTTACTGGTGCCAATTCAGAAAATGAAAATTATATAAAGTTATTCCTAGCTCCAGCTAACTTTAAGCTTTAGTTGAAAAGCACACAAGAAAAGGAATCACAGTCTCAGACTGTGAACTATTGCAACAGGCACCCAGCACCTCCATCACTTGTTTCACCTGGTTGATCTTACTTTAAATGTTGAGGGAAAGATTTGCAAAAGGGTGACCAATGTTTGGGTATCCAACTTGAGACACCTTTAAGGGACCTGATTTTCAGAAGGTATTGAGCACTAAAATCACAAGTCCCATTTGAAAATTCAAGTCACATCTTAGCAGAATGTGAGACTACATTCAGTATTTTGGTATCTGCATCCAGTATTCAGATCCAAGGAATAGGCAGTTGGGCCTTTGGAAGGATACTCCTATCCAAGAGGTCTGAAACGCTTCCTACAATCCACAAACACGGGACTGAATTTCACAGCTGATTTCCAACATAATTATTTCACATGTAATTTAGAGCAGTCTATACTGTGATAAAAAAACCTCACAGCATGGCATACCAGAGCGCAGGTCAGCTGACTGCACACATGCACACACACACCCCCACTGGGTGTGACAGCTGGTCTTCAGCACAAGCCAAATGTCTACACTGCAATATTATAGATCATCAGCCTGCACCCAGCAAAACCCAAGTCAGCTGACCTTGGCGAGCTGCAGACAAACCGCTTATCTTTTATCACTGTTTAGACATATCCTCAGTAAAATAATGGGGGGAGGGAAAAGTGTGTTTTCTACTTGAAAAGTTCCAGAAAATTTGTAACTGTACTCCAAAACAAGGAGAATACAATTCTATCTAGGGAAACAGATAAATTTTGAAGTGTTAGGATCACTAGTTAGAATGTTTTCATCCAGTGAGAGGATAAAATAAATCAATTGGGTTTAAGAGAGCACAAAGGCAACTTGATGATCCTTTGAATCATGAGCATTCAAGACCTTGTGGTGGTTGATATCTGAATTTGAATTCTGCATGTCAGGTTCAACAGTCTTGCTTCTTTGGAACTTTTCTGGAGCATTTACCATACGGTTTGTCTAGTGAAGAAGGATTTCCCCCCGTTTTAAGAGGTAGACACACTACCCCAAAATGACATACTGGTTCCACTGAAGTCAATGCAATTAGGAGAATAAGGAAACAGCCACTGAAAAGGTGAAAGCAGAGCCATGGCGACTTGTTTTTGTGACAGTATGTACATGCTGCAACACCACCACCACAGTTTTGGGTTTTATTTGTTAAATTGGATATGCAGGCCCAATTTTCAAATGTGTTGAAAATCAGTAACTCCAACAGACTTTAAAAACATGCAGGACAGCAATATCCAGATCAAAAACAAACAGTGACTTCAGTGTTTGAGTGCTTAACACCTCTTAAAAAACAGCCCCCATATGTTGATGAGATTTTTTTTTTTTTTTTAATTTTCAAACTTTATGACTGAGTTGCTTGGCTTTTTCTGTCTCAAAGTATATCTTTTTTATCCTTTGTGTCAGACAGTAGCTAAACTTGCTCTCTAACTGTGGTCTGCATATTTTCTATTTACCATTTTTTATTCAGTTTAACTTGTTCATCCAATTTTTAATGAGTACTTACATGGTTCCTATTGCTATGTTTTCTGACGAAGTGGGATTCTCTCCCATGAAAGCTCATGCAAAAAATAAATCTGTTAGTCTTAAAGTGCCACACAACTCCTTGGACTAGACTAAGATGGCTATCCCTTTGGAAATTGATGATATATTTTCTGAGCAATCAAGATAAAGTAGTAACAAAAAGCAAAGATAAATCATACATCATATTCTGCCACCATGCCCATGGGTATATCTGCATTTAGACACATGCCCAGTCCAGAAGTAACAGTGCTGATATTCTAGCCATTACATTCATTTTACCACAGGTCACTAACTTTGCTATAGTTAACTGTATAGTGATTTTTTGGGGCTTTTCACAGATATCACTAGTTTATTCCAGCTGCATGGAATAACTTCATAACAGTATATGTCCTTTACATCTCAAAGCACAGGAAGAAATTAAAATACCTAAATACATTAATGTAACGTTAGAGTTTTAACAAAGCCACAATAGCAAGGCAAGTCAGTTAAGGAACAGTAATGACTATTCATAGCTACGTGCCACAGCTATATGATTTTAGCCTTGTCTCTTTGCCAGGCTGTTAATATAGTTTATGTTTACATGTTTTAAAACAGTATTCCAACACTGATAAATATACTGTATTAAAAGGGAACTTCTTCATGAACAATGCACATAACTGTTACAGTGAAAATACAGGTAACTTCATAGTCCATTGAATATTTGCACAAATCTGTTTCCCAAATTCTTCCCAAACTCCTGTAAACAGGAATTTTGCATGAGTCAATTCTCAGAACCCAACATGCAGATAGGGTGGCAAACCTTCTAATCTGTGAAAAATGGACACTGAGCACCAGCACTTCCTCCTCCACCGCTTTGCCTCTTCCCTCATAGAGTTCTGGCCCCAGTCTTCCCCTGCCTCTCCCCACTGCTCGCTACTTTTCTCTGTTTCCCTACTCCTGCCAGCTGAACTTCACTCCAGGGGTGGATGGGTGACTGGGTGGGAGGGAGAACCATGTGCAAGAGGTGGAGGGGTGACTGGAGCAATATGTGGGCAAGCACCCTTGAGGTGGGGCACAAAGGACACCCCGCTTTTCAAGCCCTGTCTTCTTCTGGGATCCATCCCTCCAAGCATTGGCCAACCAGTACAACTCTCAGCCAGAGCCAGGAAATTCCTATGTGCTCCTCTGGCTCCAGCAGCAGCTGCTCTTCCCACCCACCTAGCAGTGGAACAGAAGCTGATTCTGGATGGTTATTCACATAATTTTTGGTATCCAGCTACTACTACTCCACACTGTCGGTACTGTCAGGTCCCCCTCTCCGCTGGACTTTCTGGTCAATAACCAGACCCCTGGAGACCCTATGCATAAGCCTTCACTGCTCTGTAACAGTGCATTAATAATTAAAAGAAACAAACATATTTTTGTGCTTGAGGTCAAATATGACTGAGTTCAATGGGAGAAAGCACCAATCTCCTTTAATACTTACAAGTAGCCCTGAAAATCTTTCCAGTGTCCTATGTACAGAATCACTCCAGTTTCATTAGTTCCGTCAGATACTGAATAAACTTGTCACACAACTGTAGACCTTTCTTCCGTAGCGTTCCAGGGCTGGCATCAGTGGCAGCTTGTAGCACCTTAAATATTTAGCCATTCTTATTTTTTTTAAAGAAAGCTTTTTCTCTATTTTTGCTCAGGCAAAAATATAATTTACTTCATGTTAGAACAATAAAACTTGCTTCATATTTAAGGATAATATCTTTCTTTTAAAAGTTAAGTACCACCTTCATGATCATTTTCAAGAACTATAATATAATGTTTGCTTTCAACACTAAAGTAAAAATAGTCTGGCTCTGTGAGTAGATGCACTGTTTCCTGTCCAGAGGGTACTTGAACCACAAAGTTGAAATTATCTTTGTGATTAGTCTATCAACTGCTGTCAAACTCAGAGTCTAAGCCTTGTGCTGGTAATGAAATACAGTGTAACAAATTTGCTTTGCACATGACAGAGACAGTGCAGTAGTGTGGTGAAGGAGGGGTGATTTTGGGATGGAGTATAAGTTTATTTGAGGTGGGGGAACTATTATATTCTGTCTATTTCTCTGCACCTAAAGAAAGTTATTTGGCTAAATAAGACACACAACTTATCCGCCAACTTGATTTCTTTACCCATTTTGAGTTATGTCACTGTATTTTCAATTTTTGCATGTTTTGTTTCTGAGCTGCATACACAGAGACTAATCTCTAGAGACCTGCAAATCTGAGCATATCCGCCTTATATCTGCATCTGCGGATACAACACAGATATCCGCGGACCATTTCTTCCGGATGCAGATTGGATACAGATCCACTTATTTGTATCCACGCAGGGCTCTACTAATCTCCATCAAAACCAACAGGCCATTGCAGGCAATCAGACAGTACCATGACAAGAAGTGTGATCTAGGTATACTGAAAGTAAGTACGTGGTAGCTCAGTGAAGTGGCTTATATAAATCACTAATACCACATTTCCTATTTTTCATCCGCAGTTCTTTTTTTAGTCATGAAACAAGATTCAACTACATTACTACACTTGCCATGCTTCAACAAAAAAAAACTTCAAAGACAGACTTCAGTGTGCAATTGCAGAGCTGGAGCTAATTTGCAAGCTTGACACAATCAGACTGGGTCTGAATAAGGACTTGGAATGGTTAGCATATTACAGAAAGTAATTGTTCCTTTTCTCACATTCTCTCCCTTTAATCAACTGGTGTGAAAAGGCCCCATCTGCCCTCAGAATTGACTTCGTTAACACTTGACCTCCTCCTTCCTGTTATGTGTATATATACTTCTCAACTGTAGTTTCTATTTCATGTATCTGACTAAGTGGGTTGGAGCCCACGAAAGCTTATGCCAAAGAAATCTGTTAAGGGGCCACAGGACTCTCGTTGTTTTAACATTCCTACAAATACTTTTCTCTGTTTCTCCCACTGTTTCCTAGTTCATGGGGAGTATAATTCACTACGTCATTCCCCTCCCAATCTCATGTATAAGTATTGAAAAGGAAAAAAAACTGATGAGAACTTTCTTTTTTGAGGTGAGAAAAGTGTGCAAAGCTGGATGGATTAATTTAAATCAACATGTGTTAAATCAACCATTTTTAATAATAATTTAAATCAGCAAGCTGAAAATGTAAATTAAATAACCAATTTTAACTGTATTTTACATGTATATTTCTGCAAAAGAAATCCTGCTTTCATAAATAAGGGCTGAGTCTCAGTGGCTGGAAACCACCAAAACATGATGATTTGCAACTAAATATTGCCTTTATACAAAAGCTGGTATTTCCTTTTGCCAAGAGGATACATATTTTTATTACATTAGAAATTGGTGAATGATGAAATTTATAATTAAATACATTTTACTTTAAATGTGTTGGATACACAAGAAGAAAGTTCATCAAAATATTTTTTTTTATTTGACACTAATTAATTTATTTTAACAAAGGGAAGTATTGTCTTTAGCTAGTGAATTTAACTGCTTGTTTCTGGCTAACATGTCCTTCAAGATGTTAGAAACAGCAGATCTAATCCTCTTCCATCTAGTGTTATTCATAGATGGGAAGAGGAAAACAAGCTTTCCTGCTTTTTCAACTACCAATTAGTTTCTTAACCTTGAGCATGTAATTGAAGAAACTAGTTGAATAAACTGAAATAAAGAACATGGTCTATCTGCACCTGCAGAAGCAGCTACTGTGTCAAAAGCTGGGTTAGCATGCCAACAAACTCTGGGACCAGGTGCTCAGCCAGTGACTTCCACCAACTGAGTGGTGTAACCGTCTTAAAACCCAGGCAGATGGCATATACTGTTTAATATTGTATACAATTCAAAAAGGCTAATAAATTTATACTTTAATGCAGGTTGTCAATTTCAAATTGAATTTTAATAGGCTTATTTTTAAAAAACATAAACCAATATTTAAACATAAGAATTTCATTTAAATAAGAAATACTGATTTTAACAAAAATCTAATTTTATCAACCCTGCTGAAAAGCCACACTTCCAGCCTGTCACCACCACATCCAATCCCTGGGGAGAAGAGAATGAACATTCACAACATCCTTTCTTACACTCAGAAAGAAGACAATTATAAGAAAAGAGTACACTGAAGAGAAATGGCTGCCATCATGCTCAGACATCTTTTGTAAGAGCCCACATGAAATATTACAATGCAGTACAAGATTAGAGAAATTGCAACAGACTGATTTTATGGAAGTACTTTTATAGGCATTCATATGCTGAGCTCTGTATGACATGTCCAACAAGAAAATTGTGCAATCACCTATGTGCATGTGCACACATGCACACTTACTTTAAGCTTGCACTTTCAAGTCTTTCAGAAAATAGGTCAGGCATGAACTGAAAATCTGGATAAGCACGAAAGCCTGTCTCTCTCACCAACAGAAAGAGCCTAGGCCAATAAAAGATATCACTACATCCACCCTCTCAAACAAAAACCAAGTCAGTTATGGGGAAAGGTCTCTTTTCCCAAAGAAAAAGATCATTTTTGCACAACACCATTTTATCATCAACCGACTCCCAAAAGGAATGCAATTACAATGAAGGCGGCACTGTTTTGCTGATATCAGATCTAGAATAGTTCATTTTCAGCAGTTTTCCCAAAAGCAGATCAATTTAAGAAGCAATTACCAACGATGCAATTATTTGACCGTGTGCTCTCTAATGACTTTCAAATGTGTGTCACTGAGATAACGCAATACCTTTTTTAAAATGACTATAAGCTAATGATAGTTGAACATACTTAAGATAGGTTCTGAACAATGCACTTGGTGAGAATTCAATAGTAAAGCAATAGTGAGCTCTAATATATAACTTAAGTGTCACTTACATGTGTGCCTACATAGGAAAGTAAATATTAAATATAATGTGGTGGCAATATAGCCTTCAGTCACTTATTTCATCTACAAGCTGAGTAATTTTTCATGCTAGTAGCATTTTCATGTGGTGTTCTCAGCCAGGTGTTGCATTATTAGATAAAGTAAAATAGTGTACTCACCTGAAGAAAGTTGAGTTATGGGCTGTAAGAAAAGAAAAAAAAGGAGAGGTTAAAAAGTTGTCACTTGTTCCCCATTTTCAAAATTTTATTATTTTTAAATGACAACAACATAGGGCCCCATTGTGCAGAGCACTAACTAAACTTAATAAAATACTATCCCCAACCCCAGAGATTACAATATAAATTGAGAAAACATAAATCAATGTAACAAAGAGGGAATGGTGAGAGGAAGGATGAGGGTATCTGACTGTGTAAAAAGAACAGAATCAATTCTTTTCACAAATAATAAAAAACCAAGAGATTAAAGGGTCTGAGTAATACATCCTACTCCATGCAAAATGTCTATACGTAGAACATCTGTAATTGCTAAAGAGACATATCTGTCCCAGCATCCCCAAAGAAAACAAGTGCGTGCTGTTTGGATGTGGAGAGGAAGCTTTCAAATCCATGCCTGTGAATTATTTAGGTTTCTACATTACATATTTATACAGAGCAGGAACAAGAACTTGCCTGTAAATCAAACAAGTCATCCTGTGGCACTTAAAGACTAACAAATTTATTTATTGCAAATTTGTTAGTCTTTAAGCGCCACAGGACTCCTTTTTTGTTTTACTAAACTAGACTAACACAGCTGCCCCTTCGGAACTTGCCTGGAAATGACTGTGAATTTCAAAGACACAAATTCAAGACTGTCTGATTGCAGTGACAATCTGATTTTTCTGTATGCCAAGTAGCAGTACCAATGAAGATGCCAAAAATGTCCATCTGGTAGAGGACGGCAACTGCTCTGACTGACCCTTTTTTCTTGTAAAGAAATAAAGCAATTCATACAGTACGAGCAGCAAGGTTTCTCAAACAAACCCAGGTATCTCCTTTTTCACGTAACAGCAGTGCTCAGTCCAAAAGTTTCTGTCTTCAATCAGTGGAGTACACCTGGCATTGACCCCACCTCTCTTCTGCAGCCTCTTTAGTGTCTGACCAAGGGGCTCCATGACATACCTCTTGCACAACAGAGAATCTGCCACATTCTGTTCATGTGCAGCTAACCAAGGTCAGAAAATAGAGCATCAAAGGAGGTCAGAAGGCAGAACAAAGAGGGAGATGAATCCAGAGCAACAGAAATTTGTTAATGTATCAGAGCTACTTTTTATTCCAAGATGCAATGTAACTGCCCTTGGTGGGTGAATCAGAAGGTGAACAAGCAGTCTGCAGAATTCTACTTTATACAATCAATTGCTTCAGCTGGCTTTGTTAGACATTACAAAGAAATGGAAGTAACTCATTCTGTAATAATTCTGAATTATAAAGATTAACAGGCCTTAAATCTTTCCAGCAGCCCACTGAATTCAATAAACCTAATTCTTTACCCTTTATATTCTGCACCATACCACCCCAGCCTGAACATTTTCTCTCCTTTGCTACTATACTCAGTTTCTGCCATGAGCTTAAACCTTTCAGCCACTGGCCTCCAATTTGTGAATGTGATCTACAGGCATAAATAACTAGAGATGAAATTTTGCACCCAAACTATTGGCACTCACAATTTCGCCTAACTATTGAGCTGATCCAAATTTTTCAAATTAAGTGTTTCTTGCATCGAAAATGGTTTTTATTCGGAAGCAAAAACTTCTCATGAAAGTTATCACTTTGCTAAAAATATTTCTCCAAATAATCTGCATTTCAATTGCATATAAGACAAATACAGCTCTCTGAAAAAAACACACAACAGAACACTGAAATTACGATGATTTAACTGTTTTTGCATTTTTTTATTTTTCACTTGATTATGTACACACGCACATGAAAATAATTACCGAAGACCAACTACTCATCGTATTGCTATGAAGTGTTATTTCTGTCCTGAAGAAGTGATGAGCACTTTCTGAAATCATTAGTGTTGTTATAGCTATGTTGCTCCCACATTGTTAGAGACACAAGGCTGGTGAGGCAATATCTTTTATTAAGCTTTCAAGTTTACCTAGAGCTCTACTTAGGTCTCTCGTGTAAACCTCCAGAGCTTCTCTCCGTCTCACTAACAGAAGGTGGTCCAATAAAAGAGATTACTAACCCCACTTGTAACCTCCTCAACTGTAACAAGAGACAAGTAAGTGAGGCTTGGAGGTTGGAGTAGGGGATACTCAGCGTAACAGCTAGGAATTAGTTTTATGCAGGAAGTAGATTAAGGCTAATAAGTGTCTAACACCTGAAGAATATTTCTGCAGATCTTTAATTAATAAAATTTTAAAATGATATAAGAGAGGCAAATTAAGCTACAGTAGGCAAACTTAGAAAAGCATTACTAAACACATGAATATTGAAGTCATGGTCCCACTTTCTTCCCTCCTCTAAGGCAGTAGAGAGGAAAAAATACCCTTGGCACAAATTCAGGAGAGCACAAGAGAAGAAGCAGTCAGTGTTTCCCCACTTCTCACCTATGCCAAAGAAGGTCCTCTGCCCACATCCCTGACATCACAGATTCACTGAGTAATAGTCAACACTGTACCCCTAAAAGGCACAGCACAGAACTTGCAGTTCAGGGGCAAGGCTGAAGCAAAAAGGTAGCCTCAAGCCACCTTTGCACACCTCTAGTCTGCTCCAGGGACTGAAGAGCCTCAGTAAAACTTACAAAATCCCAGGATCCTGTCTAAATTACAGCAACATCCTTGGGCTGCCTTCTGGGACACAGTGTGCCATTCTGCCTCCTTCCTAGGACACTAGCATTCCCTGTGTCAGGACTAAGGAGGAGGCAATATTAGAGCTGTTTCATGTACAACTTGAACTCCCCAGCAGGATGCAATGCACTTACATGCTGCTCTGGCCCTTTTACACATTGTACCATAAACACACTAACCATGTCAATGGCCACGAGGACCTCCCCCACCAATCTGAAAGGGAAAAGCCACAATGAACCATTATCATAATTCAGTTTGCTCTCCTGAATAGCACCACCTAGGCAACAGAACTTAACCTAGTGATTGCATCACCAGTCCTCTTCTGCTGCCAGGGATTTCCCCTACCCAACATAGTACTCAACTTGTCCATACCATCTTCCATGGTTTCTGGCTCTCTATGTTCCAAAGGGGCAGCCATGTTAATCTAGTTCAGTAAAAAAGCACGGACTCCTACGGCACCTGAAGAGTAGCAGACTTATTTATCACATGAGCTAGTCTTTAAGTGCCACAGGACTCCTTGCATTTTGCCTTCTATGGATGTTCAAAGATCAGCAACTGCCCTCCCTCCTTCACTGTCTGCAAAGGTTGACCCTTCCCCTACTCAACAGAAAGAGCTGAAGGCAACTATTAGAGTTTCCTGATTCTGATGCAGGTGTTTCCTGCTTGGGATGTGACATGATATATGGTCAATGAGATTATCGTGCTACAAAAAAGTGAAGTATATTCTAGTGCAAAGGGCTAGAGGAGGCTCCCACATATCATTCTAACCCCAGTTAAGTGTTTAAGTGAGTTTTAAACCCTACACAACTCTGTGTGGACCTGCCACAGGGTAGGAATTTCATTCTTAGCATTATTTAAGCTCCAAGTAGAGCTTCAGTATTTGATGTGATACATATTATCATCCTTAAATTTTTAATCTACAAATACACAAACAAGACAGCCATTTTGTATTTTAAAACTGAAAAATGTTTAAACACTTAGTGCTGAAGATTACTACACATATTTTATTTTAGTTCCTAAAACATCTTAACAAGGCATTTATTCATTTAATGTATAAATAAAAAATATGCAAGCCGTAATCTTCCTTTTATTCTTACTATAGGACATTTAAAATTAATTCATGCATTAATTAATACACATTAAAAACACTCCAAAAATGCAAGAGTAGACATTCCCCAAGAAACAAACTGATCAAAAACTTGGGTTAAACGCACCACCTCTTGCCAACTTTGAAAAATGAATCAACAATGAAAATGATATTTCACATTTTCTTTGTGTCACTCATTGCACCAAAGCACTGTCTGAGCTTCTGATCTTATGAGTCATAGTTAGACTGGTTAGGCATGTTGCCAGTAGAATATTTTTTAAACTAAAAAACTAAGAAAATAAAGGTCAACTAATAAAAAACCATTTTTGGCAGGCCAATATTCATTCAAATATTTCATTCTGAGCACTCAAATAGGCACTAATTTTTTTATTTTCTGAAAACTGTAAACTGTAATGATGATTTTGTGTGTAATGATTTTAGCTGAACTGGGCTTTTAATCTCATTTTCATGTTCTGATATTAATTTTCCAAAATTTCTATAAAAATATGACAGCCTAATTATTTCTTGCTAAAAATATGCCACTAATTATTTTGTCTGGTTTTCTTCTAATACTATTCAATTACTGACTATGACAAACATCTTCCTGGAAACAAACATGTATTGAATTAGGAGTCAAACCAAATGAAACTATTTTTAAACATACAAGAAGGGATGAACCCTCTAAAACTAAATGATTAGTTAAGCAAAGTATGAGACACACAACAGCTTTTTTGCTTAGGAAAACCAACTTTATCAAACAATTCAGTTCAAACAAATTATTTAACATTTTCTAGCAGAATGAGTTTGCCTCAAAATATTTTTACACTATATTTTTACAAAATGCATGAATGTGCTAAAGTATTATGAAGCAAGGAGTCCTGTGGCACTTAAAGACTAACAAATTTATCTATTGCATGAGCTTTCATGGGAGAAAATCCCACTTTGTCAGTATTATGTTTACTGAAGTATTATGGAACTTTAAAATTATTAAATAGCACATAAAAACTTTTCATTAAAATATGTTTCCATAATTTACACATGTATTCTGTCCCTCCAAACTCAAATGGCGATTTTAAAGGTTTTATGAGAATAAATCAACACAATTACAAAGTATAAAAAATCTACAATTTTCTCATGTGGTACCTTAACCATATTATCTGTATATATTCAGCAATGGAGTCCACATTAACTAGGTACTAGGTCTCCACTCGATGTCCCTATTGTTACACACCGAAGTCAATTCTGTTTGATAAATGATTCCAAGTATCAATACCTGGCAAAGGGGGAGGTTGGTTGCTTGCTTCCCCCCACCACTTTTTCATTTCTGAGTTAACCATATCAAGCAATATATATAAGTGCAGTTTCCTGAATAGTATATTAGGTGAGCAGTAATACTGTGTGGCTAAATTATCATAAAACATGCAGAGCATTTCTCTCATGGTAGCTCAAAACACAATGAGGAATAGATAACATACAATATTGATTTCACTGTTACTGTTATTGCATTCTAGCAGAGGGCAATTCCATTTTGATTCTGGGTGGTTACAGAAATGCTGAAAGAGAAATGTTATGAAACCATATTTCTGAATGATCTTTTGGGACTTGGATCCTTGTGAAATATGCTGACCATGCGAAGTTTCACTGACACCTCCCAGGCACTGGCAAAGCTGTTATTTTGTGTCAAGTCTAATCCATGACACGATGTCATAAGCAATATGAACCAAGAAAGAGTCATCCCTTCCATGAGCCCAATTTCACATTCCTTGTACAATCTGCACTCTCACCAGATTCAGCGGGTGTTAGGGGTGTGCAACAAATACACATATGGGACCAAAATAACATTGAAATCTTCCTCGACTTACCTGAAGATCAGAAAAGAAACATGCTGCAAGAGCCATTTTGTGTTGGCAGGCCCCATTTGTGTCTTACCTTGTCACTACATACTACTGATTCATAGCAGATGATCTCTACTAAATTTCACTTTACAGACTGATCACCATAGAACAGCTGCTCATGTCAGATGCAGGCACATACCTACTAATCAACCATGTGCCTGGATTTCATTTACCTCATTTACATTTATTTTGATCAAACCTGTTTTAAAGGTTTTTGAGGTGGGGGGGAGTTATTGTTTTGTTTGTTTGAATGCACCCTGTATACAGTTCCAGCCCATCCAAGCTTACATTTGTCCCTTCAAGCACATTTGCCCCCCCACTACAAAGTCTATGATTTATATCTGCTGAAAAGGAATCAACCCCTACCATAAAGATTACAAGAAGCTATCTGAAATTCTAAATATGCTTCAAACAAGTAATTATGGAGAACTAATTAATTATTCACACTGTCATTAAAGAATCTTCACATTTGCATAAAATAAACTAAATCAGTTCCCGGGAAAAGGGTCAGACTGCAAGGTCATAACAGAGGTAAAACAAACGAAGAGTCCTGTGGCACTTAAAGACTAAAATTTATTTACTGCATGACTTTTCATGGGAGAAAATCCCACTTCATCAGATGCTTTGAAGATGGGGAACCTTAAAGAATGGGACAAAATAAAAGAAGGGAAGCGCTAGTCATGGGATCAGGTCACACTGTCAAAGCAAATCACAGTCACTGTTAAAATTCAAACACTGGAGAACAGCATATAGAGGAAGATGAGTTCAATCATATAATAGAGATAGTTGACTGGCCTGTTGATTATCCTTAAACTATCCTCAAAGTCAGTTGCAAGCATCAGGGATTAGTCAGAGCTCAAAGAAAACTAACTTTCTTAATTTCTAGCTAATGAGAATGACTAGCAGAACCCACGATTCTAATCAGAATCCTTAGTTTCACAATATAGTCGGAAACTCCATTCTAATTTATTTACACTAAGGCAGAGTCACAAAATGACAATTAATAGAATTTACAGAGACAAAAAAAACCTTCTACACAATTCCAGAGGAAAAAACCTGGTCAGTTAATTTACATGTAGACTTTTAGTGATTTCCAGATACAATTCCTCCCTTCTAAAACTGTCATTTATCTTCAGACATGAATCTGGCATCCCATCACCCAGAGACAAAGTGCTCTGCTTCCCAGAAAAAAAGTAAAACAAGGCATCACCTGTACGTGATGCAGCCACCTTTCTACTTCCATTTGCCATGACTGCATACATCAGGATTCGGTCACACCATTACCGTTTATTGGATTTAGGAGATTTCCACCCAATGCAATGACCCACAGCATGAATTTCAACTCCACTGATCCACAGTGCATAACAAACTATAAAGCAGTCTGTGTCATGCACAAATGCAGGGGAAAATAGTTGATATTTGTCTACCTGTTTTAATTTGGTTTCTTTGGAACTGGTCCAAAAAGCAACCATGTGAATCAAAACAATTTACACTAGCTTGTAGCAGAGCTAAAGTCTATGCCTGAATGGCACATGCGGGATATTGTAGATGGCCAGCAGAGTCATCTGCAACATATAGCTGATGTGTTTCTCACTGCAGAGCCATAAACTGGGATAGGAAGTGTCATAACTAGGAAACTGCTCTCAGCATCCCTTCCTTCACATCCTGAAAAAACAAAACTATAAGCATAGTATAACATCTCCGTCAGACTCCCAGGGTCTTCTCTGCAAACAGATTAGTTTTTGTCATAACTAATTTACAGACAAACAGAGCCCAGTAAATACATAAGAGGTTTGCAACTGGTTGTTTGACTCATTCAAATGTTAGGGAGCTCTAGGTTGTAGGACAAGAGTATGTAAAAAAAAAAAAATTAATTACTTAACGGATTTTTTTTTCCCCTTAGGAATCTAAAACCTTATGCAGCACTAGAGAGGCAACAAACCAGACCTGTAATCTGTGCTACTGTTATCATACAACATGCCTGGTATCTGTTAGGGAAAGATTCAGCCAGGGCTCATGGAACCACAGACAAGGGCCCCAGTTTCTCCTGGAACTCAAAGTTTAGGTCCATGAAAGATGCCCAACAATCAGAGAGCCGCAATCACCATAAGGATGGGAAAGCACAAGAAAACATAACCAGGACAGGGATCTGGCCAGGAGAACCTGTGCATAGTTGCCTGCACAATGAATCACTGCCTCAAAACCTTCTCCTCCAGTCTAAATCTGGTGTTGCTTGCTTTTCAGCCGTCCAGCAACAGTTGCTCTGTGAGGCTGACTGCCAGCACGTAGAAGAGAAAATAACTGTATTCCCTCCACCACATATTACCCCCTGCCCATTTGCTCAGTTCTGTCAGCCAGTCATGCTAAGAGAGGACAGTAAATTTGCCCATGGCTGTGACTTGGAGCCCTTGCTGTACCCAAGGACTTCTGACAGTGCTCAACACAGAGAGGAATATTAGGGTTTAATTCACCTTAATGGCATCCTGGAAGAGAAGAGGGAATACGCTCTCCTGCCTGACTCACAGGCCCTGATCCACTGAAGCTTAGGGAGCGGTGTAACATGAGAGATGTCTAGCCCATAAAGCAACCAAGCGGAAGATGGAAAACTAGGCAGAGGCAAGACGTGACTGATCATTCAGTCCTCCTTAGGCAAATGGGCCATTCACTGGCTCCCTGTCCTCCCAACTTGGAGAGACTACCTTGGCTAACGTCTGCCTGAAATGACGATCTGGACAAGAAGATCCGTCACAGATTACACCAGGAATGATTCGCAGGAGCCACACCACTTGGTGCACCTTCCTGGAAGGTGCTGCTGTACCCCTAATGAAGCTATACTTTGTTCAAGAGCTCCGTGAGCAGTCGCAAGGTTTGCCAAAGAGGGCGCATCAAGGAATAGCTAAAAGAGGTGTGTGGGCTGCAGAGAAAAGGGCAATGTTGAGCTTGAGTTGCCCAGCAACAGGACGGGACAGAGCCAACCTGAGCAAAAGACAGAAGAAACAGCAGGCCAGCTTCGGTTGAAGTATGATCCTCCAAGGTACAGCTATGTTCTTGGTGAAAGGCAAGGAAATGTATTGTGAGGAAGCTAGCACAAGCCACCGTATTTGCACAAGAAACAAGGATCAGAAAGGTATGCTAGGCGACAGTAATTGCTGTCAGTTGTGATATGTCAAGGCCAGAGGCAGTAACAGAGTCATAAAAGGGAGGTGTATAAGCCCCAGAATGCTCCAGATGCTGTTCCCTCCAAACTAGCTAGAGTTAGTAGAGGTGATAATGAGCAGCTAAGGCCAATCAGGTGCCTGATAAAAAGCCCCCGCTCCAAACAGAGCACAAGTTGGATGAAGAGTTGGAGAAGTGCTGAGTGAAGTAAAGGGGCAAAAAAGCATGTGGAGAAGCTGAAAGGAGTTGAAGGTACAGGTCCCTAAAGGGAAAAGCCTGCAGGGCTGAGGGAAGAAGCCTTACCCAAGCAGAGAAGGGAAATAGTCAGGGGAGAGAGAGAGCTGCAGTGTTGGATACAGTGTTGGATACAGTGTTGGATACAGTGTTGGATACAGCGGCTACTTAGGGCCCCTGGGCTGGAACCCAGAGTAGTGGGCAAGCCCAGGTCCCTTCCCCACAGGACATTATCACCTTGGAGATGGGGCAACTGGGGACACCCGGACCCACTATCTACAGAAAAAGCACAAATCCCACCAGAGGAGAGCTAGCAGTTTGTCGCATAGTCCTTAAAAATTACCTTTAATGTTAGCCTATGGGATAACCATCTAAACAAAACACTTGAATGGCTTTTACTGGCTATTATTCAGTAATAAGAAAGAGCCTATGCACTTTGAATAGGGATCAGGGCTCCATTAAGTTATGCAATGCACAAACACATAAAAAGATAGTCCCTGGCCTGAAGAATGGGCAACCTAAGTATAAGATACAGAGAGAAGGCAAGCACTGGGACTATTATGAATGGTGTGATGGGCGCATCAGCCATCATTGGAGATTTTGAGGGACCTGGGCAGAGGGAGTGTTAAGGAAGATCTAATAGGGTGGACTTAAGCTGGTTGTGACTTGTCAAGTTCAGGCCTCTGGGGACCCAGTGTGAGCACTGAATAGCTAATTCAAAGTAGGGCATTCTTCATCCAGAAGAGTGTGCAGCTGAAAAGGTGCAGGCAATTTAATTAAATATGCAACCAACGTAAATAAAATCAGTGCTCAAACTGCATGTAGACATTCCGTCCATTTCAGAACATAGCTTGCTGGGGCAAAGGGAAAGCGGCAGGCGGATTTTGCAAATCCAGATTGGTCAGGGTTTTTGTCTGGCGAAGCACCAAACCCAAGAAAGTCACACTAGAATCCCATTGCAGCCTAACTCCCAAGTCTGCTGTGGTTTGGATTCACATCTCCAGTTCTGCCGTATTTAGACTTGAATCTCTATTCTTTCTTCAAAACACCATTTTATAAGTTCTACAATAGTATCATAGGCAGCTTAATACTAGAATTGTCCATTAAAATTCAGATAAAGGGATATTGTATATGCTATACATCAGGAAAAAAATCTCAAGTAATTCTAAACTTTTCTGAAAGTCAACAACAAAATAATCCTAGATTCATTTGAACTGCTGAGCACAAGCACCTATTTTTTTTCCCAATTCACTGAGAAAGTTTTGTGAACTCATCATGAATACCTCCTCCATATAAATGAACACTGCTGTATTCATTTAGAAAACAAAAACAGTATTATAGGAAAATATGCTGTTCTCCATTCTCGTGCAATATCTTCCAACAAAAGTGTAATGTTACAAATGGCATTCTGCTCAGCCTACCAAAACATGCAAAAATCTTCCACTATCAAAGTTATATTACAGTGTTTTGTTTTTTAACTTTTACAATGCAAGACTATACTTTAGAAAATATGATATGCTGTGCCATAGAATAAGGACATCTGAATGACTGGTTTGTCTTTCTGCATTTTATTGTTCATTCCTTCACTACTATGTACAAAAAAATATGTATATGCAATTGTATTTAAACAACAAAAAGCACCTACCTCAAATAAGCTGTACTTCCATTATAGCTTCAAACGCAAGAACTATATAAAAGAATTTAATTTTGGAGTGTCTCACCAGATGAATGTGAAAGGAAAATTCATCTCGGACTGGGACCAAACTGATGTCTCAGGTAGTTTAACACTTTATACCATGAGGAAGTATTAATTTTTCTTTTATCGCCTCCTCCAGAACGTATACCAGAGAGGTCATAAAGTCAACAAAGCACTGAAATGTGATTAAATTGATTTCAATTCTGTAAACTACTGCAGCACATGTTTTAGGCTCAGCAGGTGTTTGAACTGGGCCTAAATGTGGTACTGAGGCCTTCATAAAACACTCATTGCCACACTTTCCAATCCCTGCTTTGTATTTCTATAAGAGAATAAATAAATCAATGTCTGGGGTCGCATACTGGAAAAAAAAGAATAAAAATCCAGTTTACATTGACTTAACAATGCTAAACTGGTTGATGCTAGACAAAATGATCACTGCTTGGTCCCCACCTAATCTTCAAAGATATGTAGATAATCAACAGAATCTCTGCTTCTAAAGGAGTAGACATGTTAGCCTAGTCTAGCAAAAAACAAACAAGGAGTCTGGTAGCAAGTTCAAAGACTTTTGAAATGTTCATTTATTCTAAATAGACACAAATCTGACATAGGAAATAACATGCAAAAACCAACAGGGGAACACTTCAATCTTCCTGTTCACTCCACTGATGATTTGTTAATAGCTGTGCTCAAACAAATAAATAAATCAACATTTCAAAGAGAAACTGCAGAATGGAATTCATATGCAAATTTGACTGTGTGAAATCAGGACTGAAGAGGGACTATGGATCCCCCCCCCCCATAGGTGATTTGACCTCATCTTCTTCCATATGCTGTTTCCCAGTGTTTGAATCTTAACAACGGCTTTGATTTGCTGTTACAGTGTGACCTGCTCCTATGACTTACACTTCCCCGCATTTATTTTCCTCCCATTTCTTAAGTTCCCCATATTCAAAGTATCTGAAGTGGTATTTTCTCCCACAAAAGCTCATACGATAAATAAATGTGTTAGTCTTTAAAGGTGCCACCAGATTCATTGTTTGTTCTGCCAGAATTTCTACTGTAATTGATGGCCTCTGAAGTGATGATGGTACAGGAACAATGGCACAAATGGGGCACAGAGAAAAATGAAATTAGAAAGTAAGTAACAGACACTTGTGCTATGTCTACATCATCCAAAATTAGTTTGGACTTCTTAGTCCAAACTAAGAAGTTTGAGGTTAGTTTGAATTAACCTCACACTTATAAGTTTGAGCTAACTGCACGTTCCAGTTCTAACACACACTTAGTTCAAGCTAGAACACACGGTTAGTTCGAACTAACTGGCTTAGTTCAAAACATCTTAAGTTCAAACTAAGCATTAGTCCTCATCATGCCTAGTTCGAATTGAAGTTTGAACTAAGCACTTGAGTACCAAATAAGTGCCAGTACTTATTCATCTGAACTAAGAGATTTCTTAGTCTAAACTAGGGAAAGCCTAGTGTGGGGACAGCCTCCTTAATCCAGACTTATTTGCCAGTGTAGACATAGCCTTGGAGGCCAGTACCATAAGAAGTTTAACTGGGTTATGTGAGACAGTTTATGGACATAACATACCATTTATTACAGTACAAGGCAACACTATGAACTGTCCGCAAACAGGATTTTTATAAAAGTAAGGCTAACTTTCAAACTTCTTTTTACCCACTTATCTTAGTTGAAGAGGTTTAGAGTATGTTATTTTTTACAACCTTAGAAAGGATTCTTTTTAAAGATTTCCATTCTTATTTGGTTTCACCTACTCTGCTCCTCACATATGCAGTGGAAAAGGAATTTAGTGGAACTCTAATCCCTGAAGCATGTTACAGGAACCGTTAATCCAATATAAATGACAGGGAAAGTAAGACTGGAGAAGAATAAGAGACACCACATAGACTTGAAGGCAGAAATTTATACAATAAAAGAGGAAGGTGACAAACTGTATCACCTAAAGGTGCATAGATTAAACAGGGCTGGGTACGATAAATCAATACTTGGCTGAAAGACATCCAAATAAATCTCAATGCTTCTAAAAAATTAAGAGCTGAAAATTCATTGTATGCTGCCCCATATTCGGTATTGAATCAAATATCTCAGAACAGCGATAGCTAGACACTGTACGGTCTTCTAGATGGCATGTACAACTGATCTATTTATGATACCTGGCCATTAAAAAAAAATCCCATTGCACTGTTTGCATCATTAATGGGGTACAGGCCAAATGTGACTTTGCATTATTTAAAATTTCTGCAACAGAACACAATATGTTTCATCTTCTGTCAAGTTAATATAGTACAGCAGTGCATAGTGTGATAAGGTGAGCTCAGAGGGCTACAGAAGGGTGTGGCAGGGCAGGTATGTAAGCCCCAGGCTGCTGAAGGCTCTTTACCCTGGCTACAGAGAAAAGGGCTCTGCAGGCCAATTGGAGACACCTGGGCTCAATCAAGGGCTGGCCCAGGCCTATAAAGGCTGCTGCTGCCAGAAGGGGGTGGGGAGAGACTGGAGCTGCCTCTAGGACTGGAGTCACTCCCAGGCTGAGGAGGAAGGCTATCACCCTAACCCCTTGCAGACAGACAGACCGACAGACAGACAGACAGACAGACAAAGGATTGACAAACACGCCCAGGGAAGTCCTGCAGAAGACCTACCTGGGCTGGGGGCAGATTGGCCTCTGGCCCATACCGCCAGGGGAGAGTTTGGGGCTGGCAAGACAGGCCCTTCCCCTCTCCCCTTCTGGAGGAGCAATCCTTGCCACAATAGCCAAAACATTTCAATCCAGAGTTGCTACAAAGTGTGAATTTTAATACTTTTGTGTGCCTAAAGTTCACATATACAGCATTCCCTATTCCTGTGATGCTGATAATTAAAGTATGTCATTAAATGCATAACATCTGCAGTATGTTGGAGATTCTAAAGGACCAGTTCTAATGTTATTTGTTTTGATTTCTCAACTTTCACATTAAACTACAGCCAGTGTGTGCTCTCTCTCTCTCTCAATGAACACTGTTACCTGGACAGCATTTTGGGCTGCAAAATACCTTCCATTTTAACACCCTGTTCTCACATGTTCAAAACTAAAATAGTCACTTTCAACCTGAAATTTTCTATGGCTTCTTCCTGCCTGGAGGTGATTTTTAAATTTTTCTTTCCTTAAGTTCCTTCTGCAGTCAGCAAAAATACACTTCCATTTAATATCTCATTCCAAAGCACATGCTGAATAAATCTGGTGCATACCTAACTTCGAAAATCTGGACAAAAATCTTATATGATAATAGATAACTCCCAATACACATTTGCAACTAAAGCCGTTTAAAATGTATTATATGGGACTTGGAAATACCATGGGATCATACAAGACTGTTCTAAAATATACACAAAAGAAGGCAAAAGCATCCTCAACTTTCACATTTTCTGACTTCACTGTGAAACTAACATAGCATTCCTTCTATAAGCATACTGAGTTTGCAGTGTATCTTGGGAGTCTTCTGATGAAAGACTCCATATAAATGAAAGTAATTATAATTAAAAGTAAGTTAAAAGGCCTGCTAATCTGAGAAATAGTAGTAAATCCAGAGGGATATTCATTTTTAATGTAGAGCCTTGAAACTTCTCAGAAGTAGGGAGGAGGAATCTCCAATTATTATTTTTTTCAGTGGAAGCTCAGAATCCCTGGATTGTCAGACTTATTAGGAAAATTCAGTTCAGATTCTGTGTTTGAGTTTCAAAAGTGAGCTAGCGCTCTTTCATCATGAAATACTTCTAATATTCAAATTAATTCCAACAGCATTTATGCTGAACACATTATGATTTCCACAAATAAAATATTGGGTGAAATTGCACATATTCACTATAGGATAAGCAACGTCAAGAAACATTCTGGTCAGGAATATTTATGTCTGAAAAATGCAATTTTCCTTTATATGCATTATTTATCTGGTTACTCTCTTGAATTCTCCCCAGGGAGAGTTGGATGGGGAACTATATTTAACCTCAGAGAAAAATCATTAAAACTGACCAGCAACAGAGAAATGGGCAAAATGCCTGTAGAAACATTGCTTTGATTTTGACATACGAGAATTAAAAAAAAGGAGGAAGCTAACTGTTTTAATCAAAACATCTTCCATCACATGTGCAAACTGCAACAGCTGAAAAATCATTCTACTCCATCTTCCAAAACTGGTCTCAGCATGCATTATGTAAATATTGGTTTACAAGGGATGTGTGTAGACAGTAAACATTGTAGGGCTTTATTGGATTTCCCATTTGTGTCATATTTTAGAGAAACACAGCAATTCTAAAGTATATAGTAGACGAGGGTATAAAAAGAGGAATAGGTAGCCTAGTCACCCTTTTAGGGTGGTTTTGTGTGTGTATTTGTTTTTAATAGATGTTAGAGGGATACAAATGTCATTAAACAACCCACATTGTTCTCTAGAAGGGACAATATCTGTTAAGCAATTGACAATGGAAACAGAGGTGACAGACTTGTTCACAGTGGGGGGTTGACATTTTAAAGGCTGGAGGAAGCACACGACTGCTCCACAGGGATTTTCAAATTGTGGGGCATGTCCCCATGGGGAGGGCACAGAGACATATTTGGGGATAGCAGGGCCCAGATCAAGAATGCCATCTCTCCGCACCCCCCCCCAGCTCATCTCAGCAGGCCACCCTGCCTGTGAGGGCTAGTGGGGAGGCGCATATGACCCTCACATGCCCCCAATGCATCACCTCTTATTGGAAAGTTTAATAGATGGTTCAATAATTCCTATGGAACTCAGAACTGGAGAATAATTCTGATTAAAAGGGATGCCCTACAGTCCAGTAAAGAGAAAATAAAAGTTGACAAAATAAAGGCAGGAACTGAAGATAAACACTCAAATGAAAAAAGAGTCCCATTCAGTTTCATCACTTGAAGTCAGATAACTAAATACTGATAAGTTTTATAAATGCATGTTTGCAAATCCAAGAAGTTTAAATACTAAGATGGGTAAACTTAGCATCTCTCTAGTGCTGGGGTTGGTAGCCAGTCTGGGTGCCAGCTCCACACAAACAACAACAAAATTATTTATTTACTACCTAAACTGCACTGCCTATACAATAGGTACTATCTACAGCTTTGACTGAAGACTTGCAGAAACAAGGAAAGGGAGATCCAACAACCATCACAGGTGGTGCGTAGGAAGGAACTCAGGGGGTTGAAAGTGACTCAGTCCTTTATGCCTACACACACAGTGCGACAGGCACCAGAGGATGCTCATGTTGCCGTGACAGATACCACTATAAGAAGAACTCTCCAGCAACCGTACATCAGCATGCACATGCACCTACAGTGGAATGGACATGTGCAATCACTTGAAGAACTCATTTTCCCAAGTGTCTTATCTCAAAAAGAAAACCCCATACAGCTACATGAAACAGATTTGTATCCCACTTTCTTCAAGGAGAAAGTCCTGAGACGAGATGCTTTTAGGCTGAGAGGGACTGTATTTACAATAAAAAAAAAATAAGGAGTTTCATCTTTATTAGCACTGTTTGTGCAAGCATGGAGATGCATTTAGGTGTCAGATGACAGCTCATACCTTTTGGGGGTTGGTCTGATACCTGAGAGGCTTCTTGCCCAAGCAAGGAGGCTGAACTGATGCCTGCCTGGACTTGAAGTTCCTGTCCTGCAAGGCGGCTATCCTTTCTAGTACAAATCTCCCCAATTAGAAGTGATTACTCCCTGACCACTGGGGCAACTAGTCACTTTTACCTTCAGTAGTGACACCACAGTATATTGGGACTGGTGCACATTAAGGGATGTTCCAGGCTCATAAAACAGTCTTAAAGTGCCACACAACTGTTTGTTGTTTTCATAAAACAGAAGCCATGGAGTAGAAAAAGAAGCATTGAGCCAAGAGAGCCAGCTTGCGTTTCCACACCTGGGCAGATATCGCTCTCAATCGCTCCATGACCAGATGCGGCAGGGAGGAACTGGAGTTAGCAGGGGAGGTATGACAATATATGTAGCAGAAGCTAGAAACAGTAACCTGCACATATTAGGGCCTAGGTCAGTGATTTCAACCAGTGTGCCATGGCACATGGGTATGCCATGAAATTTTGTACAAAGGTAATGAATGTTGATGTTAAACAAATATTGTTTCATCTTAAATAGTATTTTATCCATCCAAAAAAACAACTCAAACTTGTGAAAATTAATCGTCGCATTAAAAGTGAGGCATCGGTCTTCCAATTCTAAAACATGACCATTCTAAATGCAGGTGGTCAAAGTGCAAAGCTGACACGCTGTGCTTTTTTTTCCAGTGGATTCGAAACATTAATGCATTTTTGTCCTCCTTTAGCTTTCTGTATGCACTGTGCTCCAAACCTCTCTAGTAAGACTGCACCCACAGTAAATGTGACATTTGAAAGCAATCAATTCAGCTGAAAAAAGTGTGCGCGCCATGGAGTTGTTCATCTCATGTTAAGCGTGCCTTGTTACTGAAAAGGTTGGGAACCACTGGCCTAGGACCCTCAACAGCTGACTCTATTATATCGTCACAGTGAGCAGGAGCAGGGACACATAGCTACAGCTTTTACAGGGCAGCTGTAGTCCTGCTGAGCGAAAATACTCTGCCTGAAACTGTTTTTGTTTCATTGGCTGGTTTTAAATCAGATATTTTAATTATTTGATCCCTAGCTCTGATTTAGACTGCTGGCTTTTCTCCTTAGGTAGGAAGAATTCCTTTTGTGTGCACACATTCCTAGGGGAAATCAGCACGCATCTGTGCCCTGGTCTTTTCTGAATTGGTCTGCAAAGCTGCACTCCATGGAGATGAGCATGGAAAGTAGATATAGTTGACGTATATACCATATGGAAGTTTGTCCCCATAATCCTGCTTTAGAGGGGCCATGAAAAGGATTCAGTGATCGTTCCACAATATTTCAAGAGGCTTGCTATCTTCCTGTACTCAGAGAGGTTGACAGTGTCTCCAATCCCACACATGAATCCTGTCTGGGCAGAAATGTACTTTTCCAGGATTCAAGGATGGAGTTTTATCAACCTCTCTTTCATGGGCTCCACAAGGTCCAGTGGGATCTGTGTTTTCACTAGGGGCCTCTATCTAGGATATGAGTAGGGCTTCCTTGAGACGTCCGTTTTAGAGGTAGTAGTGGGGGGTGGAGCTAGTGCCCAAAGCCTCTTCCTGGACCCTTCCACAGCAGCATCTGTGATGTGTCTGTGACTGAGATATCTACACGCAGAAAGCCAAGCAGCTCCCAGAATGCTTCACTGCACAGGAAAAGCTGTTCTTGAAAATAACCAACCACCTTGCCCCAAGCAAGATGACTAACTGGTAGTTTAAGAGCCCACAATACTCTAGTGCAACCAGAGTTGTGACGTATGTTATCTCTCTAGCCAAACAGAAATAGGTTAGACAGAAACAATGTGCATCACTGGGCAACTGGTCCCTGTACCGTTAGTGTTTGTTTAACTTCCAGCCTACGAGGGTAGGATTAAGGGACACAGATGGCAGTTTAAAAGACACCGAGGCCTTATAAAAGAACAGAACTGGAGCTGAAAGACCCACAGAGAGTGCAGGTCCCTGGGGATGGCTCTGAGCCAGGGTCTTCAGGAAAGTAAGTACTCTAGGGCAGTGGTTCTCAACCACTGTGGCAGGACACATTAGTGTGGTAAGTAATGGTAAGCGTGTCACAGTGAGCTGCAGAGATGGCTGCATTTGGCTTGGAGGAGGTGATCTGGTGTGTCCTGAAGCGTCACAATATGCCATGAAGTGTGTCAAGACCCAGAAAAGGTTGAGAACCACTGCCCTAGGGGAGCAGTCTGGGGGCCCGATGAGCTGCACCAGAGCAGGAAAGGCTGCAAGGAACAGAGCCCAGCAGGGGCTGAGAAAAGTACTGCAGGGGAATTAGTCTGGAAACAAAGTGCTTTATTTTAGAGCCTGAAAGACTCTCATAGGTGTCCCAGAAAGGGGCTAGAAGCAGAGCCCAGAGGAAGGGCTGAAAAGCTGCTGCTAAAGCGCAGAAGGGACTTAATGTTTGTTAGAACTTTAGAGTTGGACTTTTGCTGCCACAAAAGACGTTATGTTTTGTCTTGACTAGGCCAGAGGGCTAAGCCATATCTCCAACACAAATCAGTATCTGGAAAGCTAAGGAAAACCACCATGGGTGAGGAAAGTGAGGCAGGGAATCCTGGCAGTACAATGTTCAGCCAGCTAGGTACGGGCACACCATAAAGCAGCCATACTCCTGTAACAGTATTGCTGTGTGAATGCACTTAACTGTTGCAGCAGCTTCATGCAACTGATCCCCTTGCAACAGTATTACAGTCCAGTATCCACACAGACAAAGAAAAGAGGTCTCTAATTAGGAAACGAATAAAACCTTTGGCTACCTTCAAAACTAAGGGAAATGAGTGGTACAATTGCCTTAATGCTAGCCTCTCACGATGATATTGTCACTTACAATGATGCCGGAAAATCTGTTGCTACTGGCTTGTTGGATATAAAACCAGAATATATTCAGGGTACTCACAGTAAGTCAGCTCAATAACCCACAAGAAATGGAAATATGACTAAATTTTCAGCAAGGAGTCTTGTGCCACTTTTAAAGACTAACAAAATTTATTTATCATGAGGTTTTGTGGGAGAGATCCCACTTTGTCAGATGCCTGAAAATAGAAAGAAAACAGTATAGAAACAAGGTATATCCTTCATTTTTAAGCATTTAACAATGTGGGATCTCTCCCACAAATTTATCATGCGATAAATAAATTTGTCTTTAGAAGAGCCACAAGAATCCTTCCAAAGGAGTAGCAATGTTAATCTAGTTCAGCAAAACGACTCCTTCCAAAGGGGTAGCCATGTCAGTTCAGCAAAATGAAGGAGGATTCCTGTGGCACTTTTAAACACTAAAATTTATTTATTGCATGAGCTTTTGTGGGAGAAAATCCCACTTCATCAGAGGCTTTGAAGAATGGAAGTGCCCGTTCTGTAAGTTCCTCCATCTTCAAAGCCTCTGATGAATGGGATTTTCTCCCACGAAAGCTCATGCAATAAATAAATGTTAGTCTTTAAAAGTGCCACAGGATTCCTGTTTGTTTTGCTGAACTAGACTAACAGGGCTACTCGTCTGAAACTTACTAATATCAGCAGTTGCTGTTGTTTCATAGAGAAATAAAACAAAATCAAACATGGCAGGAATGTGAAGCAAAACATATATTTTCCAGCATTGCACAGAAACACTTTAAAATGGATATAAGAAAATAAGTTGATGAATAGTCTGCTGAAAGGAAAAGACAACATAGAAGATCGAAAGAAGACATGCCTGCCTGACACTAAGGAAAAGCATGTTTCTGTATAACCTAGTAGAGAACTGATCAAGCCACAGTTCACTGATACAAAATAAAGACCTCTAACATTGCCAAGATCAGTGAGCCAGTAACCCAAGTACATCTCAGAGGCAGCTTTAACTTCCTTTCTCCCAATGTAACACATCAGACTAAAGAATCTGAATAACTGGCTGATTATCAAGCACCACTCCTGGCTTTGATTTAACACCATGTTTCCATCTTAAGGCACCTTCTGTGTCAGGATTAATAGCAATCAACTGATTGCAACACATGGGCTAACATGAACAACAGTGTTCTGCTGGCAGAACAACAAACAGCTATCTGCAAAAACTGTGATCAGAATTTGTAGTTTAAAGATTCAGAAGGCAAGTTGTTGTTGATTGGAACTCTCTTGCATCCCTCAGGACATCAGGTCACAAATATTAAAGGCTACTACAAAAATAAAAAAAATAAATCTGTGGCTGCAGTCCCAGAGGCTCAATAATGAGATCCTTTCTTCATTGTTCTGACTTGTTTGAAAACAAAGAGCAAGAATGACTCCAGCTTTTACTGACCATGTGAAAAGAAGTCTACCTTTGCCAGTCCTTACCATATAAAGACATTACCTCTGTATAAATCTAATCAATAACCAGTTGTATGCCTTGAAAAAACAATGTAAAAAGATACCATTAGCCACTGCCAAAACAAGTAAGCCAAATCCAAAAGGAATTGCCAAAGAGTTCATCAGAAACCAAAGTAGGATACATGATTTCATCCATATAGGTGTCATGTTGCCAAAAAGGTTAATCTTAAATTGATTTGAAATTAAATTTCTGAACAAAGTTGATAAGACAACTTGGCAACACAGAACATTGCAGTATGATTATTTTTAATCCAAAAGGTTTGAGAGACTCCAAACAACTCTATAACCTAATGAGATGAAAAATCAAAAATACAAAAGTAAAAGATGCTGCAATTGCTTTAATAAAGGAACCACCTTCCTTCAACTGCTATCCATGTGCTCCAGAAATGAACTTCATCTTACCTGTCTATCACAACATGACCTCACTCTATCCAACCCACAAAAGCAGAAGTGTGGAGAACCAAAGTTTCAAGTTACATCTAATTATATGTTGGTTCCAGGTCTGGCCCAGATAAAAAGAAATATTTTTCATGAAAAAGTTTAATCAGCTATTTATATATGTTGAATACTAATCGTTGGATTGTCATTTTTAAAATGTCCTATGGAACCTTGTGTATTCAAAATTAAACATCTGCTCAGAGAATGAAGACACGGTGCAAGAATTTACATATCACTATAGGAACCTAAAATCAATTTTTAAAAGCCTAAAATTAGCAAAAACACATAGTTGTTTATAGGTTGCCATGGGAATTCTGACTTGAAAACTCCTTTTCCTTTTCCAAATGTCCCTGTTTTTTCTTTTGACATTTAGAAATTTGAAAGTAATGGTATCAACATTCATTTGACACCTTTGGAAAATTAATTATCTACTTCTTGGGGAGATGATGAATTTTCAGATTACAGCAAAGTCATTAGAAACAAAGCATACCAAGATCATCATCTCATAACAAACATCATTCATACTGAAATAAATTCTGATGCAACCAAAACAATTACAGTATGTATGAGGTTTATAACTCAATTGAATTCAGACTTTAGAACAGACAGACAGGACACCTGTGTAAGGGGGAAATTTTAAAAAGTTAAAAACTACCTTTTATTACTTTGCTTTGTTGTTCTATTTTCAAAAATTATGACATTTAATACATTTTTCTGGTCATATGAACTAAACACAGTATTTGATTTTGGCCACCCTCATCCACTTCACAGTTGTGACCCGGCTTTCTCTAGTACTTGTTTGTCACAGATTCGATGTTTATTCTAAAGGCATCTTCTAGTTCTGATAGGAATTATGCTGGAGTTCTGTGGCTTGTTTTATACAAAAGGTGAGATTAAATTATCACAATGGTCCCCTTCTGGCTTTATAATCTATCACATTCACATTAAAAAGCAAGAGAGGGCTTTTATAGAAATTTTAAAAAAGGGAATCCTCTATTGGCATATGAAATATGTAGTATTATTCATAAGTTAGTAGGTTCAGTAAAGTAATAGTTCAGTAAAGCCAGCAGTAGTTGTAAAGCACTGCAGATGTTGTCCTGATTGAAGAATCACTTGATGATTACCCAGTCTACTCATTCTCTCGAAAGCACTTGGCATTGCCCACTGTCAGAAGACAGAATACCAGGCTACATGGACTATTGATCTGTTCTAGTTGGCCACTATTATGTAAGAGCACTTAAAATGGACAAGACCTTTCAACTAGCAAGCTAATCATGGTTTCACCCCTTAATTATCTCCCACTTCTCCATCGGCATCAAAAGATCACCCTGTCTGCAAGGACTTTAATTCTATAGTAGGTCTTCGGTCCAGCCAGCAAGAGGGAACAGCAGGCAATTGGTGGGTACAGTTACAATCCACGGAAGCAAGCATGCACAACTTCAAGAGCAGGGAACATGCTCCTGCTCCTTCTCTAAAGTTACGGGACAACTCTCAAATGTCCATCTCTAACTTACATAACCACTAGTGAAAGTGCCGTGGTAATCCATTTATTTAACCAATCCAAACAAGCTCATTAAACTTTTCTGAACAGATATTTGGAAACATTCACTTCTAATTGTGTATGTGTCACAGCTCAGGGCAACTGCACCTGTGCTTCCCACTTAGGCTTCTAGCCCCTCAAATATTACCTCTTTTTGGTGGAGATGTGTCTCTTTCCTGGGGTGCTTCAAGACTAAACCATTCCCTGCTGTGTTATTCACAGCACAAGTTACGGTGCCTAAGCAGGCCTGCTTCACTTTTCTCCTCACTTTACAGAGCAATTGCCAGAAACATGTTACAACTCAGCTTTTTCTAAGTAAGCAAATTTTATTCTGAAGGTAGAAGCATTACAGAGAAAATATACTGAAAACAATGAAAGAAGCTATACAATGCTTTTTTTACTTCAGTTTTCACAAGCAAGGTCAGCTCCCAGCCCACTACACTAGGTACGGGGGACTGGGGAGAAGAAGAGAGGCCCTTGGTGACAGTAGGTCAGGTTAGGGACTGCTTAAAGAAACTAGATGTGCACAAGTCAATGGGGCCGGATGAACTGCATCCGAGGGTGCTGAGGGAGCTGGCTGATGAGATAGCAGTACCGTTGGCCATTATCTTTGAAAACTCGTGGCGAACGGGGGAGGTGCCAGAGGACTGGAAAAAAGCAAATATAGTACCTATCTTCAAGAAAGGCAAAAAGGAGGATCCAGGGAATTACAGACCTGTCAGCCTCACCTCAATCCCTGGAAAAATCATGGAGCAGCTTCTCAAAGAATCCATCCTGAAACACTTGGAGGAATGTAGAGTAATCAGGAATAGTCAGCATGGATTCACCAAGGGTAAATCATGCCTGACCAACCTCATCGCCTTCTATGATGAGATGACTGGATTTGTGGATGCGGGAAGAGCCGTTGATGTGATATACCTTGACTTTAGCAAGGCTTTTGATACGGTTTCCCACAGCATTCTCATTGGCAAATTAAGAAAGTATGGGTTAGATGCATGGACTGTAAGGTGGATAGAAAACTGGCTAGAACAACGGTTTCAGCGTGTAGGAATCAATGGCTCCATGTCAAGTTGGCAGGCAGTAACGAGTGGTGTGCCCCAGGGGTCGGTCCTGGGGCCAGTTCTGTTCAATGTTTTCATTAATGATCTGGATGATGGGATAGATTGCACACTTAGTAAGTTTGCAGATGATACCAAACTGGGGGGAACGGTAGACACCCTAGAGGGCAGAGACAGGATTCAGGGAGACCTAGACAAACTGGAGCAGTGGGCCAAGAGGAATCTCATGAGGTTCAACAAGGATAAGTGTAAAATCCTGCACTTGGGACGAAAAAACCCCATGTACTGCTACAGGCTGGGGAGTGATCAGCTAAATAGCAGCACTGGAGAAAAGGACCTGGGAGTCATGGTGGATGGGAAGCTGGATATGAGTCAGCAGTGTGCTCTTGCTGCCAAAAAGGCCAATGGCATACTGGGCTGCATCAGAAGAAGTGTTACCAGCAGATCGAGGGATGTGATCATTCCCCTCTATTCTGCACTAGTGAGGCCACATCTGGAATACTGTGTCCAGTTTTGGGCTCCCCACTACAAAAAGGACATGGACAAATTAGAGAGAGTCCAGAGGAGGGCAACCAAAATGATCAAAGGGCTGGAGCACAAGCCCTATGAAGAAAGACTGAAGGAACTAGGCTTATTTAGCCTGCAGAAGAGAAGACTGAGGGGGGATTTGATAGCAACCTTCAACTACTTGAAGGGTTGCTCCAAGGAGGAGGGAGCTCGACTGTTCTCAGTAGTAACAGAGGGCAGAACGAGAAGCAATGGTTTCAAGTTACAGCTGGGGCGGTCCAGGCTGGATATTAGGAAAAACTTCCTTACTAGGCGAGTGGTGAAGCAGTGGAATAAGTTGCCTAGGGAGGTGGTGGAATCTCCATCTCTGGAGGTGTTCAAGTCCCAGCTGGACAAAACACTGACTGGGATGATCTAATGGGAGTGGTCCTGCTTTTTTTGGCAGGGGGTTGGACTAGATGACCTTGTGGGGTCCCTTCCAACCCTATGATTCTATGATTCTATGAAATGCTAATAAGCTTGCCTGAAATCCCCCAAACTGCCTCCAATGGTCCAGCAGTCCTTGAACACCCCCCCCATGTTTCCTGCCGATTCAAGGTCATCACACCCTTTGCTCCGAACAACAATCTTCATGAGTAAGAACATCACTCATTCAACCAGACTGGCACTTTGAAGAGCCCATAAATAGATAAATCAACCAGACAAACTCTGAGCAAAGTGCAGTTTCAAAAGGATGGATTTGAGGTGGACCATTTGCATTCCCCTCTCCTTCAAGTGAAATCTAGGAAACCCAGTTTACATGTATTGTCCCAAATAAATCATTTGACATTCCAAATATCTCCCTAAGATTGAATTAATCTTACCTTCCTCCTAATGAAGTTCTACACAATCTAATGATAGTACATAAAACATTTACATTTTCAACACAATGGATCCCAGAGCTATTAAACTTAAGTCAATTAGGTTTAATTTAAATTCCAGTTTGTCCAGGATATTGTCATATCTGTTTCAGCAGTTTTTTTCCCTTCATTGTATTGTTCTAATAACTGTCTTCCTTAATATTTTTAGAATTCCACTTAAGCCAAATTCCCTGGCAACATGCTTATTCATATGCACACTATTAACCTCACATAAAAAAAATTCAAACTAAAGATAATATCTAAGAACTGTATCTCTCTTATGCAGTGTTTGATTCATTGACAAAAGGAAGGCCAAAGCAACAATTAAATCTTCCCATTTCCAAAAAGCCTGATACCACAAAGACCTTGAAAAAATAACACTTCCTGACTATAACCTCTTCTCCAATAAAATTGTTTGTTATAAAGCAAGCCCATTTGTATGCAATCAAAAATGGAGACAAATAGGAGTGCAAAACTGAGCAGTTTGAGGAGCTTGTACCACCTGCTTTTTGTACATGACAGAAAGTACCTCTCCACCTCCGCAACTGCTAACAGAACAGAACAAACTGACACTGAACAGAGGCATTTTTCTTAATTTTTTGCTGTCGCTGGCCAAGAGGCAAATTCTAGTTTCTATGCAAAGTTAGATTGTCATCGACCTACTGAAGCAAACAGTATGAATGGCTTTAGTGTTAATGGCTTTATGAAGAGAAAGCTGCAGGGCCAGTAGTGATGCATCAAACAATGTTTGTTTGTCTTTTCATGCTGTCAGAGTCTGAGCTGTTAGTAAACAAGCATCTACAAAAGTGGTGTTAGCACCTGTGATTTAAAAATATTGTCAAAATAGCAACTCCCTCTGCAAAACTCAATCATCCAAATTTTATAATCTTCTGTTAAGCCACTGGTAGACAATAACACAGATATACCACAGATGTACACTGATTGGGAGAATCTCAGGGCATGATACAGAGAAGTCAATTATTTTTAAGTCATTTCATCCCATTTCACTTTTCCTCTTTCATTTACTGCATCTCACTTGCAGAATTCTCTACAGCAACAGTAATAAAACTACAATTTTTCTAGCATGAAAAACAAGTTTGCATGAAATGGCTCAGTATATTATAAACTCCTTTTCCACAGCTTGAAGGAAAGTTATGAATATGCATAAGGACCTCCCTTCAGATACAAAGATGTTACCATGGTGTTTCTAGCATGCTTTTTTGGGGTGGGAGGTGAGTGGGTGTGTTTTTAATTGCCAAATTACATCTCAAAGCATCTTTCCTTATACAAGTATATTTCAAGATCCCTTTATTAATTTAAATTTAATTAAAGCACTGCATAAACAATAGCAACACTTCAGGACAATCCTTCCCCTCCTCACATTTGACTCTGTACTGCTTGGTTCTCAAAATGTTTTAATTTCCAAACCACTAAGAACACAAGCAGTCTGTAGACCATATGTTAAGAGCCATTGTCTTATAGCAGCTTCTCCTCTCTTTGCGCTTTTTTTTTTCAAGGATTTCTCTAACATTTAATGAAAGCCACTCCCCACATTTATTCATTTGGCTGTATGATACAGCTAATGAGAGCTGATACTTTTGAAATACTTCGTTTCTAAATTCTGAAGTAACCAGTCCAAATTTCTGCTACTAAAAATGCTCCTTCGGCATTCTTCCATTGGTATTCTAGATTATGCTGTGAACACTTAAATGCCTGCTAAACTTCCATCATGTGAGTAATCGCATTCCCACGGAAGACAAGCCGATAATACTCAAGCCAGAGTTCTCAGCTTCCATACTACCTGGAACAGAGCTGGCAGCTGAGTCCCAATTATTGCAGGTCTTTCTGGCTCTCACCTTAACAGCAGGAAGCCTGGAACTCCTCCAAGCCCTGGCGTAGCAAGCCACCCCCAGCTGAGACATTTTGCATAATGAAGCTGTCCCTTGGCCTATCTTTGATTTTTTGATAAGTCACTGAACCCAAGATGTTAATGCAAAACATTATGGGGTCTTTGAATTAGCATTTTCCCACATAGCAGAGTTTATCAGAAAATTTCCAGCCAGCTCTAGTTTTGACTAGTCAGCACTTTTAGGGCCAAGTTCTGTCTGCAACCAAAGCATATAAGCAGCTATGCAGGTGCACTGCATTGTGGGGGAAACATCTGGACCTTGTGTTGAAATAGGAAAACTCACTACAATTAGTCTTACCATAAAGCCCCATTAAATCAGCCTGATTTACTTTTACAATGATTTTTATTGAAACACCTGGTAAATTATTACCACAATTGTACACTCTGCTGACATTCCTCTAAAATATATGAATAGTAGGAATAATTCCCTGGGGCTTTCCACAGGAAAGCATTCACTAACTTGTATTTGTTTTTAGGGTGGAAAATTTCTCTCCTTTACTTATTTACTATATCCTGGGCCTCTACTACTGCAGTATATTAGCAATTATATTGTAGCTGAATACATGCTTAATTTAGAAGTGGATCAACTACTTAGCTGGGCTCCTTGCAATTGTATCTTTGAATCACTTTTCAAATACTTTTTATAAAACTTTGTTTTCCGTTTATCACATCCATCTCTCCTCTCCTCCTTCCCCTGCCGTTGCTGTCTCTGTATCACCAACACCATCTCTGAAAAAATCACCACCTTCAACAACCCCTTCATAGGTTGCGTCATCCAGCTCTCTGTTCTCAAATCTCTGCCTGTCTCACTGATATCTGTCAGACAGCTCAAGCTCAACATGGCAAAAACAGAGCTCTATGTCCCCCAACCACTGTTCCCTCTAAGCTGTGCACATGTGCACGCGCACACAGGTCATGAAACCTGCGCACATGACAAAATAAAGTGCGCACAAAAAAATTCAATAGTGCTAATACTGGTGCTCACAAAGAAATGTCTTTGCGCACACAAAGAAATTGTTTGTGCACACAGTCTACAAGTCATTAGAGGGAACTTTGCCCCCAACCCCCACCTACATTTCCTCTCTCAATCACTGTCATCTCTATCCTGCCTGTGTCACTAGGCTCATAACCTGGATGCCATCTTCAAGTTGAACCTCCCTCTAAGTCCTCACATCTGAGCAATGCCTCCATCCTGTATATTGTTTCTGCATCACACCTCTAAGATACATCCTTGCCTATCCATCCACAGAGCTAAAACTCTCACCCAGGCTCTCATCATCTTGATCACTGCAACATCCTTCTTGCTTGCCTTGAGAAATGCTGCTGCAAAGATTTTCTATTCTAGTCCACTGCTTTGACCAGGTCATCCCTCTGTTTGTTCCCTCCACTAGCTCCAGGCTCATTATCACATTATTTCCAGGTAACTTCACAGCCATCCTAAAACATCTGCAAAGCTATCTCATTATTCTCCCTAAAACTTTTCTTTTCTGTGATGACTAGCATAAAACTAAGCACCACCTTCCGCCAAGTGTCATGAGCGCAATTCAGCTGGGCCAGGCTAGCAATGGGTTTTTAACTGCAATGTAGACATACCCTTTGAGTCACAAGTAAGCTGACTTTAGATCACAGAAAATAGGAATACAATTAAAAAATTACTCTAGAAAAATGTATCCTGCACACATTTCATTTACCCATCTGTTTTCAGAATTGCACCCATCATAATGTTTTAAACATGAGAACTGTAGCCTTATTTTCAGAGCCACTGTAATTCCCATTGAAAAGAAATGGCAGCTCAAGGCTGCATAGCAAATTTGAAAGTTAGGCAAATTCAGGCCAATGGTATGTGCTATATGACATCCAAAATCAACACAGGTGCTATACAGACACAAACAGTAGGTTTCTGCCATGAAGAGTTTTTACAAAGTGGCAGACAACATATACATAAGTGAATGGGAGAACAGATACAATACAAGTGATTTTTCTTACATTTTTAGAATCACCTTTCCTAATTTTCATTATTGTTATTCACAGCATCCACACATTTAACTGACAATGCCCCGTTCCCTTTTTTATTTATTTAAACTCTTGTCTAAATTCTAATTCTGGTTTTCAATATAGCTGTTTTCCCTTTTCTTATAAAAATTAACCCTTGTCTGTTGCCCCATATTTTCTTCTCTCCTGTCCTTTCCCATAATCTTTGTTTGCATGAGAAAGATGAACTAATTGGAATGAACCAGTTCAAGAATAAATGGTTCAATTTGCCCACATTAGCCATGGCAATTCGGTTTGAGAACAGATGCATTTTCATCTACATCCAACCATGATGCTGTTTTTAATTGTGTCAGCTGCAGTGCCCTTCCTCCAAAAGCATATCCCATATTTCCTAGAACAAGATCTAAGAAGCATGCATTCATCTTTCATATCCACTAACTTTAAATTACTATCACACTCATTTTTACCTTACCTCCCCATGTCCCAAGCTGATTTCTGCACACCCTTGCTGTATCTTGCCACTATTCAGGCTAAGAGCTCTTTCGAGCAAGAACTGTTCTTGTTTCTTATTTATAATGCCTGTACAATGAGACCTCAATTCTGACTGTTTTCTTTGGATACAATAATACAAATAAGACCAACCCCAGAGGCCTGCTGGAGAGAGCACTGGACTAGAAGTGCAAAGATTTGGGCTCTAGTTCCAGCTTGCCATTGACCAGCTGACTAACCTTGCAAAAGTCACTTTACCTCTCTGCCTCAGTTTCTCCACCTGTCAAACAGAGATAATGATGCTTGTCTTCTGAGGACTGACATCTGTGGATGAAAAGCACTATATATGAGGTAGCTATTAACATCTGCAGCTGTGTGATCAGTCCCTACTGGCCAAGCACAACACATGGTATGTTAAAAGGTTTACTTTGAGATGAATACAATAAAAATAATACATTTTAAAACTATGTTGGCTTTTTTCAGAAGATTTGGTTTTAAGTCAGAAATGACATTTTCATTTTGGAGGATGGTGGGACAGGGCAAGAAAAGAAGAAGGGTAAATGATTATTCTTGTCAATTTTGGTAAGTGTTCCCTTAGCCACATAAAAAAATTATTTAATAAAATGTCCTTACTCCTTACTTCAGAATAACGTATTCCTATGGCACTGGGAAACTCCATGTCACTTATAGTGAAAATTTCCAGAGGGGTACCTGTGTTCGTCTGTTGTAGAATAAAAACGAGAGTCCTGTGCCACTTGAAAGACTAACAGATTTCTTTGGGCATACGCTTTTGTGGATGCACCCATCTGAAGTGGGTTAAATAGCAATATATAGATAGCAATACATTCACACTCCTAGGAACTGTCTTTAATCATGTGAGATTGTTTCTCTAAAACAAATTCTCTATGAATATAAAAGCGAATAAATACCGAAATAAAGCACGCATATAAAGCTGATGAACCTGTAAACAAGAGATAATATATTCACTTACATAATATTGTCTGAAAATAACTCCATAATCAGTTTTCCTTTCTGATGATGGCAAAAATATAAGCAGCTTGAATATGTATTTCATTTTTATGTTAATTCAGCTGTGTGTAATACACAATGAAACTCGGAGTAGAAAAAGTTCTGTGATCTGAACCTACTCCCACTGAAGTCAATGACACAACTTTTCTTGATTTCAGAAGAAGTCAGATCTGGCCCCAATGAAGAAAAGTAATATAGATTACAAACACAACACACACTTCTCAGAAGAATTGGTCATTTCAGCAGTTGTATTTCTTCCAAACATGCAATAACGGTTTCTTTGTTGTCCCCACAGAGAGATGCTGAATGGTCTGACCACACAGGTGGGAGCCAAGAGCATCTCAGTGCTAATGGTGCTTCTATCTCTTGATGGGCATCTTTGGAACAGGCAAGGTACCTGAGACTCAGTTTCTCCAACTATTTAAATTAGGATATTTCCCAAACAGCCTCAGGGGGAATCACTACTTTTCAACTGATCTATGCAGGATCAAGCTTTTAATGTTTGTAAAACATTTTGGAAGTATAAACAGCTATGCAAGTATTATTGAATAATGGAGCAATAGCCTTCATTTCACTGCTGTCACTGTAACATGCACCTCCACAGCGGTTTTAGTGATACACATCCATTTGAATATGAGGTTATGTCCAGATGTTCTCCAGTTAGTTGCTAGCCTTTCTTGGACATAATATAACTGCAATTACTGTATAGAGTAACTGATTTAAAGACATAAGCATAACTAAATGAAAACCCTTTGAACAGTGTCAGGACTCTGCTTGCATCCTGTAAGTAGTGATATGATGCTCCCTCTATTTCAGGGGTCTCAAACACACGGCCCCTAATGCTATGTCCTGTGGCCCAAAACACCACTATTGTTACCAATATTTGCAATATCACTGTATGAAAAAGTTTCAGTGGTGAGGCCCTCAGGCTAACATGCTAGTCCTCATGTCGCCCTTGTGGTGATTTGAGTTTGAAACCCCTGTTCTATTTGTATAAGTCAAGAGATCAGATCACCATCAGTCACAGAGAACTATTTATATCTTTTATAATTAAACATGAATGGCTGCAAAATGAGCAATAGAGAGTCACCTAACTGTTTGATATCAGTAAGCATCCATACACTCTGGAAGAAGGCCATTTGTATGTCTGAGTGACTGTCAGCACCAGAAGGACATCGTGAAGGAAACTGTGAACAGCTTAATAAAATATATGCTTATTAAAAGCAAAAATAAGGTCTAATCTGGATAGAACTAATCTCTGACAATCTAATCTGGATGGAACCAATCACTGACAACTGTTTTTCTCGCAGAAGGAGAGGAAGTGGGACTGTTACCCCAACTCCGTTCATCCCCTTTGGAGTGAGTTTTGCTTCCAAACACAAACACAGGCTCTTCGTGCCGTTCTTATATGCACCAGGGCCAGGGACTATCCGGCTCTTCATAAAGCAAAGAAAGAAGATCCTTCATTCAATGAGTCTCAGAAACTTGACGGTATGTTAGATGCAACAAAAGCTCTCCCAGCAACATCTCCTGATTCGTTCTGCAATCAACTTGCCTTTGTTCTATTAAGAATGACAGTCCAATTTGTTCAAACTAAACTGGTAAATATAAACATTTTTCCTCTAATGATTGCATTTCACATCAATGTTCCATAGGCAACTTATCTCTAGGTGAAAAGCTAATCAAAATTAAATGAAAGCACTTAAAGTAAAATACAGTTTTATAGTAACCTTACCTACTCCAGGCATCTGAAAGTGCTTTCCATATTGTATTTATTATTTAAGCATTGGCACTGCAGTGTAGACAGACAGGAGATATTAAGCACCCAGCAACAGCTGACAGACACCACCTCATAGATGGGTAATAAATGTTGGCCAAGGCATGATGGCTATTAACTCTTTCTAAATACACCATATGGTCTTAACTTATATCTAAGACAGTCACCACAGAGGAACAGAAGGGATCTTAGATTAACATTTTATTCAAAGGATAACACGTTAGGCAGTAAGAACCCCTCCTACATACTGCTACATTGAAATGTGAAAATTGGGTACGAGTTCAAGACCCAGTGTGGGATCTAACTCACAATCTTCTTGATCATAGTACTGCCACGCTTCCATTCGAGTCACTTTGAACATAAAGACTATCAAATGTTCACATCTATTAAAAATAAATCCCATTCAGCTAACTGAAGTGGTTTCCAAAAAACCATTTAATACTTTATTTCTGTTCTAGACACAACGGTTACATGTGATTCTTTGATCCATATATCAGTTCTGCAAACTATTTGTACACAAGGATCCTTTTGAGAGAGTTGTCAACCACCATCTTTTCCAACTTGAAATTGAAGAAGCCAGTTCATTTTTTCTACTTTGGTTTATAATTTGCAATACAAAGATCCAAAGGGGTAGCCATATTAGTCTAGTTCAGTAAAGCAAACAAACAAACAAGGAGCCCTGTGGCACTTAAAGACTAACAGATTTGTTTGTTTTGTAGTACAAAGTTATTCTAGCCTTTCTCAAATATGTTTAATACCTTTAGCTAGTATTGGTACTAGCAATGCTTTTGTTTCTTTCGTTTTTCTACATTTTTCCATATGATTCAATAAAAATCCCACTAATAATGAGCTTACAACTTTTTTCCCCCCCACATATGGGGTACAGAGAACAATGGCCAAATTAACAGCACACAATTCAGAGGATGCAAAGCTCTCACTTCCACTGCTCTGATCCTGACATTGCTTTGTGCATGCTCATCTCCTAGTGCTTAGTTAGAGAAGCTAGGGCCGGCTCTAAACTAAACAGCACTCCAGGCGATGAGCATCTTTGGCACCCCTCCCACATGTACATGTTCACAATTACACAACAAAACAAGGTTCACAACATTGCAGATGCTCTCTTGCTTCACTTCATTTTGTTCTTCTCTCTCTCTCTCTGACTGTTTGGTGGCACCCTGCCACTAATATACCCATGACAGCATGGCGGACAACTTTCTATGAGGTTCGAGGCAAATGTTGTCCACAGGAAGTCTGGAAGGTTCCACAAGAGACAACAAGGATCCAGGACTTTCTAGGAGGTTAATGGAAAATTAATCCACATAAGGAACACCTGAAACATTTTACTTCAAACACTATCTTTTCCCTTTGGTTGACTGCTAACAAAAAACCACCCCAACTCCAGCATCCCAGATGGTCACATGGGTTCCCTGCCCCTAAATCCAGCCTAAGGTCAGCTCTAATGTACACCAAACTGTAACAGCCATAAAGGCCAACAATACTTCTCTGCGTCAGCAGCTATATCGCAAGTCTATCCTCACTTCTTTAACTAATTCTCGTCTCCACAGTGCTTGCTACAGAGAGGAAGCACAGCATACAAACCTCTGTATAGGTACTGCAAGATTATCTCAATACTCAGTGGGCAGATTAGGCAGAGTTTACAACACAAGTACACCAGTGGTATAGTCAAAAGCAGACACACCACATCTCAGGATCTGGCCTTGAGTGTGTGACTTGAATTTTAAAAAGGGACTAACCATATAGAACAAGAATTGGGAAACTGTGGTTATTGTGAAAAAATTTTCAATCACTGCACTGTGCTCAATTATTCTGAAAATGTGTTTACATAGTACTGGAATTAAAAGCAGTACTTGAATGTGCTAACAGTGCAAGAACAGCCAACACTGACATCCTGTATTGACATAGTTTGAGGACGTGGTTATGCAAAGTTACATAGGATTAAAACATTAGATAGGAGTACAAAACATAAAGAGACATAAACCATGCACCAGGGCATAAACTGATGGAGTTTTGCTTTCCCTCTAGAGAGATTGTTCTGTAATTATCCACGCCTAGTTGTCTAGCGATCCTCTGATGCATCTGGTAATACAGGCTGGAGTGGAGGGACCACTGGTATGATCTGCTATGGCAATTTCTACATCTTATCAGTGCAATAGGGCCAAAATACAATTTATCAACAAGTATTATATAAGTATGACCAAACTGAGCACTGAGTCTTCCTGCGCAAAACACTCAATGCAATAAAAATAAGGCAGACTGAAGGCTGAATAGGGGAGGCTTCTTGAATATTACATACATCAAGGAAGTGTCTTATTCAGGATGAGAGGAAAGATAGGTTGGAAGAAGGACAGTTTCCTTGAACATTAAAAATGCTATAAAAATCAGTCACATCAGCATCAAGCTCTGATAAAAGGTATATATTACTTTTTTTATAATTAAAAAATAAAAACTTCATGTAATACAATGAAAGTAGGTCCTTTCCTAGAAAGTTGATTCGAATATTAACCACAACAGCCTGTCAGTTATGCTGTTTCATCTTTGCATACATTCTGAATTTAATGCTGAACTGCACCAAGTAAATGTCTGGACAGAGTTAAACACATTATTTGGTCTTCCAGTCTAGAGAGAAGCAGTCTCAACTGTTGTTCCAGAATCATTTTATAGCAGTGGACTGTCACAGTGCTGTAGCCACAATTCAGAAGCATGGTTAAAACATAGATGAAATTACACTCGATTGAGTAGTGTTATGTACAAACTGCTTTGGAGGCTTCATATTACAACTAGCTCAGAACTAGTGATAAGAACAGTGATTCGAAAGCCACGTTAGTCTAGTTCAGCAAAACAAGCAAGGAGTACTGTTGCACTTAAAGACTAAAATTTATTTATTGCATGAGCTTTTGTGGGAGAAAATCCCACTTTGTCAGATGCATTAAGGTAAAGTGGGATTTTCTCGCATGAAAGCTCATGCGATAAATAATTTGTTAATCTTTTAGTGCAACAGGACTCTCAACAAGTTGTATACATACCCCAAGGTTAACAGACCTTCCCTGGGGTACATTAACTCATCTAGTTATTTGTCTAGTTTTACAACCAGCTACATAAAAAGCACTAGTGAAGTCAGAATAAACTAAAATTTCAAATAAGCAATAACTTGCTTATATTCCTCTGTATACTATTAAGGAGAATGTTTCTATTCCAATTGATTTATTTTATAATTATATGGTAAGAATGAGAAAGTAAGCATTTTTTCAATATTAGTGTGCTGTGATACTTTTGGTTTTTTATGTTTGATTTTGTAAATTTTTAAAGCAGGTGAAACTTGTGGTATGCAGGACAAATTAAAGGGGTACACAGTAGTCTCGGAAGGTTGAAAAGCCACTGCTGTAGAAACTAGGGTATAGATAGCACTTTAAATTAGTCACATAATGTTGTTTACAAATGTTGGCAATTGCATTTTTAAGAGTTTGAATTTTATATCTGTGCCTTAGATACATTTAAGGAGGTTAATAGTCTCAGTCTCATGGCCTGTAAAATGCACATGTGCTGAGAATATTACCACTTTTGTCAATACAGTAGATGATGAAGAATTTGCATGCTGATATTTTATATTAGGAAGTTCCAGTATGAAAAATATGAAGTCCTGACACCATAAAATTATGCAAAAACACCACCAAAATACATAAAACAATGCTTCTCTGAATGATATGGCAGAATAGTATGCACAGGTGCTAGACAGCCCCAAAGTGGTGAGCAGCGATGAAGCAGAGCCCTCTCTTCCCTCTTTCTAAGCCAGCCAGACCAGGTGGCTCTAGCTTTATGTTAAGCTGTTGCTGCTCTGCTGTACTCTCTCAAGCTTCTCAGCCTCCCCTTCCTTTGTTGTTCTTCATTTATGTTAGGTTTTGCCTCCTTCACACAGTTTAGCTGTTGGTATCTGCCTCCAAGATTGGCAGAATTTTGCAGCTGTGTGTGGGCGCAGCAGGTCTGTTTGCTTGTAGGTAGGGAAAGCTCCCCACCCCCACCTAAGACCTGAACAGGGCTTAGACCCCATTAAAGGATTCAGACTTTAAAGAGTCTGCTTAGTGGCTGTGGCCTTGAGATGCACCTTAGTGGGGATTTTAATTTAGCTTTTTAAGACTGATCAGCACATGTATTATTGAAATGTGGTTTGAAACAGCAAAGTAGGTAGTTTGACTTAAAATTAATGAGATTTTGATAATTGCAAACCAAATGGCAGTGAAATCCATTTAAACTGATCCCTAATATTTAACAGGAAAAGCAAACATAATTTTAGCATGGTTATACAGCAGCTTTTCTTCTGCAGTATGAAAGCAGTTTTACCATGACCTTGCACTCAGCAACAATTCACAACCTTGCTCAATTGTACAAGATTAGCAGAATGAAAGAGCATGAGAGAAATTCACACTGCTCAGTCACAATTTAATATTTTAAATGACATTATTCGCTGTCATCACAAGAGCTAGATTAATTCCATTCTTTTGCTTTGTGCAAACAGGTGTTCAAAATGTAAATCCCGATTTAAAGAAACAAAAACATCTTAAATATATCCTGATGCTCCAAATTTTGGATGCAAACTATTATCAAATCATTAATATTCTAGTAGCTGGAAAAAAGCTTGGCATTGTAGCACAGGCAAATATATTAGATATATTGTGGGCAGAGATTAGGGCCACAAAGGCAAAGAAAAACACAAGGATGAACAGACAGATAATGGGGAAGACACAGAAGATAATAAAATTCAAATACTAGTAAAGAAATGAAAGGAAGTGAAGAAGATGGGATTTATTAAAATGGCAAATAGTTGGGAAACAAACAGGATGAGGCAAAAAATGATACAACAATCAACACAGTTGAAGTGGGTGGTAGAAGATTTTAAGGTCAATGATTTTAAACAGCTACAAGTTCTGAGAGCCGGCAACCTGAATGAGTCAGAAGTGTACACTGCTAATAATATGCAAATGTGTAACTTGATAGAGGTGTCATGAAAGTTAGTGATACCCTAAAAACAATGGATATTAAGTAAATTCAAACCTTTACCAGCAAAAGTATTGTTGGACAACTGACGACTGCAACAAAAGACATTTAGGAATATAAAAGCCTCAGCACTGAGCTACAACTTACAAATCAATATGGTTTCAAAGTTTTGCAAATTCTTGAGCCATTTACTGGGACAATAGGATGACCAGATGACCCGATAATAGGGGTTGTCTTATTCACACACCTATATGTCCTTCCCTGGGGAGGGGAAAAAGCCCTATCTGAATTAGTTGCTATCTGGTCATCGGATGGGACAATGAGGGTTTCTTGTTAATAGTAAGTTTCATACTAAAGATGTAGTTACAAACTGTTGGATTTTTGAAAATATGTCAAGGAAGGAAGAATTAAAATTTGCATTATTCTTCCAAAATAATGGATAGAAATACATCTGGTACAGTAAAAGAACTATACTAAAGCCAAGAAAACATGTTTTTTCTCCACAAAAGTAAAAATAACAAAATAATTAACAATAAACTCCTTACCAGAAATAGTCTTCAATTATGAACACTCAAAGCAACCCATGCACCAGTTTTATCCTGATTCAAGTCACAAGTGTAGCTATGGGTGAGCCTGGGCCCAATCACTTTGGAAGCAGACTCACCTAATCTCAGCCACTCCACTTGCTACACCTGGAGACTGGAGCATCTAGCGAATCAGGTAGCATTCAACTGGTTGTTTACCTGAACGTCCTGCTTCTGGCCATGTGAGCAGAAGCCACACATTCAAGATGCAATGAGCCAAAAGTTTCCCAACGCTGCAGTTGCTAGGTAGCAAGTAATGCAGAGCAAATGCTAACAACACACTCTGCCTAACTTTCTACCCAGCAACAGATTCCGGCCATATGACCAGAAGCGACGTTCAGGAAGATGAGACCAACCAAAAACACTGCTTGAGACAGATGCTTTAGTTGCTAGGTAGCAATGGCGTTCTGGCAGCAACTGGGCTTCACTTGGTTTTTGGACGATGGACGTTCAATCAGCCAAGAAACAAGCAAAGCAAAGCGGCTGCCTGCACTCTGGCTCCTCTTGCTACCTCACAACTGGAGGGTCTGCAGCTTCTGAACATTGTGCTTCTAGTCACATGACCTGAAGCAGGTAGTGGCCATGCCCACTTGAATGACTCACAGGCCCGGCCAGAAAAATCAGGTCTGGCTACGCCCCTGATACAAGCATTCATCGTTCCCTTCCATTCATCCTATAGAATTATGAATGAGGCAATGTATTTTAAAAAGTGACTCATGTCTTCTCTCATGGAAAATGAAACTAAGGTAGCAGAGATCTGTGGAAAAAAAGTTCAATAAAAGACAAGAAGAAGAAAACGCATTACATGATACCATCTAATAAGCATCCACTGGATTAGAATATGATTTTAAGTGAGTATACAGAAAATCAATGCACAATCATTTAATAAAGGAGCCTGGAGTTGCCACAACCAAATAAAAGATGTAAAACACATGCTAATCTAATGACACTACCTAAGATCACACTTCAGCTTATTCTCATTGTTTGTACCCATGAGACTGGATGTTTGGTGGAGTTCAGCCAGTCTAGGCCTTCCTGGCCATATCAAGAGGCTCAGTATCTTGCAGTTGCTTCCAAGATGATGCTTCTCTGGCCAAAGTCAGCAGCTTCTCTCCTCTCTCAAAGTGTCTGCATACCTCTTCTGATCCCCCTTAGCACCGCTTCTTCCTGGGCTGCAGTGATTTCCTTACTTCTGTGTGAGCCAGGGAGGACAATTTACATTGCCTTTGTTGTGTAAGTCTCCAGCCTCAGAGATGTAGCCCTGAGGGTCTGTGCTATGTAAAATGCTTCACGTCTATACACATACATGATGCTGCAGGAGACATGATACCATGATAATTAGGTAGACTATACTATGAGCACTCATGAGAGAATCTTGCATGACATGTTTGGCATCACACCACAAAATTTCATTGCAAAAGTGAACAGGAAACTTGCATAGACCATAACCTGACACCTCCCTCCTTTCAAAACTGTCAGAGGTGCTAGCCACTAGCTAGCCCAAAGGCAGAATCCTCCAAGTCCATTTGAAATTATATCATCAAAATGATAAGGCTGCATGCCTCAGATTCCCTACTTGCCATTCTTAGTACATGCACAAACCTTTACTAAAATCCTACACATGGTACATCTAACTACAAAGAGTGCATGCATATCTGAATCACCACTACATACTACAACATCTGTACCTTGCTGTCATCATGGATGGGTGCTTACATTTATGTGTCCATACCGCACCCTCTCTCCTGGTGTACCTGATTCCAGTTTGGATGGTTTGGTGCTCCTTAATCCCCCAACAACCCCTTAAGCTTTTGCATTTGACTAGCCCCAGGTTTTGTTTCCATCTGGGGTTCCCCTTGTCTGAACCATGGGGCTTCTGAAGCTTTGGGGCACAGTGTGACAAGGGCTCAGGGAGGGAACAGTCCAGCATGCCTGCTGGTCCCCTTTGGCTCTGCTCCCCAGCTCCAAAAAGTTTGTCATGTACTTTCTCAAGGCCCTGATGGCTCATAGTTTATGCACAGAGCAACTTGGGTGCCCTCATCATACTGGTGTCATCCAGCAGGGGAGTGTTCCCTCCTGACAATACCTCCGCACGGTTCCAACCTTGTATTTGGATGGCAGACCACACGTCTGGGGGGCAGAGACCCTGGGTCAGCCCCCTCACTGCAGGTATCACCATCTGAGCAGACACCAGAGGCAGCCTTCTGGCATCCCCACAAATGCTTCGCTAGCCTCCTTCGCTGGAGTTTGCTCTGAGACAGGCCCCCAACGAGCTTGCTAAGTGAGACCCATTCCTTGCACTGCTGGAACTTGCTGGCCTTCTGCCTGGGGAACAACTTTTCCAGCCACAGGATCTGCATCATTACTCTCTGGCAGATAGGAGCTGGCCACTACTCCGTCCCCATCCAAAGACATGCCATCCTCCCACATGGCACCTTCTGGGGCTTCAACCCACCCACCCCTCGGACAGATGGATACACAGTAATAAACTTCTGGAATGATATCCAACACTGTGGAACCATTTCAGTACAAAATGCCAACATATTTACAAAAGCAGAATCCTGTCCCTATGAATATCCTTAGCTAGGACCACATGGTCATAAACAGATCATCATTTTCAATGCTTTCCTGGTTTAAAAGAACAGAAGATGCAAGGAAAAGAGTGACATGACTTTGAGGCATGTTGTGTGAATTTTCTCTTTTCTAAAGTAGGTTTTGGATCAGACCCTATATGACTGACCACAAACACAGTAGTTCAGTAATTGTCTCTGTCAGTGCTCTTGTAGTCCTAAACTTGCACAGCACCATATTTTCACTCCAGTTATACAGTTAACATTTGTTAGATATTCTGGAGAAGTATATGTATAATTTTAGCAACCAAAGCCAGAAATGAAAATAGCCATATTTTTCAAACCACTGTTCCGTATTCGATCATGAGGTACATAAAACACTTTCTGAATCAGACTATACAGTAGCATTCATTTCAATATGATTAGCATGCAGAAGAGCACAAGTAAAATGAGAGAAGAGAGCATTAAACAAGATTATATTTTTACACAAAGCATGCATGTAGCAAACTAACTGCTACACTACAGCTGTGTTTCATTAAGCTTGAATTCTGCTGTATCCCAGAGCAAATCAGTTAAAACAATATTTGAACTATTAAATCAGATGGCAAGCGACACAGCTAGAAATCTGTAAAATTAGTATTGGATAAGTCAGTGGTTCTCAACCTGCATCCCATAAGGTCTTTCAGAGTAGCCCATAGCTACCCTCCTTCTGGCTGCAAAAGCGAGGCACTGCTTAAGTACCCACACAGAGTGCATTGCCCATGCAGCTCCTACCTGCAGCCAAGACGACAGAAGATGAGCACTCCTTTTCCCTTGGCTATAGCAGCAAACACAGCAAAATACTGCAGCTGGGTCCTTACATTCTGGGGTCCCTGCTGGAGCCACAGGGAGGGGAGCACTAACCTTCCTTTCCTTTCCCTGGCTGCAGAAAAGAGTCACTGCCCAAGGGAGGGCACACAATTTCCCTGCTGCAGGCAGGAGGATGGGAGATCTTCCTGGCTCAACTTCTTCCCTCTGATTGCAATGTGGGGGAGGGGAGCTGCCAGCAGAGACGGGTGGCCATTCAGGGTTGTAAAAATCATATTTGTGGCCCTCAAGCCACCTATAGCTACAATCTACACACAATATGAAATATAGTACTCTAAAATCACCATTCAGTTTATGATACTTTGGCTTACAGGGCACCAAACTATATTTTTGGTTTCAGAAGGGACTTCGTTTTCATTAATGATGTTTCAAGAAATCAATAATAAAATGACTATCAAGAAAAAGATCTGCTCACCACAAGCCACTAAAATGAAAGCCTACACAATAACAATAATTGCTTATCAAAAGATCCTCTGTACTCCAAACAAACATGCAGGGAGATGCAATAGCTGTATTCCCTGCAGGCCATATTTAACAATCCTGTAGGGAGACCATGTAGGAAAACTGCATTGGACCAATATGCATTCATTATATGTAGGATAGTGAATTAAAAGTTCTTCAAGATTACATATATTATAAACCATGCTGAGGACAAAGGGCATTGTTTTTGCTACATTATTCATAAATTAATTTGAAAAGCATTTACTAGTCTGAGATTATGTGCAATATTCTCAAAATTTTATAACCAACCACCACTTAAACAATTCAGTTTATAAAGTGCCACCCATTAAAAAAGCAGCAGGATCTCTGAGCAATTTGTGTTATCGCCTGTACCACACTCATCCTTAGCAGGACACATGTAGCCTTGACAGTACTCTTGCAGATGCTCCTAGGAGCTCCCTCTTATATTTTAATGAATATTACTACCTAATCATATTTTCTGTGCATCTCTTACCTGTGTCCTTTATTGCTCAAAGGATTTACGTGAAAATTCCATCTTAGTTTCCAAAATGTTTAGTTACTCTTGCTGCTCGCCCTCTCTTTGGTGTTAATCCTTGTCCCTCTGATGAGAATTAACTAGTCTCTTCAGCCTGTCTATACTGGTTGTCCAGCAGGAAAGTGACAAACCACGTCTGTCTTCGGTGGGAAAATGATGGGGATGGGCCATGGAAGAATTGCCGTCAGTGCCCTGTGCTCAGACCTATGTTCCCCTTTACGATTAAAATAATTTCATGATCCAGACCACAAGCAGAATTTGATTGCAACCACATTCATTTTGCACTGTCATTTTATTGCCACTATCCAACTCTTTGCTTTGTACTGCTTTTAGGGATACCCTGAATTTTATTTAAATACTATAATTGCTGTTTAAGTTTAAAATAGGTGCTGCAAAACTGATTATAGCACAAAAAGGATAACTTCAGGTAACAGAAGAAAGATGAGTGCTGTCAAAACAAAGATTCTGTTTCCAGATAAAGGTATATAGTAGCTACCTTCAAACAAATGGAGAAAGTAAAGAAGAAAGGATAAAATACAAAAACATTTAGTGCATATGTGTAATCAAGCATCTCCCATAAAAAGTTCCAAAATCTATTCTGTTTAAAAACAGCCCGTCTCTGTGATCCCCTAAAGAATTACCCATCCTAGTGTCATAGTAACAAGGTCTAAGGACAATTTCCCAGACGCACACATTGCCTATTAGTATTTTATATATATTATATATGAAAACCTTGCAAGTGCATCTTTAAAGTGAAATAAAGGAAATTCAAGGGGTGTAATTTAAATAGAAACCAATACTATAATAAAAAAACCCATAAGAGATACCAGGTGTTCCAGGGGTCATTTCTGAAAAACAGACTAAAGACATAAATCTGGTGCTGAAAGGAATAGTGGATTAATACCTTAGTTTATTTCTGAAAACTTGAATTAAAATGTTCTTTCTTCACTTCTCCTCAATGACTCTCTAATGTAGCTACAGTTAAATAGATACAATTTTTCATTAGGTTTAAGGGTTTGTCTCAATGGGAAAGCTATTCAGGTATAAGATAGGGTGTGAATTTAAACCACTATATTTTTATCAGTAGAACTCTTCAGCGCGGCCACTCTTACCCAGTGCAAAAATACCTCTTTTCAGTTCATCTTATGTCACTTTGTAGGGGGTTTAAACTAAGCTCCGACCACCCCTCCCACCCCCATTTATTCTGGAATAAGAGTGGTCAAATGGGGAAATTATATTAGTATAGCTATACATCAATAGCTACAACAGTATAAGTGGTTTAAGAGGGTACTTGGTCCAGCATGAATGCAAGGGACTGAACTCTGACCTCTCATGGTCCCTTCCAGATTCTATGACTATATCTGTGTCACTAAGAAATTTCGAGTGTAGACCAGCTCTGGGATGCACTTGCTGATTATCTCTACCACTACTATTACTACTGACAACAAAATATGTAGCAAAAAAAAGTCAAATTAAAAATTCAAATACAATATTAGTTTCTTTACAAAAATTCCTCTGTTAAGGTTTAAGATGTGTAGAATATCTGGAAATTGAATAGTTCAGGAAACTAGCTTGTTCCCCACTACTACATAATTCACCACTCTCTCTCAACATCCTAAAATTTGCAATTAAAAAACGAGACACAAAGGTCAAAATAAACTACTAGTTTATCAAGTGTGCCCTTCCAAGAGAAAATGAGGTTTTGTAATCTGTAATTTGTTATTTTGATATCTGCATTTACTTCTGCAAATTTAGAAGACAATATTAATTTGGGGTAGATAATTCTTCAGTTGGATGAACTGAGTCAATGATGAAGATTTTATGTGGCAGCAGAGAGCAGGATGGATTTCTTAGTTGCTCATTTCCAGACATTCTAAAATTTGATTTTTCTAGCGGATGTATAGATTTGGGATGTACATTTTCAGTGTCCACTCATTTATTAACAATGAATTTTGTTTGCAAAATCTCAGGACCATAGTCTTCTGTAACTGGACCCAGCCAGTGAAATCCATGCATCTCTAAACCCTTTTGCATCTGGGTAGTGACTGATCGCTATTTCTATCTCAGTCTCTCAAGCACATATAGACCTCAGCTTTGACACCCCTCTTGGGCAGTGGAACCCTGAAGTTCAATCAACTACTAGACATTGAAATCAGCAACTTAGCCCTCCCAAACCCTAGATGCTTCAACTTGTTCCCCCCTACAGTCTGCTTGTACCTTTTAGAGACTACACAACAGAAGTAAGGAAACATGTACAGCAGCAAAATAATCTCTTTCACAATTAGAGACTTGAAAAGTACAAAAAAGAGTTCAGATCAAGGAGAAAAGAACACTTGAATGCAATTCCCTTCTGTCTTACCTCACATTACCTTACCTCTCTGGGTTTGGTACAACTCCATAAGACAGGCAGCCCTCCTAGCCTTATTGATGCTGGAGGTGGACTGGCCTTCCTCCACAGAGACTATTGCTCTTCTAAAAATAATCTGTCACCCTTCCTCCCAACTGGGCTTTCTTCCAGGCTCCAGCCCCAACCCATCCTTCAGCTACTGGGCAGGCAGTTGCTCAGGTCAACGGCCCTACAGATAGAAAACTTATTATTCCACTGCTGTAGACCTACTCAATGTTAATACCCTTTGCTTGCTCTATTAGGGTTTCCCACACTGTCTCTCCACTAGATATCAAGATCCTGATACTACCAAATGGATTCTCTAATCCACAATGATGGTTGCATTAAAAATCAAATTTGAAGTACAACCTGCAGTTCACAAAACCAAAATGGAATTCATAATCTGACCCAGACATTTCTCTAGATATGTCATAACAAGATTACACCCCACCTTCCCCACAGACCCTCTGACTCACTCATTGCACAGGATGGACTGGCCTCCGTGAATGAGACAGCAGTTAAATATTTTCTTTTATGTTCAATGCTTCTCATACGACACACACCATTCCTCCTTGGTATTCAATAAGAACAGTTTCCCTCTGCCTTGGCTTGTCCCTGGTTCTCATCCCCGTAGCACAACCATCTCTCACAAGCCTAGATAAATGTATTCTCTCAACACCCATCTGAGGTCAGACAGCACTATCAGCAATTCACAGATATAGAACTAAAAAGCAGAAAAACCATCAATTTAAAGATCACACAGGAAGTCTGTGGCAGAGGCAGGGGTGGAATCCAGATTTCCTGGGTATCAGACCTTTGCAGCAATCACACACGAGTAAATGCACAACACATCCTCATCCACTGCAGCAAGGAACAAAAACCCACTATTGACACCAGCATCATTTGATTCCTAGAGCAGTGAATAAGGCAAGATGAAGATGTGATCCCTAAACCAATTTGCTAAACAAACTTGTGTCATTTGCAGATAAGCACATTTGAAGCTGTGTCCTATAGACCACTGGGCCAGAGTTTTATAGATCAGCTGTTCCCAACAAATATTCATTCTCTTTTAGGAAAAAGAACAATAGCCACAAATCTCAGAATCTACGCAAGCTGTTCCCCTGATATCTCCAGGTCTGATTCTACAATCAAATTCTTCCTGAGTACTGTAACCAGGGACTGTGGCCTTCCTTGGAGCCAGAGGCAGAGGAAAAGCCCGAGGCTGCCAACTGAGGAGGGCACACCAGGGCCCCAAATCAATGCCTTGTGATGGGGCCAACCCACAGCCAGGAGAGGAGACGGACATAGACCCCTGCAGCCCCTGTGACTTGGAGGAGCTCCCATTGGCAGAGGAGGAGCTGCCGGTGGTGTACGGGCCCTGCAATCTGGAAGAGTTGCCCCTTGCAGACAGGCCAGGGGAGCTCCCAGACCTGCCACCCATGGATACCGAGGGGTTCGCCGGGATCCCCCAGCAATCAACAAGGGAGACCCCAGGGATAGCTATCCCCTCTGGAACTGGGTACCCAGGGCTGGGCTGGGAGGAAGAAGCCCAGGGAGAGCTGAGCGCTAAGCAACAGCTCGGCTCAGCGCATTTTGGCTGGAGACCCGCTGGCCCAGTGGCAGGCTGCTCTGCCACTGGATAGGGCCCTGGGGTGGGACACAGTGGAGACGGGTGGGCCCGCACCCCCCCCAACTCCCTCGTTTGCTGGATCACCCCGAGTGATTACATACCGCCTGAGCTATCTATTCTCTTTGGGTTTGCCCACCCCATCTGGGGGCTGAGGCTGCTGACTTTGGGGGGGCCAGGGGCTGCTAAACTCTGTGTGTGCTTGATCAGCCGAGAAGCCAGGCTGGAGGGATCCCAGCCCAGGCTAATTCCCCTGCGCCACCAGTAGGAGGCGTCCTCCTGACCCAGGGGAAACCCTGGTCACTCACAAGTACATTCTTACACATTTACTCTTTCTGAGTAAATTCTTCTTGGGGGTATCTGAAGTGCAGGATTACAGCTTATTCAGCACAGATGTGTGGCCTCAATTCAGGCCATGTTAAGTATAGAAAAGAGGAAAGCAATCAAGATTATCAAGCTGCAGAGACGCCCTAAATGGAGCTGTTGGTCCACCCCCTCCCTCCAATTCCAACAGCTTCAGCACACCTACTACAGCTCTGACACCTGAAGTTTCACATTGCCAGCAGGTTCTATAAACTAGAAGGCAAGAAGGAAACAGGCACAATAAAAAGGGCACAAAGTAAGACAACCGCCAACTGAAATAGCAAGTAGGAAGATGAAGATGAACAGGAGTTCCAGCAGTTTTAACTGAGATCATAGCTCAAGCCACATAAGAGGATGAGAGCTGTGACTTAAAAAAACAACACACATGCCGCACATCATAAAAATAGCAATCATCATCTTGCACCTGCACTTCACAGGCTCAAGATAAATAACCACAGTTCAGTCATAAATCACACTGAAGAAGATTTTTGTGTTACTCAAAAGCTAGTCTCTTTCACCAACAGAAGATGGTCCAATAAAAGATACTACTTCACCCACTTTGTGTCTCTAAAATACTGAAACCAACACAGCTACAGCAACATTGGTATGTATGGAGTGCTGGTTTCACAAAAACATTATATATGAAAAGAAAGTACCCAATGGATAGAAAATTAGACAAAAAAATTAGAATTATAATCCTTTTAATACATGAAGACAATTTAAAAGGGGATATGAGGTATGTTCATGTACATGGGAAAGGAACGCTCTTACACTTATAGAATACAATGGGATACGGAGCTCAAAAGCCAATGGGGGCCACACATGGATGTGAAGTTAAGCACTTAAGTAACTCTGATCCCTAACTAGATAACATGATGATAAAGACAAAAGAAGTAGGAGGGTACAGCAGAAATCATACCCCCCTTTGAAGCCCCTTCCTTTCAGTTTTTAAATCCTTTTCTATGCAACTCCCTTTCACCCATTCCTATTGGAGGCCCTCACCTCTCCTTACCATTGTGAACAACTCAGATCTGATATCTTTGTGACTCCCCTGCCTTTGATCTCACTGTGCCACTTCTTGCTGAACCTCACTCATTCTTCTGCTGGCCCAAATGTCACCAAATACTACCTTTATATTCCTCAGCAAAATGACAACAACAACACTGGCTGCCTACCAACTCCAAAGAAAATATCAACAGGAAAGAGGACTGTCCCTCCCAGAATGGCCTTTCCCATGGTCAGAGTCTTTCCCAGAACGGCTGTTCCAGCCCTTTCACTAGCAGAGGGAGGCAATGAGGGCTGCTATAGCTAGAAAGAAATGTGTCTGTCTGTCTGTCAACCACCCTTAAAGTATCAGAACCTGTAAGCTTTGATTTGTTGTTTTTCCACTCTGATGTGAGAGATTTTATGTCACTTGCCAAAGAGAGATCTCAGCTATGCATATAAAACTGTACTACAGTGTAACTACACAATGGCATTTCAATTTTCCTGTTGAATACAATTAAAATGGCATAGGAGTTAAGGTCAAGTCCCTCCTCTTAATTTAGAGAAGTCCCTATTTACATTGCATACGAAGATCAAGATCTATCCAAATAACGTGGGGGGGGGTTACACACACTACGGATTTCAATTCTGTGTTTCAGGTTTCCTCACAGGCTGCAAAATGAGACTTCAAAAACAGATTAGTCTCCTACTTTGCTGCCACTTAAACGTCCAAGGTATAGATCAGTCTGAGAGTGACAACCTAAGGCCAAACTGTTGCATGATGAACCAGAAATCTACACAGTAAAGGAGCCACATCTAATGGCATCTAACGAATATGTCCTTTAAAAAACTCATCCAGATACATGACAAACAAAATACCATCCTGTACCAGATTTAGTGTCCAGTCTAATCTAGCATCCTGTCTATTAAGATCCCCCAGACCAGAAGATGCGTAAGAAATGCAACAGTGGAAATTATTAGAGATGGTCAAAAATATGTGATTCAAGAAAAAAATTGAACATAAAAATGGGCTCCTTCTGGAAACAAAAAATTGTTTTGTTTTGAAATTTCCCTTCAATTTTTCAACAAAGAAGAAAACCAAAAAAAAAAGGAAATATTAGTTTTGTTTTCTGTAAAACCTAAAACACAAAAATCCAGAAGACTTCCATAAAAGCGTCACGAAAAAACAAACACAATCTGAAGTTGTTCTTTTCTCTCAGTATTTGTCATAGAACAGACTAACCCATTTTCTAACCAGTTCTAGAAAATGACACACATACTTCCATACCTTAAGCATTTTAACTTCAACAGTGTTCATAAATTAAGTACAAACTGAGCTGGTGAGTTCTGCAAAGAGATACATCATTAAGAAAACCTACAGGTTGCACTTGACAAGGATTCCATGGGTGATCCAGTCAATAGTGAATTACAATGTTCAGTATAATGTCAGGTCAGGGGGCACCGTGAACTGCTCAAAGCAAGATTTTGGAGAACACTGTGTCAGTCCAACAGGCTGGCAGTATTAGCCTGAAAACACCATACTGTATGCAGATAATGATCCCCCTGGAAAATGCTGTGTGTCCTGCTGAATCACTGTTTTAGGAAGCTCCATTTACTCCGGACAAAGTTATAAACAGAGGAAGTAATAAAAAAAAGAGTTGGGGGTCTGGGCTGAGCAGTTCTCAAAGAGGAACACTGGAAGCTGCCATGTCTGGGAAAATGGCTTTTGCTGTATTTGTATAGTTTCATTTTTCATAAAATGAACACTCAGGAAGGAATTAAGTTTTAACCCACTTACAAGTTATGCAATCAACATGTCGTACGGGTTTGGGAAACTACCCGCTTACAAAAAATGATTATGGTTTAAGTTTTGGAAGATGTCTAAAACTCTAGTTAAGCAGAAGAAAATATCAAACGAAGTCAAACAAACATGAAAACAAAGCAAGAATGGGAACCTAAACAGGAAAATAAGATTGTTCTAGACCACACTTGCCCTATAGAAGAAAGAGCATAGCTTTTGCCCTAAGTAGTGGGTTCAATATGCTGTTTAAAGATTGAATATAACCCATATGAGAAAGCCTTTTCACCAAAGGTCTCATAAATGCACTGAGTACATGAAAAATCTTATCCTCTCTTTTCAAAGTTAGAAATGGGCCCATCTAAAATCCCTATACCTGGATAGCTCTAAACCATAGGGAGGGAGAAGTTGAAAACGGGATGCCAATTTTGAACCTCCAGTCTGTCACTACTGAAACACACACATCAAAACAAACAAATAAGGAATGCTGTGGCACTTAAAGACTAATAACTTTATTTATTTATAAATTTGTTAGTCTTTAAGTGCCACTAGACTAGCACAGCTATCCCCTTTGGATCTTAAACACATCAAAAGCTATGAATTACTATATACCTATGTAATGGGGTCATTGTGAGATGTAATCAATAAATATTTATTAAATGTTCTGAAAGCCCTGTACCTTTGAAACCCAGCTGACCCTAACAGTCTCCAAAATGGTATATCTAGGGTAGAGCTGACGCTAGTCATAAACAGACCAAACAATTCCTTAGGACACCAAGCAGATGAAAGGGAGGGCCCCATTTGCTTTTTCTTTGATTTGGACGGGGCAAAAAATAATCTTAGTTATGGCCCCCAGTGGGCTAGTACCTCCCCTTCGCCAGGATGGTGCATTACCAGTAAAAACCTCCAAATACCAAGGTATCCACTGCATTAAATTAGATGAATTTGCTCCTTCACTGGGCCTGAGATTGTTCACTTTCAGGACATGCTGTGAAGACTGCTGGCTCAATCTGGCCTTTTCTGATGGGGAGGAATTGTGGCAATTCAGGATGCCGTAGATCAGGGTGGCCAGACTGTGGCTCACAAGCTACATGTGGCTCTTTTACAGTTAAAGTGCAGCTCACTGAACCCCCTTTGCTCCTCTCCCCATTCTCTGCCCACCAAACTGGGGTAGAGAGCTTCTGCTCTGTGGCAGGATGGAGGGGATAGAGGATTCTGCCCAGCGGGAGAGAAGGAGTTTGGAGAGTCAGTATATTTGGCCACTCCAGCACCAGATAATTTTAAACAGTACTTCAGTGGTGTTTCCTTCACTATAGATTTCAACAACACACAAAACACACACCACAACCATTAACCCAAAGCTGTTTTAAATTCTCTCTCATTCACAGATTAAAGAACAGATAGCATCTCACAGTGAATTGTTTCACCCGCCACCACCCCTACACCTTCAGCTTCTCAGATGCAGCAGCAAGTGAATTATTGTTCAAAGATCAACACTGCAAAATCACTACCGTAAAACTAATAATTAAAAAAACCCTATTTTACAAAGAACTGGGGCAAGAAATATGGTCAGTGCGTACCTTACTGAGCAGTAAATTTTATGGAAGATTTTAGTATTGCTGAGAGCCAGACTACCTAAGCCACAGAGCAGACATATCTGCATAAAAACGTTTCTGAAAAACACAAATCGTTTCTCCATTTCATTTGGAAAACCAGGGAAAGCTATATTCACCTCCTTCAGCCAAAACTAACGGTCTGGTGAGTAGGTGCTTTTCTGAGCACCGATACTGACTGCAGGAGGGAGCGCAAGAGGGGCTTTTTTCAAATCCCCAAACACCATGTTGTTATTTACATGCCCCAAAGGCACCTCACCGTGACTAATCCTCACAAGCCCCCTGCTCCAGAGCACACCCCACACCGCCAACACCCTGCACGATGGATGCTCAGCAAAGCTACAGGCTCCTGCTCTCGTACTGACCACCCCCGGGGTGCTGTGCTGGAGCCTTTAAAGCACCCTGGGCAGCGCTAACTAAAATCCCGAAGGTTTTTGTCTCCCAGCCAGCAGCCCCCTCCCGAAAACTTCACGGGCGACCCTGGCTTGCAGGGCAGGGATGGCAGAGGAGCCAGGATTTCCAGTCATTGCACCCCGGGCTCCACCTGGCTGTGGCAGCTCAGCCCCGCTCCCCCTTTTCAGGGGCAGCCGCCCACGCCGGCGGGGACCCGGGGGTCGGCAGCGCCCGCCCCAGCCGCGCCCCCGGCCCCGGCCCCGCTCACCTCCGGGGCTGCCCCGCCGCTGCAGGCGGGGGACGCGCTGCGCCGAGCCGAGCCGCGCCGCGCCGAGCCGGCAGCCTCCCCGCCGCCGCCTGCCGCCCGGCCGCCGCATCGCAGCCCTGCCCGCCCCGCCCGGAGCCCTCTGCCCCCCAGCACCTGGCGTTTGGTGTCACACTCACTAGCCGGCAAGTGGGGGTGCTCGCTCATTAGGTAGCACACTGCTACTAGCCAGCATCTGGGGGTGCTGGGAAACTCCGGGCTTTAGGGGGGCTCACTAGTTAGGTATAAGGCTTACTAGCCCACATCTGGAGGTCAACACTTACTAACCAACATCTGGGGGTGCTGGGAAATTCAGGGGGTGCTCGCTCATTAGGTATCACACTGCTACTAGCCAGCATCTGGGGGTGCTGGGAAACTCCGGGCTTTAGGGTGCTCACTAGTTAGGTACAACACTTACTAGCCCACATCTGGAGGGGTGTTGGGAAATTCAGGGCATGTTGGGGGTGTGGGGATGCTCACTAATTAGGTATGACACTAGCTGACAACTGGGGAGTGCTGGGAAATTCAGAAGGTGGAGGGGATGCTCACTAATTAAATATGACACGAGCCAACATCTGGGGGGCTGCTGGGAAACAAGGGGTTTAGGGGTATAACTTACTAGCCAACATCTGGCGGGATGCTAGGAAACTCAGAGGGTTTAGGGGGTGCTCAGTCATTAGGTAGAGCACTTACTAGCTGACAACGGGGGTGGGTGTTGGGAAATTCAGAGAATGTAGGGGATGCTCAATTAGATATGACACTTACTAGCCAACATCTGGGGGCAGGGGTGCTGGAAAACAAGGGGTTTAGGGGGTGCTAACTAGTTAGGTATGACACTTACTAGCCAACATCTGGAGGAGTGTTGGGAAATTCAGGAGGTGCTTACTATTTAGGTATCACACTTACTAGCCAACAGCTGGGGGGTGGTGCTGGGAAACAGGGGGTTTAGGGGGTGCTCACTCATTAGGTAGAACACTTACTAGCTGACAACTGGGGGGCTGTTGGGAAATTCAGGGGTGTATGGGGTGCTCACTCATTAGGTATAACATTGTTACTAGCCAACATCTGCAGGGCTGTTGGGAAGTTCAGGGGGTCTGGGGGAAGTTTAGGGGTATGTGGGGATGCTCACTAATTTGGTATAACACTGTTACTGACAACCGGGAGGTGTTGGGAAATTGGGGGGTGCAGAGGGTGTTATGGAAATCCCTGGCAGGGAAGCAAAGGCGAGGGTTAGGGTGGCCTTGCCCCCAAGGAAGAAGGCAGAGACTGGGGTGGAGGACAGAACTGCTAAAGGGGAGGAGGAGGCGGCGAGAGAAATTAGTAGCTGAGGCCTGCAGGGGACCTATTTGGGGGTGAGGGAAGAGTCCTGCAAAAAGGTGAATTGCGGGCTCAGATTTTAAACCTGGCCTTCCTTTCCTTGGCGCTGCTGTTTGCACTGCTGGGGGGCATTTAGACAGCTGCTTGTACCCAAACTCCAAATAGCTGCACCATTTAGCAGTTGGAATCAAGTTAAGAAAAACTGGAGGTCTAGGTCAGTGGTTGTCAAACTTAATGAGGCACAGACCCTCAAGCACTGGGTCGCAGCATCCCCTGTTGCTGCCACCAGGAGACTGGAAAGCATTGTTCAAGAACGCAATTGCTGAGTCGTAGGCATAAATGATTTTTTTCAAGTTGGTCCTGAGGGGAAAAAGTTTGAAAACCACTGGTCCAGGTAACACAAAAACAAACAAAACAAGGAGTGCTGTTCTAGGTTTGTCTTCATCACAGTACAGACATGGCCTTGGAGCACCTGCACTGGCCAGCCAGGCAGGCTTAGGCCTGATCCTCCAATCACTTCATAGGGTTGCCATTTCTGAGGTTTAAATGACAAACAGATTGGGATATTTAGTTCCTAGAACTGGACAGCTGGCAATGGGCTGCAGGAGCACCCTTTCACAGTTTCACCCAGACAGCTACAGTAAAATAACAATTCTGAGAACCTGGACAGATGGCAGCGTTTTCAGTGGCACACAGAGTAGCTTAAAATCAAACTTACAGTATGTCTAAGCCCAGTATTATGCCCCGCGATAGCCACCAGAGCAGCAATGTCAAGCTCCTTTGCTATGGCTGAATTTTGACATCAATGGACTTCAAGTGGGCCATACACACCATAAATCAAAATACTATGGCACTCTTGCGGCATCACAATGTCGCGTATGCAAAATGGCACTCCAAGATAATCTGCTTTCTCTCTCTCTGAGAGAGGGAGAGTGTGGTCTCGCAAAGTCTCACATATCCAGCACTCCACGATGTCATGAGACCTGACGCTCTCACATCATTTCAGAGCACTGGGTATGTGAGACCTCTCTCTCGTAGGAGAGAGTGAGGTCCTGCTGAGGGCAGTCATGGCTATATGTTTGATGCACCTGCTTTCCAGTGGTACAGTTGACCTGGGTGCAAATCATCAGAGAGGTAGTCCTGAAAGGCTGGACCCATATCATCATGAGCTACAAAAGTGGCTACAGGGGGAAGAGTGATAAAGAGCTGCTGGCTCAAAAAATAACGATGAGGGGCAGAAAGCTGTGGTCTGGCACAGCCAAGTTCTTTATCTGATGAGCGGGTACTGCTGAGCACCCCCCTGAATTTCACAACAGCCCCCAGTTGTCAGCTAGTAACAGTGTCATACCACTGTCCAAAATTGTTAGGAATCAGTGATATAAAAAATATGATGGAAACTTCCAGACAGACTATTTAACTCTTGCATGAAAAGTTCTAAAGAGCTTACATATCACGGGAGGTGGGGGAAGAAAAAAAATCTACAGTCAACAAATCAGAAAATCAAGAGAGAATTACTGAATTAACAACAAAACCATAGTAACATTCACAGCTTCTATTCTGACACCTACCAAATGAAAGAAATATTAGCTCTAGAGTATAGGACTGTGAAAGAAATTTAGCTCATCAGGCAGAGCTAATTTTCTGAATCATAAAAATAAAGGTCAAAGAGGTAAAATTAAAAGAATGGAATACTGAAACCATGTCAGGCAATACAAGTTGAGCTTTTTGGTTTTTTTGTTTTTTGTTTTTTTTTTTTACACTATGTGGGACTATATTGATAAATGTTTTGTATATGCATGCAGAAGTGCATTCATAATCAAATTATCAAAAGGTATCAATGTGATGTTGTTCAGTACAATTCAGAAAACTGAAAAGATGATATGCTGTAGGAAAAATAAGATAAGCACCAGTAGAAGATGGTATGATCAACTCACTTCAGCACCAACATGCAACCTTTTTTCATCCATCTCACAGTCCAGGGGACATCTGCCTTTTCTTATTTGTCAATCACAAATCAAATGGATTCCCAGAAAGGTCAGCACTTTGGCAGAAGTTTTACTTCTTCCAATTTGCTTGAGGAACAACAAGACCTCTGACAGGTTTCTGACAGGAACTGTTATCTACATTTCTTGTTTCTCACTGTGGAAATAATAATAAAGGAGAAGTAGTGGAAATTTTTCTTTGCATAAGTGTAGCTTCCTTGCTTAATCATTCTTATGAAAAACCATTCTTGATTTGCTTTACAATTATGTAGAAGTCTGTAATAAATAATGAAATGCAATGTTAAAGCACAGGTTTATTTGCCTCCTGTGTTACCTGGTTATTGAAGTGAAGAGGCATCAGTTTTCCTGTTTATCACAGTAGATAGATTCCTCTCCACGCCCTTGAATATCTAGTGGTGCAAATAATGGGGAAAACTCATTCCTGGTGTACCTCCATTAGCTTCAATGGACCAGAAATGAATTTAGACCTGATGGCTCTCTGCTGGAGAGGTGAGTCATCTAGTTACTGCCAATAGCTAAAGTGACTTTATTGAGCTCACCACCTTTAAGTACATATTTCAATATACTCCAAAAATTACAATGGCTAATAAAAAATGTATCAAAAATGTTTTAATCCACAGGTGTTAGCACACACTTGCAGGCCAGGCTTTGAAGAGAGTGGATTCCCAACCAGCTTTTTTATGGGCCAGAAGTGTCCATGGGGTCTTTCACAGTGGCTGCTGCTCCCCTCCTGTTGACTGCAGAAGGGAGGCACTGCTTAGGGACCCAGGGGGAGCAAACGGGGCTAGAGGACCTGTGCAGTTTTCCCCATTGCAGGTACGGGGAAGGGAGGTCAGCAAGAAACTCCTTCTTTCTGGCAGCAGGCAGGGAGGGAGAAGCTGCTGGCGGAGACTAGTGGCCCTGCACTGTTGCCAAAAGGGTTGGGAATCACTGCATTAGAGTTTATGTTTTGCAGTGTATCAATTTCATCCTCAGCCATTCTTTTGTAGCTTCAAAATCAGAATTTTTTTAAAATGTACTATATCTGTTATAGTCACATCTAAAGAAATGATCCTTAACCTGTGGTTCCTTGAGATGTTGCCTATAGCTCTCATGGAGTCTGTATCTCAGGCATGAGTCTGGTCTCAAGTGATGACCACAAGGATGCTTCCCATTTCTGACACACAGGAGACAAGAAAGGAAGCCTTAGGCGAACAGGCCAGTTGCTTGGAGCCTGTCAAGTCCTCTCCTCCACAAACAACAAAAAGAAGAGATGAGAAACCTTGTTTTCCTCTTAGCTGCCAGGATGTAATTGGAAAATGGTAGTGTATTGATCCACCGTGTTAACATGGTGTGTTGTTTTAAGGTTGCACTGTGGTGATTGCCATAGAATGGCATCAGTGAATTGTAGTGCCAGGGTACAAGGTCAAAAAGCAAAGATTATAATGGTAGGTCAGGATGTCACTTCACCACATTGGTGACTTTGATCACTGCCAAAGTGACTCCAGTACCCTGTAAGGTTAAAAGTCAAGGTACTGGACACCTTCAGAGTCCTTAGAGAGGAGATCAATGTTGAAATACTAAGCAAAGTAGGTGGGTATTAACAAGAAACATCTCTTTGTTCATGGGAAAAAGGATCTGTTCAAAATTCGAAAAAGAAACAAGTAATAACGGAATTCAGAGGATTTCTGAAGTGACTGTCAAATCTGCAGCAATCTTCTCAGTTCTTTTCCCCTAAATGTAAGAAGCTATTAAGACTCATTGGAAGTCCTGTGTGTTCATTCAGGTTAGACGGTTCTTTGCTTGTTATCTGGTAGTTTGCATTCCACAATGCAAGACACTGGAAGTACAACTCTTAATCTCTCCGTATAACATCCTAAAAGGACATTAGTCACAGAACCTCCGGACCTCAAGAATCAATCGGCATCCTTCTCTCTAATCCAGGATTTAGTAGTGTTATTAAGAGTCTTGAGTCACTGAAGGTCAAGCCATTTTATTTCAATCAATATATACTAACACACACAGAAGTCTTATAGGATTATAGCTTTATTGCAAGGTATATTTTGGATGAGGACAGGGAATTCCTATCCACCTTCCAGTTTATTTTCTTTTGTCTCTCCTACCCAACTTATTTTTTCAAACCAATAAGCTCATAAAACCTTGGCTGCTGAGTAAGCAAACGAAGAACACACAAAAATTCACCCCTCAAAGGACAAAAGGGACATGAGAGCCAAATTCCTCTAGATGTTAAAACCAAAGCACAAAGACCTGACTACCAGATTCTTCCTCTGAAAACCACCACCACTCTTTCACTGAAAACCTGCTACCACATTCAGAAGGTTGAAGCAAGTTTGAAACTAGGTCAGTCATTGAAACAGAGACATAGAAAGGAAGAAAGAAGGAAGATAGTTTGAACACTAAACAGAACTTCCAAGGATTTGTTTGGTTTTTAAAAACTTCGGGGAAAATGAAAAAAAAGATCAGAGAAGGGAACTATGCTGTTAAATACAAACCACTATTTTGTCTGATGATTTTTATCTGCCCCTCAAACAGAGAAATGAGAGGTGGAATTGAAGAAAGGAAACCAATGTCTGAGTTAAACAACTGATAGAAATATGGAAATGCACACTGGGTTTTAACTGAAAAGATTCAAGGAAGTTGTCTTGAAAGAAGTTAATATCTTTTTCCCCCAAGACAATACTAGTTTGTTCTCTAGAAGAGAGCAAAGCAACGGGAGGATAAAAATAGAATGCTTAATAGCACAAATCCATGGCATAGCAACATCGGTATGAAGCAAATTGCCTAATCACTGTCACCTATGAATAATTATTTCAGTAAATTTGCAGGTTTTACTGAGTTTTAAATTCCAATGTAATCTCCCAGATAGCTACAAAATTTACCAGCTTTTTTTCTTTATCAGACTTTTCCTGCAGTTTTCAGCATTTTTACATTAGCCACAGACAGGCACTTCCTTCAAGTGTTTGTGGTGTATTTTAGAATTAGTAGTGCAGTATCAGCGGTCTTTTTTCTTCAAGATTATGATTATATCCAACAGGGTGCTGAGCGCTCTGAATGCCTGGAGAAGTCAATGTGAGTTCAGGGTTCCTGGCACTCAGCAACTTAAGAGCTACTACTGCTAAAGTTTGCAGGTACTACATCATCTTTAATGATTAAGTCATATGTATCCATCCAGAATGAACAAGACTTTCAGGAAGTCTTGCATTTGAAATGGAAAGGGCCCAGAGCCCCTGAACCTCATGAACAGAAGCACCACATGAGTAAAGACTAAAGAAAGCTGCATTACTCAGTTGAACGCCCTGCTGCCAACCAGAATGCTGAACCCTCTCACAATCTCTTTAAACTATGAACTGTTTTAAAATATAGTTTTTAACTGAAATTGGCATTTCAATAAAAAATAAAATAATATTACAACATATAGGAATTGTTTTACAGTGTTTGCTTGGCCTTGAGTTTATCCTCTCTTGGGAATCCTTGCTGCTGATAAAGATGATGTCATTTGTCTGGAAGACAGCCCTTAGTAGTGTCAGGGTGTCTTATGTGATATGGAGTGGAGTGGTTAATAAGTTCTTTATATTCTGGGTACAACATACAGGAGATTCTGGCTCTGGTGTAAAGGTGAAAAAGAAAACACAAAACAATAATCAGACCAACAAATATACATTTAATATTCTCAAATGTAAAAGGGCTTTTGAAAGCAGACTAGAGCAGTGATTTTCAAACTTAGAGTTGGGTCACAGACCCCCAACCACTGGGTCATGGCACCCCTTGCTTCCACTGCCAAAAGACTTGAGTGTATTGCTCAAATATGTAATTGTTGGGTCGCAGGCATAAATAATTTTTTTCAACTGGGTCCTGAGGAAGGAAGCTTGAAAACCACTGGCCTAGAGCCTTGCAGTATTACTCCCATCTATTGTATGAGTCTCGTAAATGAGGTATCCTTTTCTTTGGGCAACTACTCCAAACAAACTCCAAAAGTATAGTCCTGATCCTGTTGAAGTAAATTGAATTTTTACTAGTGACTTAACTGGGGGCAGGATTTCAGCCCTAGCACAGAAGGTAACTATAAGCATTATGTTTTCAACAAGAAAAGAACGAACAGCATCAGGATGGCTAGTGTTGAAACAAATACTGCACCATGTTTAGCTTGTTATTACTTAAACTAAACAGGAATATAGCAGGCACATGGGGAAGAGTAAGGGCAGATCACCTTTATACCTTGGACTGCTTTGGGACACAAGGTATTTCAGGCTTTTCTGGGACAACCAGTAATAGACGTAAATTTTATTTGCCAGGAAAAGTGTTTCATACGTTGCCTATTCTACAGTAAATTTGGCTGTGCACTAGTATCACATATTAGAAAGCCAATGTATTTAAGATACCTCACTGCAGATTGTGTTGCTCGATGGGAAAAGTGAAATTACTGCCATCTAGATTCTGATTCATAGTGAATTAATCTGATTTTTCTAATCAGCTGTTTTGTGTAACAGATATTTGATTTTGATATATTTCAGTATAATGAAAAATGTATGTTGTCTGCAAACTTACACGTTTTTTGTCAGATGATAAATTGCTATCATGTCTGAAACCACTGTGTGTGTACGCATGCATGTACATGTACACAGCTGTTCTGGGAGCAAGGTGTATGAATATTCCAGTGAAATAAGAAATTGCTCCCATGAAACTAGCCTCTCTGTTAGGACCTTGACACCCTTAAATGTCTATAAAATTTCCAACTTCTGAAACAGTCAGATTAATTCTTCATTTCTGGTAGAACCAAATGCATCCTGGGAAATGACTGCTTCATTTCTAGACGTGTTGCAAAATGTACAGGATTCACTAATATATAAACAATTTACATAGCTCTTGGTTTTATGTAAAAAGAACATGAAGAGAAAATGTCACAAATGACCAAGTAACTGGCAGGAAAGTGTAAACAAACATCTAGAACAGGATGGGCACATTCAGCTCTTACAGAGCAATTCCATAGTCTTCAGTGGAGTTACTCCTGATTTACATCATTGTAATGAAAGAATCTGGGAGGAAGAGCCATTCAAAACTAAACAGAATTTAATGGGATTCCTTTCATATGCCCTGTCATAACATGATTTTTCTAAAACGTCAGCTTGCTAATCCTCTTAGATTAACAAGCAAGCCTTTAAAAGGGGCAAATCCTTCACTGGTATAAATTGGTATCTCTCTGTTAAACCCAATAGGGCCAGGCCAAGTTATACCAGCTGAAGATTTGACCCAAAACATGATGTTGATATGCACAGAGCTAAACTATGCCCCTAAACCACAGTTGATAGCAAGGAGCAAAGTGTCAGTCCAACCCCTGGAGACATTTTGCTTCATGCACAGACAATGCCTCCTGCAGGGAACTCTTAGCTGCTATGATTGACTTTGAAGTGGTGCAACAAAGGCTCCACCCACTTCACCATGGGCCATTGCAAAATAAGGAGGAATAATCATGACATCTTCTCCCTGACCTTTGCGGAAGAGTCGAATTGCTATGCTTATGCTCTTTTGACTTCACTCGGCTTTGGACTATGTCCTAATTGCAGGCATCACAGTTATGCTTGGTAAATGCTTGGGAGTGCACAAGTGGGAAAAGTTCCTCGCACACACTGTTCTCTGCATACCAATTGGAATTGGCCAGAATATGGCCCTTAAGAGCAATATTTATCCAAACAGTAAAAATAGGTTAGATGTTTACTTAGATTAAAATACAAAAATCAATCAACATAGTTGCAATAAAGAAAAGGAAATTAACTATATTTGAATGCTTCTGAGATCAAGCTCATTCTAACTTGTTTTAGTAAAAGGTAATAAGTAATTCCAAAATAAACCAGGCTTCTAGTGTTCTAGAGAATGCAGAACAACAATCAGAGGTGGGTAAATGATGATCATCTTTTACTGGCCTAGATATTGAAAGCAAATGAATTTCAAAGCTGTGCATATGAGTGCTTGTGGAAATTTAATTTTAAAATTTAATGCCAGAATATTCCTGCCAGAAATACTTGGGCTGCCTTTCAGTCAAGGACCAGAAATCAGCGCGTTTTCCCAACAGAAGAGGCGGTGGCAAGTAGACTTCAAACATGGATCTTCAGTCCAGCGCATCAGAGCTCTACTTGGTGGAAGAATGCTCCCTGCAGCACTGTTTTTCTAGGTTAGGTCAGCAGGGGTGGCCCAAACATGTAGACAGGGCTGGTGAACTTGTGATTAGTCAGTTCCATTAATCACTTTGCCTATGGAAAGGGAGTATACCCCTATGACAGCCCAAAGACAGACATGGGAGCTGTGGAGTAGTTCTCTTGCCCTGCCACTTCCTTAGGGGAGGAATTCTTTCCCCATCCCAGGTTCTATGGCCTAGTCTACATTGCTGGGGAAATTCAGCAGCAGTTGATGGGCAATACACTAGCTACACAAAGTAGCTTGTGTATCTCCTGTCAACTTCCTCACTTCTATTTACCACAGCATCCCCACTATGCTACATCAGCAGGAAATTCTCTCCTGTCAATGAAGCATTTTCTTTTTTTGCAGGGATGGATTCATAGCTATCGCTTCTGGATCGACTGAGTGGGTCACTCAATCAATCCTGCAAAATAGATTTGGTGTGCCGACAGTTCTGCCATAAGTATAGACATAACCTTAGGGAACTTCATTGGATAACATGGCCACTTAGGTCTCTAAACAAGGACACGAAATAAGTTAAGAGCCTAATTCATTTTTGCAGTTGTGTCAGTGTAAATTTAGAACTATGGCCCATAAACTTTATCTCCACTACTAAGGTTAATTTGTTTGAAACGCAGAAGGGAAAGTGAGTCATATTTTTCTCTCTCATCCCTTACTTGTTTAGCATGGAAGGAACTCTACTTTCTAGCTTTGCTCTTCTATTCTTGTCATACATATTGGTTGACATTTGCAATTAAATTAAATGTTGTGCTCTAGATTATGAAGAATATAAACTCCCCTGACATAAAAGTAATTAGATTTAAAACTGGGATTTTTTTGTTAAGAAGTTTGATAATTGAACAGATACAAAGTTGCAAGTATGAATTACCACATACACACACACAAAAGGAATTGGTTAAAAACCACAGAAGTAGAAGTTCATTTTAAATGTAATGACCTGTTCAGTGTCTTGTATTAAGAAACCGAGCAGACTTTAGCACTAAGACTACTTGTGTGTAACATTGCCACATTACCAGTCAGTTACTGCCCTCCACCATGAAAATTCTTGGCCATTTTTAATTCATAAAACTGAAATACAACAGCATGTTTATGACAACTATTAAACTTTAGGCAGACAGATCAAAGGATTTATGTATTGACAGCAGTAAAGTGAAATACTTCCCAAGAATCAGCTGCAAAAGTTCATGTGCTACGAAAACACTGACATAAATAAAATGCAATATAGATAAACACATTAAGCCAAAGGACAAAGAAAGCATGGCAAATGCTTTAAAGGACAGACAGGGAAATGGTGTCTTTTCCCTTCTTCCAATTCCAGAAATTCTCTTTCAACATCTTTCTATTATACACTAGCCTACATCTGGAGTAGTGTCATTAATGCTTTGCCATTAATATATTTTTATATGCCCTATTGCTGACATACCCCAATATATTAATATATTGCTTATATACCCTTTGCCTTGTCATTAATGTATTGCTTACTTCTATCCAGATTTACTGCATTACCATAATGTTCCATGGCAGTTTGCCTATATTGCTTATTTGAGACTTCTCTTTCTTTATTAATATCAATTACTTCAACATGAATAAAGCAAAAAAACAAGGAGTCTTGTGGCAGTTAAAGACTAACAGATATATTTATCACAAGAGCTTTTGTGGGAGAAAAATCCCACTTTGTCAGACACGTTGAAGAGGAGGAACTTACAGAATGGGATAAAAATAAATGCAGAGGAGTGTAAGACATAGGATCAGGTCATATTGCAACAGCAAATCAGAGCATTTGTAAGGATTCAAAGTCTAGGAAACACCACATGGGGGGGTGAAGTCAAATTACCTGTTGTAATGTGAAAAGAATCTGTAGTCACAATAAAGTCCTGCTTTCATACAATCTAATTTGCATATTAGTTCAATTTTGGCTGGGTTTTTTTGAAGTCTTATTTTAAATACAGTTACATATTGGTATATTTTGTGGTTGAATTGAGGGTTTAGAAAGTTAGGTGTGTTCTCTTAAGAAAGTGATATTTTATCATTTTATTTTACAAGTGATTAGCCACTCATTCTCCCTCCACTTCCATTGTAGGAAAGTCTCGCAGGACTTAGTAGGGAAGAAAGAGTCTTCTTGAAATTAGTTGCAAGTCTATCTACTGATATTAATTTAATAGAATTTAAGAGCAGGGATATAAAGCTCTATAGACTGACAAAGTTTAAAAGAAAGGTTTCGGTTTCTTTTTCCTTTATTAAATTCTGTAGGACTTTTCCATAAGGGGCAATTTCAACTTCAGCTTAAGATAGTTGGGTTGCTCTATAACTTATATGTCAAAATAAAACAGAAAAAAGGAGGATCTACTTTTAATAGTTACTATTATGATTCTGGGTTTATCAGGTTCTCAGAAAATCTTTTGAATATGGATGTAGGGCAACTATTTTTCCTGATTAGTCTTACCTGCTGCTTCTCCTTTACCAGTCCAGAACATTTTCTGGGTTGAGTAAGACTTCAAGAAAGCACTAATTATAGATTTCTGTGATCACTTCGTGAACTAAAATATTTTACAGTCAGTATTTTTTAAGCTTTAGAAGATATCTGAGGAAATCTGATTTGAAAGACTAATGCTTGATTTGCACTCATTTCACTTGGCCAAGCTCAGCCAATAAGAAATCATTTGATGAAGAGACATTGTAGTGGCAGATTCCTATTGTTCTTTGTAAGACTAATATGGTTGTAACTATGGCAACATCTTTTCTCTAGACCAAAGTTCAGTTATTTTACGACTTGATTACCACTGCCTAGTTCAAAGTTTCCTGGAATAATTTTCTACCAGTACATAAACAGGTCCACAATCTCTAACAGTCTCTTTCAGGCTAGAGCTCTCATTAACAAGACTAAAGAAATAAGAAAAGCACATCCTGCATCCCAAGGAAACACATCTCTCTGCTAAAATGCCATCCAGAAAAAAAACAATGATGTTTGCCTCTGCCTTTTTCACCAGTGTTTGGTCTTTTGTGATAGTGTGCCTAGTTCTGGCATCCAAAAATTGGGCCTCAAGTAATATTAACTTTACTGAAGGAAATTCAAGTGCTATTGTCACAGTCACATATGGGATTTTTGAAGGCGTGTGTTCAAAGAAAATGACTAGTGGACTTGAAATGCCAGCAAATAATTTTCAAGGTAACTACTATCATTAGTATAAAGTGGATACTGTTGAGTTGTTTTACCTTGATACATGTCATTTTAGCAGACATGATGAGGAGCTGTTAATGTCTTATTTGTTTATACATATAATATTTTTATTGAAGAGTAGTCATATACTAACATTATGAGATGTAGGAGTGTTGTAAAAAGAAGAGAACAAATAATATACAGTAGTATCAAGGTATAAGAGAAAGAGCTATATTGAAAAAAAACAGCAAACCTAAGTTTGTAATCTTTCAGTCAATCGCAGAAATATAACAACTGCTTATTTTATCATAATTTTATTGTAAATTATTTCAAGCCAAAAATATCACACAGTTGCTACCAATTAAGAATGCCATATCTTTGTATTTACTGTGATTCATATAAAAAAAATCTATCCTAGACTCTAGATTTTTCCTTTTTCCAGATTATAAATTCATGGTTTGCTATTTCAAATCTTTTTATACAGAAAGTTTCTTACCTGCTCAACTCCCATTCACAAGATCAGGCCCTATGTGATTACGGACAAGGAAAAACCTTGAGTTCTGGATACATACATACTAAATGACTTTTGATAAACAGAAACAAAAAGTAAAGAGAAAATAATGCCAGGAATAGACAAGTATGTTAATGTAATACATGGTACTCTGATCAAAATGCTAGGCTTTACACAGTAATTTTATTCTAAAACATTATTGTCAGAAGATTTATATGTTATGTTAAGCTATAAAATATTTAAACAATTTATTAATGCTAATATAAATATTTTTGCAAAATTTATATACATTGATTGTAATTTTAATTAGATATTGGGGAAAAATATTAATGTTGGGTAATATTCATTAGCCTTTTCTTTTAAAACTCCTTCATTTTAACTTTTAAATGGGAATTCAGTCAGTTCATCTTTTATGTTCACATGTTACTGAAGCTATGTAATTCTAGCAGTTCCTTTTGTTTAACATCACACTATGAATGTACATTGCAATATGAACTTGGCATACACCTTTTATAATGCCATAACCCTGTGAGACTACCAAAGAGTACTTCTCAACATTCCACTTAGCTAAACTGTGATGTGAGATTTACAAAACAACCCAGGGAATTAGAAATAAGTTGTGTTTTCCCAGCCATACACATCTTAGAATTTAACACATCTGAAAATGCCCAATAGCTTGGGTCTAAGATGAACGCTACACTTGTATGCAAGTCTGATTTTTCTGTATCTTCAGTCCTTCATGTTTACTCTCACTAGTAAATTTACCATAGGCTAGGAGGAGGACAGACAAAACACAGCTACGAAGGGAAAGGAGAAAAAAGTGAGATAAAAAAAAACCAAACAAAAAAATGAGAAGGACTATTTAGAAGCTTGGCATAATTCAATTTTTATATTGTTATGCTTTAATGGATAATATGGATGTTTATTTTTAATTTTTTTCAATTTTTATCCTTTTGCTTTTTCATAGTTATGTGAAATTATGTGGGAGTGTCAGACAACATTTAAGGGCAATATATGTTGCGTCTCAAAAAATTAAAAAAATTAAACAAGTGTCCTTAAATCAACCCTTAAGGTTCCAACCAACATTTTCCTTACATTTCAGTTATCAGTGGAAATATTTTCTCATTGGTTTGTGTACATTTAGTGAATATTATGCTTATCAAATTTACTGACAAAAATCTCACCCTTTCCAAGCCTACCTACAGACAAGAGAGAAAGATGAGGAAAAAGAGAGGATGAAACAATCAAGGATAAAGTTTCACCCGGGGAACCTTGAGCAGAGATGCTGTAGCCAATATTAGAAAAAAAATATTAGAAAAAGTAAAGTGGAACTAGTAAGATGTTGTGGCATAAATAAATCGTAAAAGAGAGTTCACTTAGGCACCAATTCCTACACACATACTTAACTGCATGTACTGTGAATAATTCTGTTGACATCAGTGGAAGCACTTACAGTGCACAAAGCTAAACCAGATACATAAGTGTTTGCAACTATCAGGGCCTTAAGTTAGATTTCACACCACTGTTACTCCATTGACGCCAAAGAAGTAATTCTGATGAACTCCTCTGAAAGAGAGAAGAGACACAGGCCACTGAGCTTTACTGATAAAGTTGAGGAAGAATGGTTGAGAATAATTAGCAGGGGAAATATTTAGATTATTTTATTATACTTTTGAAGGAGACCATGGTACTACAAACAAAACTGACCTAAGCAGGATCCCACACTATATCTAGGAAATAATGATCTGGATAATTTATTTTTCCACATGCAACATTATTTCCTGAGTGTAGTAACCAGACTCCACTCACACACAATGAACAACACATCCTAAGTGGCAGTGCCTGATCTAGGCACAAGTCAAGTAAACCATGGCGTACGTCCAGGGTCAGGAACCTAAAACATAAGAGCAGCCATTTTTAAAAATTCCTTCAATAGCCAAGTGTTTTGAGAACCTCAGTGGGTGTAGCCTCCTGGTGCAAGGGGTGGGGTACAGGGAGCTGGGCCACAGTGCCAGCTGCAGAGTCCCCTAGCAGTAGAGGGGGAACCTGGAAGCAGGACCAGGCCATCCACAGGGTCTCCCAGGGGTGTTGGGTAGCCTGAAGCATGGCACGAGCTGCCAACAGGATCCCCCAGTGCCAGGGGAGGCCTGGAGCTGGCATGCAGCCCATCCATAGGCCCGCCAGTGGTGGTGGGGTCCTAGAGTCTGGAACCACAAGGAGACAGCCAAAGAGCTACATGCAGCTCTGGAGCCACTGGTTGCAGACCCCTGCCTTAGGGCCTCACATTATGAGAGGCCTCTAAATATGTCATAGATAAACAAGATTTATCATAATTGAAATTGATAATGCAAATAAGGCTTTTTACAAGATGTATATTTTATTTAGTAGTTTTTAAAAATAAAACTAGCATCATGGGGTGTTATCAGCACATTAAAACAGTTTCCGTTTTGGGGACAGATTACCCTTCGATTTTTCTAGTTGAAATCTTGTTTTAATTTCAAATGTGTCTATAAAAAGTTGTTTACATTTGACTGTTCCCCCTGATACCATCTGACTTAGGTCCTCATCCTAGTTCCATGTAGGTGGACCTTCACTGGGACTCCATGTAAGCACAGTGGTCTGCCCAGATGGAGCTCATTGCAGAATAAGGGCCTTAGATCAGAAGCAATTCAGGTATGCACCTCATCTTTATGGTTTTATGACAGCTGGCACAATGGAACTCTAGTTCTGATTATAGCATCTGGGTGCTATTGTAAAATGAAAATAATCAAAAAAAGTCAAGCCACAAGAATCAGAATGTTCCGGTACAGTACAGTGAACTCCATCTAAGGTTTTAAAGGAACTGATAAACCTTTAGATAAATGGGATAGCGGATCATGAAAAGAGCTCTTTTGTCATCTTAACAAAAGCTGAATTCCATGTCCCCACAAACAAAGCTCAGTGTAAAGGCTGCATTTCTAAAGGTTGCTGTTATGTAAGGAAAACAGAATTGACAGTACAAGTTATGCATGTTTAATTGAGAAAAAAATAACTAACCTAAAAGTTGTTGTGGGCAAGGATGAAATGAATGAGTCTGGCAATATATTTGGGATGGACTTGCAAGCACTGTCCACTATCTTGTAAGTAGCATGACGCCATCATCGGAAGGGATGTTGGTATATAAAGCAGGGTGGCCAAACTTATGGAATTCAAGAGCCACACAAGTTGAGTATTAAACCTTCAAGGAGCTGCACTGAGGCATATAGCCATATACTTTTACTGACTAAATTGATTTGCTGACACTCTTCCGCTAGCCACACTTTTTCATTCAAGAGCCACACGCGGCTCCCGGGCTGCAGTTTAGCCATGCCTGGTATATAGGAAGCTGACATACACTAAGACTCACAGACAATGGTCAGAAGAGACCATTAGGGTCATCTAGTCTGACCTCCTGCACAAAGCAGGCCACAGAACCTCACTTACCCACTCTTGTAATAGACCACTAACCTATGACTGCCTTACTGAAGTTCTCCAAATAATGGTTTGTAAAAACAAAGGTACTGAGAATCCTCCAGCTACTGACCTGTACCCCATGCTGCACAGGTAGGCAAAACAAAAAACAGGGTCTCTGTCACTCTGCTCTGAGGGGCAACATCTGCTTGATATGTAGCCGCAGTCAAAAAAGCTAATAGAATATTAGGAACCATTAGGAAAGGTAAGTAAAAGACAAAAAAAAAAATACTATATTATCACTATAAAAATCCATGGTACTTCTCCATCTGGAATAGTTCATGCAGTTCTTGTTGCCTCATCTCAGAAGAGAGATATCAGAAATTGACAAGATACAGACAGGGCTGGATTAAGGGGCTCAGGGCTGCCCACTTTCAAGGGGCCCCAGGCTGGGGCCCCTGGCCTCTCCACCATGGGCCTCCTCCCCTGGGGCCCCAGATCCCTTATGTCTCTCAGCCCCTACCACAATAGCCTGAGGGCAGGGCAGGCCATCGTGCTAGGGCCAGAGGACACAGCCAACCTCAGCGCTTCCACCCGTGAACTGACTGGTCTGCTCCCAAGACCATGACCAGTTGGTGCTTGGCTGCTGTACTCGGGGGGGGGGGGGAGGAGCTGGCTGGTCAGTGCACAAAGGGGCCCCCAGGACAGCCCTCCAGGCCACACAACGCCAGCGGGCTGCTACGTCCCCCCCACCCCCCAGAGGTCCTGCTGCAGCCTGACAGCACTGCGAATGGCCCCCAATACAGCGGCCATGCGCTGGCTTGTCCCCCGACAGACCAGCCAGTCCTCAGGTAAGACAAGAGGACTATGGCCAGTCACAGCTGCTTGCCCTAAGGCCCTGCCCTCCCCCACACTCACACCCCAGCTCCACCAGCAGGGCCAGATAAGGAGTTTTAGGGGGTTACAGTTGGGGTCCTCACTGCAGGCCCAGATGCAGAGCTGCAGCTCCTATAGCCCTTGCATTAATCTGCCCCTGGATACAGGCAAGGGCAATACAAATTATTATGGCTATAGAATAGCTTCTGCATGATATATTGATGATTTTGGAGGTCATGTAGCATCCATGTGCTAGTCTTGGTATCATGGTTTCTTGGTGGTAGTCTGTTGTTCATGGACTTGTTATATAATTGGTTACATTTTTTGCCTGCGTGTTGGATGACAGCCATCAGGTTTTTCTGGACATGTTTGGATTCTCTCTGTAATCTCTGGGTAGGTCTCCTGATTTATGTCTTTTCATGTATGGGAGCGCGCAGTGATTTGTTGACTGAAGTGGTCCCTTCAGCAGATGGTTCCTCAGTTTCTCTAAGGTCTTTCTGGAGAGAAATTCAGCATATTTCAGGTTTTATACAGTAGTTAGAGGGTTCTAGCTGGTGAGCACTCTGAAGATGACATTTTGTTTCTTGAATCTGCTCAGGAAATAGATATTGTTTCTTCCTTTTACGGCATGTTGCGATATTTCCATTTTAAATGGCAAAATTCAATATTTTCCATCATAGTTTCCAATTTCGGAGCTCTGTTGAATTTCCAGCAACCATTTTTAATCTTTTGAAGAAAAGTTTCCAACAATGTGCTTCATTATATTATGGAGACTACCCATTTGTTTCACAACAATTTAAAAGCCAAAAAAAGGATTGTAAAATGCACAGACTGTCATCATTTAGCTACCATATAAAAGTGGAAATATGTCTTACTTCAGAATCCTGAAAAATCTTATTTATTTCTGAATATTAAAGTGATAGTAATACAAACATGTACACAAAGAAAATATGAAAGGAGAGGTATGCTCTCTCTCTCTTTTGTTAGGAAGAATTATGAACATATTTTTAAATATATAGCAGACTCTCTCACTAACATCAAGCATCTCCTGGACTATGGATCTCCATCACATATTCAGCCCATGTTTCTCATGAGGATCTCCCATTGATCTCAATTCATTATGTGAGGGAAATGGAATGGAAAATGTGCTCTACAGATCTGCAATGTGAACTAGAGAGGAGAATTTGGCCTTTGTTTGGCTGTTCTTGAGATCTAAGGAATTTGCTGTTTAAAAAGGTCGGTTAATTAGTAGCCTTACAAACAGACTACCAAAGATGTTTACAATGATCAACCTCCCAATTTATTTGGATAATTACTACTCCATTGAAAGATCTATTGGATTTTCTGTTTTATATTTTGGAAGTTAACATTACAGAACACAAGACACATGACCAAAGTAACAGCAGCCTACTAACAAGAGGCTAATGATTTCTATGGGGTAACTCAAGTACTTTGTACTTTCATGAGCTGGGCAGACCGATCTGGCAAAAATTCAAAAGCTGTTAGTCACCTCAGAACACTTGTGTGCTTGTCAAACTACAAGCAAAGTTTATGTTTTGACTATTTACCTATGGTGGGAGCAACGTGCACAACAGTTCTCCTGTAGCTAGTACAGGGTGTGAAGTATTTTGTCAATGGTGTGGCTTGTTTTCAGTCTAAAAGCAATTTTGGGTCACATTTCAGCTCTTTTGTGGAGAAACTGCAGGACAGAGCATGCACATATGCCAGTCTTGAACTAACTTTATAACAAGCAGGAAGAAACATCATAAGAGGGAATTTTATTATTTTTCCAGTACCGTACAAGGCTCTTGAAAAAACATTTGAAAAGTGCTAACATGAGAATTAATTAGAATGACCATCAGTTTTCAAGCAAACACGTGTTCTGTGATGCCTCAGGGGGATGTAGCAAGTTGGGTGAGATTATATGGTACTTTAACAAATTACAGTATTGAATATACATTTTTTAATGAATGTAGAACTTGTGAAAGGTGCCAGACTGATAATATTGGAAATTGAAGATACTGAGGGCAAAACTTGTTCCCACTCATGTCAATGGGAATTTGAGATGTTAAGATCTTAGAACCAATACATTGTCACATTCCTAAGCATAGTCCAAAATCTGAATATCCTGAGGTAAAACTGTCACAAACAAATGGCTATGGAAAAGCAAAGTAGGGTTGTGGGAGGACTCCACAAATTGATGAGGTTCTTTGGCCTGCAAAACACAGGAGATCAAACTAGAATAGGGGTCTTAAATCATCATGAGGGCTGCATGAGGACTAGTACAGTAGCCCAAGGGCTGCACCACTGAACCCTTTTCATATAACAGTATTGCAAATATTGATAGCGATAGTGTCACTGGGGACCTCAAGAAATAACTTTAGGAGCTGCATGCAGCCCTTGGGTCATGAATTTGAGACCCCTGAATTAGAAGATCACAAACAGTCTCCTATGAGATTCAAGTCAGAGTTCATTGTCCTCATATATGGAGTGTTTTGCATTATAAATGTACAGGGGGGTTTACTGAAATATAGATTTGTACAGATTATTTTCAATGAAGTCTGCTTTTGCAGATTCCTTTCACTGGCTCCAGCTGTGAAATATAAAATATTATTCTAGTCTTCAACAAAACATTAGAACAGGAAGGTAGTAGAAAGGCAAGCTATAACATATTACCTAAAACCTTTTTTTAAAAAAAATCCTATGCTGCACGGCACCTGCTACTAAGTATGCCTCTAAATGCACTGAACTTGTATACAGATATATTGTGTCCAGTAACCTGGGATTGCTGTGTGCCAGAATACAGTTATTACTGCTTGGGGCGGGTGGCCGGGACGGCAGTGGGCCTGGACATCCAAAAAGGGTCTTTTACATAATCAGTTAAACTTGAGTGAACAGGTTAAAGTAAGGCTGACAGAGAAGAGTAAACTGATTCTATCTGATACAGACCCCAACTTGTTTTGTGAAATAGGAAAAAAAAGGAGTAATATGGCTATATGCATACAGAGGCCATAGTAAAGCTGAGGGAGCACTTGTTTCACTTAGTGAAATGTCAACATCCAGAGTTCACATCTTTTACTATCTCTTTCAAGCAGCATTGCTTACATTTTGTACAGTGTACAACTTACATAACAGAGCCTCATCTGCCATTACTTGAAACAAGGTTTCCAAAAACTGACTTATGGTATCAATACTATCAAGTTTCCTCAGATTCTATGAGTAACATATAAAACAAGACACAGCAGTTTCCATACTGTTTATTTTCAGTAACGTATTTAAAAAGAAACACAGGGGAAGCCTGTTTACTTTTATGATTTTTCTTGTTAAATACACAACTCAAGACTACACTATCTGTTTTAGCTAAAGACAGGATAGAAATTATTTTTTTCTGTAGATGTTGACTAGCACAGTTACTGCTTGAATGATAAGTTCCAAAGGGGTAGCCGTGTTTGTCTAGTTCAGCAAAACAAACAAGGAGCCCTGTGGCACTTTTACAGACTAACAAATTGATTTATCTCATGAGTTTTCATGGGAGAAAATCCCACCCCATTTTCAAAGCATCAGATGAAGTGGGATTTTCTCCCACGAAAGCTCATGAGATAAATCAATTTGTTAGTCACTAAAAGTCCCACAGGACTCCTTGTTTGTTTTGCTTGAATGATTGTTCTAATAAGGCTGGGGTTTTGTTGTAATACTAAATATGAGTTAAGACACTTAGAGAACCATATAGATGTCTTTTTAATATTAAAGCAAAATAAGTAGATAAATAAAATCATCCAGGTACCCTAGTTACTCTATCCTCAACATACCCCTACTGTGACTGCATCTGGAATGTTGAGTTCAGATCTTGGCGTTTTATTATCAGGAAGATATCAACAAATTAGAAGGATTTTGTGGAGGAGGGAAAAAATAAGAAACACAACAATCTACAATATAAAAGTAAGGAGCATGAAAGCCCAGGTCTTCAAATGTATGTAGGCTCAAGGCCCAAAAGCCCAGCCGAGCACAATTTTCCTATTCACACACACATCTCTGGAACTTAGTTGGGTCAGAGTGATTATACTTATAGTCACCCATGGCCTACTAAGGCATTGCTCAGCCAAGCTACAGACACACACACATACCCCTATGCAACCACTCACCATTTAATCTTTTCTCATAAATCACTCCTTCCCAGTTCACCATCAGTTTTGTATTTTGAGGGAAATTGTACTATAAATATCAAGTACTGCATGTGGTGTTAACACTGAGCTATCATATTGCAGTGACGGCGAAGCTGGGCAAGACAGAAATGAAAAGTTTGAACATTGCAATTATTTTGTTCCTGGTTCTCAGTTTGTTCAGCTCCCTTTTGAGTGCTGGATTTACATGCTGTAACACTGTAAGTAATCCCTACCAGACATTTTTGGGACCCATTGGAGTCTATACCTGGAATTCCCTAAGTGGTAAGTACGTAGTGCCTGCTATTCTATTTAAATAGCTAGATAAAGAAGTTATATAAATACACAACATAGAGAGTGTCCAATTGCCATTTACATTAAAGACCCTTTATAACATTCTGGCAAAGCAAAAAGGTATATGTGTATATGGGAGAGGGAATCTGCATGCATGCATCAATTATAGGAATTGATTCTCATTCACACATGCATGCATGCATATACACCAGCCCATTTCTACCAATACATATTTCTAGGAAAGGCTCTGGTACTTACTAAGTGACAGCAAGCCAGGATTATCTTCTCACTAGTTACACTGAACTTGCACATGACTGTGAATGTAATAGTTAGGGTAAGACTATGAAAATATCACAGACCAGCAACATTTTCAAGAGAATTCTGTTTTATTCAGGTTTCTATGCCATACTTACCACCATGGTATCAGAGCACTCACTCCTTCAGACAGCAATAAAATGTTTATTTTAAATGAACCCATCATTCAGGAAGTTACTGGATGCACTGATTGCAATAATGAAAATGGAAAGAGAGGGATAGCTATTTGCAATCTTTAAGGCAAGTAGATGTACAGTATGCACATCACACTAGAGATGTGAAGTTGAGCCTCCTCAAACTACCGAAATCAAGGCACACATGCAGAAAAATCCAGGTATTGGAAGTGACTAAGGACTAAATTTTCAGGAGGTATTTAGGTACCTAAGTGCTTTTGTAAATCCCACTAAGTACTCATCTACATAGTTAGGCACCTGGATACCTTTTAAAAATCTGGTCCCTTGTGTCCAAGTTCAGTGTGGTGCTGAGCCTTGTTAATTTCATTCATGTCTGAAGAGTCATAATTCAAATACATAAGCAAAAATAGCAAAATGTGACAGGGAGTACTCAGCCTCTGTGGCCCGCTGCCATCCTCCTAAGATGTGGTAAGCTAAAAAGAAAAGAGCAGCAAAGATAAGTCTGTCAGACTTGCTGAGGCAGGACTCTCTGGGATGGTCATTAAGAAACCACAGATACCTGGTCCTTCAAAGGCTCGCAGCAGCCAGTTAGGCCCCCGCTGGCTCAGATACAAAGAAGCTTAGCAGTTCAAAAGTGGAAAGAAGGGTGATCCTCTCTGTCCAGGAGTCTGACAATGACAGCACTTTTGGGTGGCTGAAGTTGCATAGCTAGGACTGCAAAGACAGAAGGACATGAGGTAGGGCTGGAGAAAAAAAAAAAGAGCCCAGTCAGAAGAAGCCCATGGAAAAGCAGCAAAGGACTGAAGTGTGCAGTTCGTGGCTGCTGTGTATAAAGTTCTTGGGTAGTAGCCTGGATTAGTGGGTGGACTAGGTTCTTCCACCCACCATAGGTAATGTGGGGTCGAGGGATAGGCCCCAAGAAAGGGACAGGGCTTATTTAGCAATCTGAACAAAAGGCTGAGTATAAACAGGGCCCAGAGCTGGTGCTGAGTGAAGGCCTTAGTGAGGGCAAGAAGTCTGCTCAGTTATTGGGCTCTTTACTACTTCAGAAGGGGTTCATTTGAACTTTGTGATTTGGCCAGCTGGTCAACTCACTGAAGCTCCATCAAGGTTGGCTGGCAGTCTGCATGAAGCAGCAGGGGGAAGAAAAAGACAAGTTTGAGGCATTCAAGAGGTAATTGCCCCATACACTAAAATTTAAAATCAAAAGAATGAAATGGAGAACTTAAGATGGCGGAAGTATGGTAAAAACATGTATCCTTCACTACAAGAAGTAGGCTTTCATGGATCAAAATAAAGAATATATAAAATAGCTCCTAAACTAAAAAATAAGTAGACACTCAGTGAGGTGATAGAGATCTGAACTCATCAGACAATTCTCTAGAGGTATAACCTTTCATTTACCCATTTAGGAGGGCTGAATTTAGAGGCAGGTAACCTAGGCAACTGCCTGAAATGCTGTTTTTGTTGTTAGCAATAAAAGGAAAAATAAAAATGTTTGAATTGAAATGTTTTGGGCATTCCGTACATGGATTCATTTTTCACTAATCTCCCAGAACATTCTGGATCTTTGTAGACTCTCATGAGTCTTTCAGAACTACATTTTCCCTCAACCTTCTAAAATGCTGTCAGCTATGCACTTGCAGATATATTGGGGTGGGGCATTGCTGGTCAGTCAGTGAGATACAAGAACGAAGTGAAATGAAAGCCCAGCGGCAATATTATGAATCTTAACTTCCTGTGTAATTGTGAAAAAAAAGTGCGCTTGTGTTTTAAGACTTGAAGAGTGTAAGTGGCGACTAATAAAGGACATACTTAATGAGACTCCATGGGTATCTATTTAACTCATCTACAAAACAATATACAGTGGAGAGGGCATGCACCGAAGATGCTCCTTACCCAGGGCACCGTTTGTTTTAGGACCAACTCTGCCCGTTAAGCAGCATCTGGCTTCTTTAAACGTACCTTGCTAGCCTTCTGATTCCATAGTTGTAACAACACACACAGTCATGCTGGATTTGCATTAACAGAGCTCAGCTTACCTTAGCAATAGGTTTTGGACTTGGAGAATTTCTTGAAAAATGAATCTGATTACAGAATATCTTGTATTAGGTGGCTCATCCTTCAAAATAATTTCATGTGCACAAATGTCATTTTGGGTGCTTCTGCTCTTGCTTTACCTCCAAATAGCTTTTTGAAGCATTGCAGTGCTGGAATGTACCATTACAAAATCACTAAAGATTTGGGGCCTGATCCTCAGCCCCTTAGTCCTCAGTGTTCAACAGCTTTACTCCATTGAAGTCAGTGGACTGCCACTAATTTACACTTGCTGATGATGTGACATTTAAAATGTAGTCATATTCAGGATAAATTATAATACGAGGTTCCTTGAAGGCTTTTGTTTTGTTTTACTAAGTACTGCAAATTCCAAAAACCCACCATCAGCAACCACAAGGTTATCTGAAAAGAACTTCAGGTTTTGGTTCCCTGTGCGTGTGGGCCAGTCAGGACAAGATTAGAGGATGCAGAAATGCAGAAGTACTCAGGGACAACAATGTTTTATATCGTAATTTTCAAATAAAGAAACAATCTCACTGTCTACTTTATTCCAAGAACTTTTAACCAACAAGGATTCTACTCCAGCTCATATTAATAAAAGGCAACACATTTCTGCTCTAGCACCCTGTAGATAACTCCTAAGGTGACTTACATCTCCACGTATTTTTTGAAGTTTCTGGGGAAAATGTAGCTCTTGGATCTCCACTTCAGCTATCTTATATTTAGTCAGATCTGTATTACGTATAACATGCAAGTGCCTATCAATGTCAATATGGATCCAGTAAAGACTATACTAGCATACCCATTGTGTTGGTCCGACAGCAAGATTTTCCCCCGGATATCTTTACTCCCACTGAAGTCAGGGGGACCTTTCCACTGGCTTTAATAGGCGTCCAGGTAGATTTGGAGATAGGTATGTACATCATCATACAACAGCTGTTGTCAGTTTGGGCATGGTAAGTTCTGCAAATAACTTTCCAGAATATTTATTTCATAGGAGAGTACAGATTTTTCTTTAAATTGGTTGAAAAGCCTAAAGTGAAATACAGGCTAGAAATATTACATTTGCATAAGTGTACCCATGTAATGTCAAAACGCCATTTGTAAAACTGTGTTCCTATTTTCTAGGCGTCTTCATTCTTCTAACCATGATATTGTTTGCAGTGAACGTAGAGGCAAACAAACTGTCTGTAGAGTTGGCTTCAAATTGTGTGCTTTCTTCAAGTCAATCCCAAAACTCCCAAAATAATTATGGATATGCATATTGGCTCATGTTTCTTATCCTTTTTTTGAATGTTGCAACTATCATCATCATCATCTTCTATCATCGTGCAAGGTATTCCAAAAGGAAGGAACAGGAGAGACCAATTGAAAATGCACCAAAAGATGGTATTTTATTTTAATGCCGCCAGTATGCACTTAAAGAGGATGTGGAAGAAAATGGCAATTTAATGTGCACAATCATGACTGATCATTTATATGGTTGTTTATTTCTGTTGTTTATGCATATCTTTAGTACTGATTGTATTCCTCTTTACCATTTTAGATCTATATTGTCATACATATTTACAAGTTATTTATTTATTGATAAGGACATCAGTTGAATGAAGCAATGCCATGATCTCAACATGCATCATTTGTCTGTCTGCCCTTTAAGAATAAGCTTTGTTTAGTTCATCTTCCTAATTCTTCCCCTGAGGAAGTCCCTATATGAAGATAAGATTCTAGAAACAACAGAGCAGCAGCTATGCAACACTATGAAGACCAGAACTTCTCAATAGATGGAATTGAATCCAGAATTAAGTTTTGATGTGGTCCCCACTGGATTTTACCCTACTGCCTGAGCAGGGACCAGCAAAGTGTAACAGGTTCTAAAACCCAGAAATTTGGAAAGCAAATGCAAAGAAACATTCTTCTTCCTTCCCATATGCCTGCTGCTATTCCTTCTCAAATCCTACTCATTCTGCATCCAAACAAATCCTATTGCAACCTCTCTCTCTCTCCACTGAGGTATCATTCTGCAAAACCAGTTTCCACCTCTTGCATTCTGCTCTTCTTGGCTGCAGAATGGCCCCTTGGGGCTGTTTAACTTGTAGTGGTGGCTGAATGAGCCCCAGGTAAAGGTACAAAGACTCCTTATTCTGCTTTTTTGAGTTTGAGATCAGTCAGATGCGAAGGACAGGCCCACTGTTTTGATCATGCACATAATTCCTGATTGGAAAGAGCTAGACTAATCCAGAAAACTGAAGAAATTTTAAAAAGACAATAGGACAAAATCACTGGGGCCTTAGCACTTCATCCTCCACTGCAATCACGTACCATTTCCCATTTTTCTCTCATCTTTTATTTTCTGTTCTCTTTGGGCCTCCTAGTAAATGATCTCTTCCACACTTAGAATTCACTGCTGCTCTGTGCCTCATCAGACCTCCTTGCTTACTTTATTATGGAGTTTGCACTCTCTTCTACCAGTCATTACATTACCAAAAGCCCAGGCAGACTGGCAAACAACATGAACCCCAATGCAAAGTCATCTGTGTCTAGTCTGATATAAATGCTGCCAAAACATCATAGGAGCAAACTACTTGGTGTGTTAGTTCTTGTTTTTACCAGCAGGAACTTGCACAGTGCTAGTGCTAGAGTATGTTCATGTCTGGAGTGGCTAAACATAGACATTGGTGCTTACTAGGGATAATGTGCTAAAAGGACATTGTGCAATCATAAATGGGGAAGGAGATATTCAGTTAAGAGTAGGATGGTGCGTATCTACCAGTCAGTTATTAATGGGTTCTTCACAATGCAAAAAGTTTTTGAGAGCTCTGTTTTTGACTGTGAATAGACTTTGTTTGATTAACACAGCTGGTGTAGTGGAATGATAAAGCTGCACCTTGCACAGGTGTGGTTCTCCTTTTTCCTGAAAATAAAAATGATAATGCACTTTTGCACTGACGCGAGTCCCAGATAAAGGATATTTATAGTAACAATACAAATGTAATGGCCACAACTCTCATTCATTACATGACACTAAAAAGTATAACAATTCTAACAGAACAAAAACCCCAAAAGGATCCTGTAATCTTCAAAAGGACTTATTTCCCAAGCTTTTTAACTGCTTCCAATATCTGCAGCTAGGCAGAGCTGTCTCTTTCCTTTTAGATGCTGCTAATTCTTAACTAATATATTGACATGGACGTATGGATCACTTGATGATTACCGATCTATTCATTCCCTCTGAAGCACCTGACATTGGCCACTACCGGAGGCCAGGATACGGGGTAAGACAAACCATTAGTCAGCCAGACTCAGCATGGCTATTCTTACATTCTGAACATGACTTTCTTCTAGGCGGGAAGGCAGATCAGATGGCACCCTATAAGCTTATGCTTAATGCACATTCTGTAGGGGATGGGTGTTCGCAGAGTGAAACGATTAGCACTTTGTGCTCTCTTACCCCTTACCCCCAACTACTGGGAGATCTTTCCCATTAGCCTAGGTGTAAAACACAGTCTTTCTTTAGCATCCCTTATCAAGCCTGACTTAGAGAGACGTATTCATTATATGCGACGTATATCATGAAATACCACAAGAACTGTTAAAACAAAACAAAACAAAACAAACACACTTCAATGGCTACAGGAGTTTTCCTGACAATGTGACTTCTCAGCAAGTTGACTCAAAAAAATAAAACCTCTTTTGGAGCGGTTGGTTGTGTCAACAATTTTCAGGATTAAAGTAGAAAATCTCCAGTGTATTTAGCTAGATGAAGGTATAATTCTCCCTCCTGCACACATCCTACACTAGAGCAGCTTATATGGAGCAGATCATCAGTACAAAGTTGAGTGGCATTCTGAAAAGGGCATGGGTCTTTTATCTTTGAGAGACTGACTAGGTGCCTCAAACTTGAGACCTCTGTAGTTCTCACTGTATGAGGAAACCCTTACGTAGAAGCATTTTTAATCACTGCAAGCATTTCAGCTGAAATGTCAGATACTTTGCACCCACAAGCCAAGCTGGTACAAAGCCAAACATCTGCCAGTTTTGCTTCAGCTGCAGAATTTTTCACACAGCTTCAGTGAGCAACTGCCACTGCTTTGCTAAACCAACATCCATCACACAACATGAGTAAACCTACATCTGTCATTTGTAAGAGAGAACTAAAGTCACTGTAATACAGCATTGTCAGAGGACTCTTGGTCGGGGGGCAGGAGGGAGGGGGAAGAAAAAGGCTCAGTATTGCCTCAGCCTTTGTACAGCAACAGAGAGTCATTATCAGTAATGGACAAACTGCAGAAGATTCAGCAGTTGGCTTCTAACACACATCCTCAGTACGGGTCCTTATCTGAACCTCTTGGATCTGTAAAAATCAGGCTGACAGTCCCACAAGATCTCATGCTTTTCTTGTAAGATTTACATGTTCTACTCCATTGTCAATCTTTTTGATATACGGTGCAGACTAGCACCTGAAGAGAAGCAAAAGTGTGGCTCACAGTAGTGGTTGGTCTGCATTCACTACATTTACAGTCTCAGTAATGTAAGGCTAGATCCTGCAACTTGCTTCACAAGGACAGACTTCCTCTACCTGCACAGAGAATCACAGAAATTAATAGGGTTCCATGTAGGGCAATTGAGTCACAGCAGGATCGGGGCCTTAGAGACTATGGGCTAATGACAGTTGCCATTGATTTTGTGTGTATGAGGATTTAGCCGTAGGCCTGAACTTTTACCATAGTACTTATTTATTCACCTGGTTGAAATATATAATAATATTGCAGAAATTCATATTTTAGCAGCAGGTTTTTCCATACAAAGGCAGACCATCTACTTTTTGTCTGAATGATTTTTAAAATACAGGGCACAAGAAAATAAGCATAAAAGACAAGTTTAGTTTTCCTTGGAGAGCACAGAGTTAGGAGGAAATACACAACAATCTATGCAAACGAACAGTCCCCCTCCTCCATGCTCCCCAAAATATACTTTTTTCACTGAAAACTTATTGATTGTAATTTTGTTGTCACTCCTAATCATTAGTTGTAGACTAAAAACTAGGAAAATGCATTTGAACATAATTGCATTTGCACAGTTACTAGATAACTCATGGTTTCAATGCAGCTGCTGTGAGTTTACCACAGTTTTTCCACAGAACATAGTGCACTGCTGTTTTGTGGTAACAGTGCAATAAACTTGCGACCCATTGCTGAACCAAACCAGACAGGAAACTATCCAGGATAGGAACCATTCCCTTCTATTTGATACTAAAGATGTGCCAAAAAGACCTTTGAGTGCTATAAAATAATCTATCGTTATTCGACTGTATTACACAAACATACTCATAACAGAGCTTAATAAAAAGGGGTTAATTTATTCTTCAGTAACATCTATTTCTACTGCAGCAGCAGCAAAGAGTCTGCCACAGCATGACCTTACATTTAGCCTTTATGATAGCAGAAAGAAATTGGTTTGGCCAAGCAGGCAACACAAAAAATGAATGGAGCTGTATTTGGTACATTTATCCTCTTAATGAGGGCAGGTTCTGGCAGTTTTGCCTTAGGTGAAAAGGAAAAAGCTTGCACTGTCAGCTTGATATGCTATTGAAATAAAATCAAGTGTCCATCTTATCTGAAGACCAGAGTGAGTAATTTCGTAAATAAAGGAGCTGCAAATTTATCATTTGCCAACAGTTCAGTACAGCTTTCCACAATTAATAATGTTTGGTCAAGTCAGAAGAGGGATCCCGTTCCCCAATTAGCCTAAAGATGAATTCCCTTGTTTTTTTAAAGGTCATTTGGCTGATGTTTATCACAGTGTGAGATCAAGAAGCATGCAAAGCATTTGTTTGCACTGTAGCTTCTCGCTGGAGACGGCCCTGTGTATTTATGCAGGAAGCTGACCTAGATTCTTCTGTCAAAGCTCATGATTTCTTCAATACCAGGGGTCTCAAACACACAGCCCGCGGGCCACATGTGGCCCCTCAAGCTATTTCCTGCGGCCCGTGATGACACGATCATTACTGATATTTGCAATAGCATTGTATGACAAGGTTTCAGTGGTGCGGCCCTTGGCCTAATGTACTAGTTCTCATGCGGCCCTCATGGCGATTTGAGCTTGAGACCCCTGTTCTATACGTTCAGGCACACAATTTTGAAGTACACTGGGAATGCTGCAAGAGATTCAGGTGAAGTCAGACCTTCTGCACTAGTTAAGCCTTGCATCGTAGCTGCACTGGGCTGTCACAGAAAAAACAGATCTCCTTGTATAGGCTAGCATGGGAAAATTTGATAAGTGAAGGCAAGGGGAGAACTCATGGGGATCCATGTTTCCATGTATTCAGCGGCCATAACTCCCTGCACATCTGGTGTTAAAGGGCTACCGCTGATATTCTAATACATCCCTCTCACCGCCCCTTGGCGCTTACAGCCTGACTACAAGTAGTTTTACAGGGATGTGATGGATTTCACACATAGCAGCAGGATATTTTTGTTGAATTGCACAAGAAAATTAGTAATACAGTCAGTTTTCCTTGGATTATTTATATTATTATTCATATTAAACAGTTTTTTTGCCTCCCCAACACTTTTAATTGAAGCATACAATGCATCAGTAACCGTACTGCATAACATGTTGTCAGGGCCACCTGGAGGGGACATGTTTGCCTGTTGGCAGCCAGGAAGCTGCTGAGGCTTTCTGCATGGGGAACTGATGCCTCTAGATAAGTCAGAGGTGATTTGGTAATCTGCCCCATTCTGTCACTTAACAGCAACCACCCACCCTCACTTCTGCCCAAATATCCACCCCCTGTATCCAGCGCTGATAGACTAAAGTCAGCAGGATGTCTCTACTAAGATGACGTGTATTGTTAACTTCTGCAATGCAAATTTGAAGTAACATATTTGGGTTTCAGAAGTATCACTACATGGTAACAAATGGGGCAGTTCCAATCTCTTGGAGCTATTGCTTCACATTGTGTGCAGGGTAAAGAAGGCAGCAGAGTGTCACCATCAGACTCTGGAAAGTTTTATTTGCAACCATGAGGATTTGAGACAGGCTTTACAAACCCCACACTAAGGCAAAGACATGGGAAGGGCTGGAGAAAATCATGGAAGTCTCATCCCACAAGCATTGCTGTGTGTGCTTCTGGAAGAAGATTAGAATCCATGGAGCTTCAGCAGCCAAGGGGGAGAAAGAAAGAGGCTATTTCCTGGAATAGGACTGCTGCAATAACAGGAGAGGAAGCTTCTAATTAGGAAACTTGACTACAACTGTCCCCCAATCCCTCCTGATGCTCCCCAAGAAGGAGGGAGGACAACAAGCATGGGATTGGTGGCTGCAGGCAGTGAGTTTATGCTGTGAAGTTTGGGAAGCAAAGGCTAACTCCACTGTGACTGCACCCCAGACTGAGCAGCAGGAGTGGTAGGAACTGCCTCAGGGGAAGTGAGCAAGTCAACTAGCCTAATTTAGGTCACTGCACACTGCTTCCCTTTAAGGTAGGGGTCTTCAAACTCAAATCACCATGATGGCCACGTGAGGACTTGTATGTTAGTCAGAGGGCTGCACCACTAAAACCTTTTCATATAATACAAAGTATAGTCAACATAAAAAAATAAAAAAGTAATATATATATATATGCCAAAAAGTAAGTAAAAACTACTTCTGTTCAAAATGAAGGTATCATAAAACAAAAGAAGCGAGTAAACAAACACAACTTTAAATTTTGCATTGTCAATTACTTAAGAAACTCTATGTGTTGTTCCGGGCCACAGGAAATAATTTTAGGAGCTGCATGCGGTCCCTGGGCTGTGAGTTTATGACCCCTGCTTTAAGGTCTTGGGTTGGGACTTGGTAGAAGTGGAAGGCCTGGGTCTCCCTTACCCACACAGAACAACAATGCTCCAGCTCCAAGGGGATTAGGGCTAGATATTACCATCAAGGAGGCCAGTCCAGCTAAAATGTCATCCATCAGGTAAAGACATCTTGAACTAATAATGGTTAATTCAAACTAAGTTAACTTGAATTAACATGGCTCCACTAGAAACCCAAAATGAACTAGCATGTCGGTGGGCAGAACCTGCTAGTTTGATTTAGGAAGGAGGCACCACTCCTCATTAATTCAAACTAAATTGTAAGTGTAGACATAGCCTGTGAGCCTAGATGGATTCTGCAAAAATATTACATCTGTAGAATCCCTATCTAGGGAAACAAAGAAGAGATTGGTAACAAACACTGATGAAACTTTCATTTCTTTTAAGTATTAACAACTATAAAACATTCTGTATAAAAAATAAAAAAAAACCACACACCACAGCAGATAACCTGCAATACAGGGACAACCACATCACAGCATAGCAAGAGCTCATTAACCTTATAATTACAGGGACAAGACTCTGCCATAGCTCTGCAGTGCTCCAGAGGCAGCGTGAGACTCGGTAGCATTTAGTCAATAAAACCAATTCCTATTACCCAAGGACAACCACACTATAGAATAATCCAACTCTCACTATCAAACTCTCTGCTACTTGGAAAATTGCCAAGTATAATAATCAATTCTAAAAATTAACATAATCTCACTAACACGATGGCTGTCTGGAGCCATTTTATAATTGAAATATATTCTTGCAATTATGCTGCAGATTTTGAAAATTTTGGAGCTGGCAGAAAGAGATCCCATATAACATACACCAGAGCTGGAGTCAGAGTTGCATGGAGTTTGCAACACAGGAAGGAAAGAAAAGTACCCAATTGGGTCAACACTGAAGAAGCAACTGAGTAGCTGCATGTGTAATGTGGAGAATGCTGCTGAATTAAGGGGGATAATGTACCCATGTGTTATTTGCAGTCTTAGCTGTTGTACTGTTGATCAGAAGCAAAGTGGATAACTTTAACCCTTTCTCTAACTATCCCTTCACACTGTGAAATCATGATGGCTCTTTAAGTATAGACCAGCCTAAAGAACTTCTCTGCAAAGCCTACAATGCCTTCACCAACTGCAACAAGCTATTGACTCCTTTAATAAATTATAGTGAACGAGTTTCTCCACATTCACTTATTTATGGTCCTTTTCCCCAGTCTCTTCTTGTGGTCAGTCATTCCCTGGTTCATACATATAGTACAAAAAAAGACAAGTAATCAGATCCATCAAAACATGAATGATCCTATTCTTCTTGCCTTTGCCATTCATCCTCTCACATCCCATCTCCTCCCAAAGGTTTATCTGTCAGGTTTAAAATTGTGTGTGTTGGGTTTAAAGTTTAGCATATAAGATGACACATGCAGGTCCACACAAAAAGCCATAATACGACAGGGATTAAGATTAACCGCTATCTTTTAAATTATTTTATGTACTTTTCACTGTGAACATCATTAAAACACACACATGCACTGTCTCTATAGGATTGCCTGCTATCCTAGGCAACACAAAATGACCTCGAGTGCTAGATTTTCTAGTTGCTAGAGCTTGAACTAAAAAGCCAGGCTCTCAAACTGAGTCGTAACCATATTTTCTGCAGACTGGGCATAGAGAGGGATGTGTAATGTGCACTGACCTGTAAAGGTTTCCTATTTCTTTTGGATAGAGGAGTCTCATTCTAAGTATCTCAAGCCCCAGAAGTCCAAACCCAAAATGAGGCCCATCTAAGTAAAGCATTCTGATTTGCAGCTTATGTGAACAAAGTTCTCCTGGAGCAAAAAGCCTCTAAAGAAACCCCTTTCAACCCCTCTCTCCACAATACCTGTGTTGTGAGGCAGTTTCGTCATTGCTTATGATAGAGACACAATCAGTTGGAGAAGTCTTGACAATCCACCCCTACGCTTATAGTTGCTGGATCTGCCACATGCCTTATGGCCCCACTAGGATGTATTTGGGCAGAAGCACTTACAGGGAATGCTTTCTGCAGAGTCAGACAGACTCTTGCAAAAGGATTATTAAGTTTGCTCCATCACTTCTCACACTATGGGCTTTGGCCTTGAATGTTACAGCATATAAGGTGTTGCTATCACACTGGAAGGGAATTTTGAGAGGATTATACTGGCACTGAAAAAAAAATCATTTGGGAAACTTTACTGCCATAAAAAAAAAAAAACCAGTTACATATACTAATTTATCATATCCCATCCCACCTCCCTGGACACGATCCTTGTATCTGTACAGAACCCTTGCAAATTTTGATTTCTCCTCAACACCATTGGATTGGCTTTCCCAGACTGTCTAGCAATTTTCAAATGCAGAAGGAAAGCATCCAGTTATCTCACTGGCTCTTACAACTCTTCCCCCTTTTCTTTTTCCTAAATCCCCACCCAGTGTTGTACTTCCCAGAATGGTGCTGGTGAAAGACACATTAAACAGCTTGCTGCAATCTTCCAGCTTGGAACTCTATCATTTTTTAAGGAGAAAATACTGAAGATGCCTTCTCCTGGCCTGACAACAGCATCACCAAATATCCAGTCTTACAGATTGGCTTTCTGGTTGAATAGAAATCTGTGAAGGGGACTTCTCACGAGGTTCACTGACCACTAGTGGCACCTCCTCTAGGCATTCCTGGGAAATCAGCTCTCGCAGGGGAGGATGCAACTCCAGGCAGTCTCTCTCCTATTAACTTATTTTCCTATTGACCCCTTTTGCTCCAGGAACCTCAGCCTCCTCTTCATGACCCAGCTATCTGACAGGGTCACCATACTTAGCCCCCTCACCCTCCAAGGTTACACGTACCAGGACTCCTAGAGTTTTGCTGTCCTTTGTCTGGTGCATGCAATGTCGCCAGTGGCTGGTAAGGGAACCTAGGCCTGCAGTCTACTCTGGGACTCAGCTCAGGATTACTCTGATCAGCAGCCAAGGCCTGGACTCCTACTCCTTGATGCTGCTACGCTGAGTATCCTCCTAACTGCCTGGTTCCCCCCTGCTCTGGGTTTACCAGACGCCTAACTTCTGCCACTCAGGGTGTTATTGTAGCCTACTTCCCCGTAGTCCCATTTTGTTGCTAGCTGCCTGGTTGTACACAGGCCTCAACTGTTCCTAGCCACCTAAACTTGTTCCCATTAATTCCCTGCTCCCTGCCTTCTTTTCTAGATGCATCTATGGAGTTAACTGGCCTTCCTGGCCATCTTAACCCCTTCCAGTCCTGTGTGAGGCAGACACCCCATCACAGGAGCCAAGTGTATTTTAAGTCAGTCTTAGAACAGAGGTGACCAAACAACACGCAGGCAATCCCTTCTTCCAGGACTTTTAGCCCGATGCCCAATTGCCACTGCCAGGGAAAAATCTCTGCCTCAAGAACTGACTTCAGAAGCCAAAGCAAAAAGTAGACTACTCCATTCCTTTTTCTCTTTTCAAGGGCTACTGCCTTTACGCAGAACTCTGCGTAATAAAAACACCCTATAAGACAACACAGCTGGTCTTCTAAAGACTAATTTTTCTCACACGCTAAAACACAATTGGAAAACTATGTGCAACAGCACCACCTTGTGGTGCTACAACAGTCAATGCGGCATTTCTATTTGTCATTCCCTGACATCAGTGGAACTACAAATATCCTTAAAGTTACACACACGACTAAGACTTTGCTAGATGAGAGCCTTAGAAACTGTACGTCATTGATACCTTTGAATGATCCGTCTTCCTCTTCTTGAGCTTTTCACTACACTGAGGAATTTACACTTGTGATCAGTAAGACTTAGCTGATTGTGAGAAATATTTATGAAAGCAGGGCCATCCCTAGGGGGGTGCGGGACCCCTAGCCAATCTGCCTGTGCGGGGCCCCCTATCTTCACCCCCCCCCCCCTGCACTGGAGGGCAGATCTGGCCAGACCAAGGGTCGGCTCTGCTCTACTGCCCCACCTCTGGACCGGCCTTCCCCGCCCCCAGGGTTGAACAGCCGTCCCAGGTGAGGGGCAAGAGAGCAGAGCCTGACCTCTGGGCTGGCCTCTCTGCCCCTGGGCTGGCTACTCTCCATCCTGGGGGCAGGGTGAGTCAGCCAAAAGTGGAGGCTGAGTTATATGCTCCCTGTCCGTCCCCCCCCACCAGCCACTTTCGCCTGTGCACCAAGGGCAGCGGGGAGGGGGCACAGGACAGTGCGGCTGTGAGGGGGGCAGCAGTGCAGACCCCGTGCTGCCCTGCTCACGGCAGGATAGTGCAGGGCCCACAGAACTGCAGGACTGGGGGATCACCCCTCTCCCCCGCCCAGGACAGGCCTGTATATAAGTGTTCTCGTTTCACTTAATTGTCTTAAGAATTATGGCCACTAAAGAACTTTCCTCTTTAAAAACTGATTTAGATAGTGTGACTCTTGCCTCCATTCATTCCTTTAGGCCTTACTTTCTGACTCGCTTGTGCATAGATGGCTAGTTGCTTAGCAACCATTTACTTGTATATGTCAAGTACTGCTATTTGCCCTTGAATTCTGTACATCTTTAAAGAGCAGCCAAAGTACACATATTCCATTATGACTCAGTAAAGAATATAATGACTCACATTGGATGACAGTCACTCTCAGCACTGTGTAGATTCTAAAGCGCCGAGGAGACAAATGTTTTAGAAATTTTCCCGCAGGTGCATATATAGAGTCAAACACATCCTAACAGCAGAAAAGTTAAAAATCTCAGAGGGCTCAATACAAACAAGACAGGATCCATTTTTCCTGAAAGACATATTAGGTTTATTCTCTTTCCTGCCCAAATTCCTCTTAGTAGAGCCATAAATCTAATCTGTAGTAACTGAGAAGCTGGTGATGCTGACATCCTCTTCTTGGGCTTTTCAGAACTGACTTTCCTGTAGACCATTGACACTGAACGCTTCTTTGTGTCTATCCACGTCGGAGAATGACCCACTTTTTTGAATACAACATAGTATGTCAACACTATGTCTGTGGTATTAAAGAGCACGGTGCGCTATCTGTGCTGTATTGCTGTGTTAATGTCTTAAACAGAACCATACACCACACTGAACAATAAGTCTTCATCTCCCAAACACCTTGCAGCTAACAAACACGAGGAGGTGCATTACATCAAAATTCAGAAGAGATTTTGGTTTTGTAAGTATTATTTATCAAGCCTCAGCAGTATGTCCAACTCTCCAGATGTGCTGGATCCCAGGAAAATAAGACAACTAACTGCCGTAAGTCTTATACACAAAGTATATTGCAATTAGGGTATTTGCAAACACCAACATGTATTTTTAAAGAAGAAAGTTGATTTAAAATAATTCCAAATGGCTTGGATTCATTCAAATTAGATGCTTTAATGGATTATTTTCATGAAATCATTTTGGTCATAATTTAATATTGTCTTTTATCAGACTTACTGTATATTCTCAGTAAACAACTTTTGATGCCTTCTTAAAAACCTTCCTCAAAGTTGTTAGCACTGAAAACCATAAGAGGGCAGCATAAGCCTTTCAGTCTCAACAGCCTCAGAGAACCTCTTTCATCTGAATACACAACAACATGTAAGATATTCCAAAGTGTGATGTACTGTCTGTTCACCATTGACCATGGTTTTCTTTCTTTGAATAAAGGAAAACAAAATCCTTTTGACTTTATAACACTACTTGCATTAGATCATCACAGGCCAAAGCTCAGAGATATTACGGAAGCACCATGGTAGATTGCCTAAACATGGCCTGTTGGGAAATGGTTTTTGTTCAGTTTCTAATATAGAAAATATGATTACAAAACAACCAAGAAGCTGACCTACATACACCGCCCCCATGAGGCTTGAGGGGAAAAGAGTACAGAGCCAATTAATGGAAGTTAATGGTGTGAATTATGCAGGCCTTTTAATGGATGCTTGGAACTGAACAGTTGAAATGTAAAGTTCTCATTTTCAGGGTATGGAAAGAAATAAGGCCAGTAGGATAGCAGTTTTGATTGTACGTCACAAACTGCTTGATTAATGGAGTAACAGCAAGAGGGATTCTGCAAATAACAGTAGCAAAGTGTTGTGCAAGAGACTGAATTTTCCAGACTTCCCCCCACACCTCCTAGGGCCATACTACATACAGGATGTCAAAAAAAGGAGATGCATCCACACTGGGGCTAGGTGCTCCTACACAAACACAGAAAATTTTAGAAGTATATGATTTTCCTATTGAAAGGCCATAACCACATGGGTGCGTCTACTGCAATGCTTCCTAACCAGTGTGCCATCAGGCCTGACCAAGCGTGCCACAGAATTTTTTGAAAAACTTCAGGGTTGTGTATTAGCTCATGATATTCATAAGTTCATATGGAGACTATATAGTGCTGTGCCTCAAAATAATTGAAAGTATCAAGGTGTGCCATGGCAGAGAAAAGGTTGGAAATCACTGTCTAGTTTCAACAACCAGAGTATTTGTTGGTAATGAAAGTCATACTTTCTGCTGTCTCTTACATGGGTTAAGAGACTATGTGAAAGAGGCCTCCTGAAATTTAGTCATTTTTAATGAAAGGTTACCTTCTTTCCTACCGTGGAATTGAAAGTCCTCCCTATTTACTCTGAAGGGTATTAATGGTTTGAAAATCCAAACAGATTAGAAACAGTAATGGTAGAAGGAATACTGCTCCAAAAATGATCATTTCAGATAATTATGGGAGCTAACTGTGCCCTAAAAGTCTTCAGATATTTTCCTCTAATTTTAAAATTTAAAGCCCTTGAACAAGTTTTGTATGGAAAGCCTAAAAGATTTAAAACTGAAAGGATTGTTTTTGGCAAAATATTTTTAAAGAAGATTGCAATGCAGTGTAAAATATTCTAATCTGTATAATAAACTGGCATATGTTATATAATCATGGACATTGCATTTAGCAGTGTGGCATGGTAAAAGTAGACCAGAGAAAATTCATCTCCCAGCTGAATGTTTTTACTAGGGTTAATAGAATACATGCAATTTTTTTAAAAAACATGGAAAATTGGTTTTTGAGTAAATATATTTTTTCACAGAAGGGATCTTCAGAAAAATGAGTTTTTGTTTGGGGGAAAAAAATGTAAAAAACCAAATATTTTCAGCTGAAAACTTTTCCAGGTATGGGGGGTTTATGATGAAAAACCCATAACTTTTCACTGAAAATGATTGTCCTGCTCAGCTGTGTCTAAATTTTTTTTCTAACCAGCTCTAGTAGTTACCTAAACAAATATTTGTTTCTATTATTTTTAAGTTGATTTATCTGCTTTTTTTTTTTTTGAGTGAATTTGGCCCTTAATGCTGTAATCACTCACCGTCTCTTGATTAGGGGTAACATCAATAAAATCAATAGATCTGCTGTTAGAATAACACACTACTAATTTAAATAAGACTATCAGAAATAGGCACAGTCAATTAAAGAGAAGTCAAACCAACATTAAGCTGACCAGAGCATTTTAACATTGCAGTTTCTCTTAAAAATAATAGAACATTTCCTTAGAAAAATCTTTGAAAGTCCTTGCTTTCCCATGCGTTCAATAGAGAATTTAATTATCTCACTTGTACTATGCATCATCGGTTAGAGCTGCCACTAGAAAATACCTGTACAATGACAACTTCTACTTCGAGATCATTCACAGGGCTGGAGATAGTGACATGTCTAAAAAGTATTAATCTCAGTGGGACTATTTGAGGAATATTGGACTACTCGATGGGAGTCATGGTATCAGGATCCAGCTCTAGGTATTTATTGAACTATGTAAGATATAATAATTAGTCAGTCCAGTATTCATTCAATGTCCAGCTGATGAGAAAATATTAAGAACTGTGCGGAAAGGGACAGCACGAGTGGAAAGCAGGTGTTTTTGGTCTGCATCTAACTCCAAAGTAATTTCCTGTGCTAATGAGACCTCAGAATTATGCTAACACACACGGATGATAACAATTGCGGCAGCTTCAAAGAATATCTTCTAGTGCATATAGTACAAATGTACTCTTTAATAAGGGTGGCAGGTGTATTATAGACAGAGGCAAATGCAGTCAAGTCTACAGTTCCTGGTGTCTACAGAGAATTCCATAATATTACACTAGAGATTACATGACAAAAAGAACACACTACATTAAATGTTCCAAAAAACCATAGTTTCAGGTTCAGACACCTAAAGAGAATTAGCAAATCCAGTGAGATTCCTGCTCCATTGCCAGATGCTTCAATGGAAATTGTGTTAACAAGGGGTTTGTGAATGTGGGAGACAACAAAGTCTCAGAAATTTTGGATGAAAAGAGCAAAGGTGTTGAGGAAAGCTTGACAAGATCTACCGTAATATGAAGGCAAGCTTCAAAAACAATAATGCCGAACTCTTTTATAGTCTTACTAAGTCTTCTCAATCTGATAGTAGATCATGATCTTATATCTGCTGTTTCAGAGTCATTAGGGAGAGATTGAGAGATATCCCAAAATGATCAAAATGCTAACTGTCTTTGGCACTAGTTTCAGCACAAACAAGATGAAAGAGACTTCAGCCTGGAACAGCAGTGGCAACCTGTGAAAGGAACAGACAACCCACTGAACACGCTACGAGATCATGGAATATTAGAGCTGGAAGGGACCTCCTGAGGTCATCTAGTTCAACCCCTTGTTAAAAGCAGGCCTACTCCCAGACAGTTAGGGAGGGGCAAAATTTCTCAGCTGAAGCTTTCCCTGCACCACCACCAAAAATCCAATGTTTGTGTCAACTGAAACATTTCCCAAATTGGTATCAAATTAACTAAATTGCTTCAGTCAGGTTAAAAAAATATGTTTTGACATTAATTGAATATTAATTTTTCATCCAAAATGACTTTTTGTATCAATTTATTGCAATGTTTTTTACTTTTTAAAAAAATTCTTTAAAATGAAATGTTTTATGGTGGGCTGAACAAAATGTTTTCTTTGACCCAAAACTTTTTTTATTTTATTTTTCTCATATTTCAGAATGCCCAGTGAGCCAGAATATCAGTTATTCATTCATTTTTAAAAACAGTAGGGTTGTATGACAAATGCAGGCGGAGCCAAATCAGAGCTGACAAATTATTGGCAATAAAGGAGTTTAAACAATCATTACAAGAAATGTTCTCTAAACATTACATGTACTTTGACTACAAGCTTGTCTTTACAGCCACTCTCTTCAGAATTGAGAACTTTCTTGACACAAGCAAGGAGTCCTATAGCACTTAAAGACTAATTTATTTATTGCATGAGCTTTTGTGGCAATAAACCTACTTTCTGAGACACTCTGAAGACACAGATTTTCTTCAGTAAAACACCAGGAGGAGCTAGATTAAGCTATTTAGTCACAATTGCGAGAAGGGGGCAGTGTGATACCATATTACCTCAGCAGGAGTTGGGGAGCAGGCTGACCTAGAAAAATTTTAGGTCCTGTCTGCATTAATGCACTTGTGCTGCTGCTGCAGACACAAAGTGACGTTATGCTGCTAGAGACACAATGGAGTAGGCAACTCCAGTGTAAATCCTACATTACAAGGTTGCCACACATCCCCATTAGAGATATGCAAACACTGGATTAAAAAATTGGGTCTTTTATAACCTAGAAAAGTGGAAACAACTTTTAAATTCAGACTATTTTCAAGAAAATCATTTTTCTCCGTATCTACCTGTTCTGATAGCACTGAAGAGCTCTTAGAAGAGGAGCATAAAGAACAAATCTTGGTACAATTTTACTTAGAATCTCTCTCAAAAACCATTTATTAAGGTGCCAAAAACATACATGCTGCCGCTGAATTTAATTTATAATAGCCTACTCCTCCCCTCCAAATATGCAGAGTACATTAAATATTTAGATATGTTTCTTCTATTATCAAACTGATAAGCATTAAAATTTGAATGAGCTTTTAATGCAAGATGCTCTCCATTATATGCCCCTTTGAAATGACATACAAATGTTTCAGCTGCAAACTGCATGCCTCTTAATCATGCAAATCTTTGCGCTCACATCACTTCAGAGAGAATTTAGCTTTCATCTGTTTTCCTGTACTGTTTGCTGTTAGAGATACTGTAACTGAACTCAGTGAAAAAGTTATGAATTGAGAAGCTTGGCAAGGTGACCTAGTAAGACCTTGATATTAGCCAGGCTATCGGACCTATAAAATACGATGGTGTGAGCTCCCTGATTTTAGGACCCAAAAAATTTCACTTAAAATTTAGAACCAAAAAAAAGTAAGGGCCTGATTTTTGAACAGGATAACTGTTCTCTGTGCAGGAACACACAGGGTGTGGGCACAGGTAGCTGTAGGGCAGCTTTGTTTTTTTGTGACTGGGGTCTGGCTGAGCCTATCTGTCCCAAGAGCCATGGTACCTAGCTGGGGCTTGCCAGAGCACAGTGGCACTCTGGTCACACACCCCTTCCACCTGACTAAACACCCTATGCCACAATGGGGTGGCAAGAAGCAGTTTGAGAAAATACTCAGGCAATACATAGCAAGTGCTACAGAAGTTTTCAGCTCCTGGAACAATGGACAGGGACCATAACAGAGCAGAGAGTCTGGCCAAAATCTCCAGACATTTTCATTTTTAGAGATTACTTCTATTCCCAAACCAGTGAAAACTAATTGCTACTGTTATTTTTCATGTGAAGCTGTCCAGGGCCAGCCTTTTTCACCCTGGAAATTCAAAGGGTCACTTAGAAAAGCACCAGTGCCACCACAGGGCTGTGTACAAAATAAATAATCTAGCCTGTTACTTCTGCCAGCTTCTGTCCATGAGTTTCATGGACCAAAAAAAGATAACATTTCTCTCACAGTCTTTGCTGAATTTTTTAAGTATGAAGCTTTATCATCAGAGAGACAGAGAGACTAAGGCCTTCTCTATACTCACAGTTATGCAGGCAACACTTTGTCACTCTGGGGTACGTGAAGAAAACACCCCACCTTGAGCAATAAATTTTGCTGCCTAAGTGCAAGTGTGGACAGCACTATCTCGGTGGGAGACCCTCTGCCGATGTAGTGGCTTCTGCTTCTTCAGGTGGTTTTATACCATAATACAGCCCCACTCATGCTCATGTTAGCAAAACATATATTGCTTGGGGTGTGAGGTTTCTTCCATACCCTTGAATGACAAAGTTTTACCACCATAACAAGCGTAGACAAGGCCTTCTGGAGACCCTTGGAGAAGCTGTTTTAGCTGGAACGAGAGAGGTGAGAATATGGAAGGCCAAGAGGACAGACAGGTGCATCAGGGGCCTTAGGGCCCCCGGGGCTCCCCAATCAGTGTCCCTCCCCACCAGTGAGACATTTTCCACCAGTGAGCTAGCGTTGGTGGGGGGATTGGGGCCAGAGGCCAGCCACTGCCTTGCCAGTCAGCCTCCAGGGGTGGCAGGGCCAACTGGCATGAGTGGTGTGGCTTCTGGTGCAGCCCATAGGCCATGCTGCACCCTCAAGTTGCCCCGGCCCCACTGGGAGCTGACTAGCCAGGCCACAGCCGACCCATGGACAGGCCAGCCCAGGGCAGGCACTCAGCACCCAGCCTCTGGGCCAGCCCACCCCGCTCCTCTTCCCCAGTGCCAGTAGGAGAGATTGCCCGCACACTTGTGGTGGGCCCCTGGGCATGGGCCCCATTGGCCCATCTGGTAACCCCCTGAAGACAGGCAGAATAGAAGGGAACAATGAAGAAAGAGATTACTTGGGTGATAGTAAAGCTGTGGCTGGCTCACTGTAGAAGAAGAGCCTACCCATTCTACAATCACTCCTTCATTTGCTGGGTCCACATATCTTTTATCTAAAGTACCCGGCTAGCCCTTTATTTCCTGAACCTTTTATTTTTACACTACTTGCTGCACCCACAATATAAGAATCATTGACATGGTCCATAATGCTTCCAGTAAGGCACTGAGGAAGAACTGAATTACCCTCTTTGACAGCAACCCAGACAGATTTTTGACAAATTTCCTGATGCCTTGGATCTAGGAGGGCACTAAACTAGCTGCAGGATAAGATTTGAACAATTCTGAAGTCTTTAAAAAAATAGGGCTTATCCCTGGACAACTATGAAACTTGGGGGAAAAATTGTTGCAAAATTCCACTATACTGATTTGAGAGCATTTTATACTCACATTGCCATCATGTAAATAGATGTACATGGTGCGAGGAAACAGAAAATTTAGACCAAAGTGTTCAGAGATCATGTACTGGAAGGAAATATGATAAGCAGAAGGTCCTGTCAACATCATGGAGAACAATTCTAGAAGGATGAACAGCTCACTTGCAGTGGCTTCATAGACCACCTCAGAATAAACGGTGGATGACGTGTTGTAGCCGTGTCAGTCCCAAGATAGTAGACACACAAGGTGAGTAAGGTAAAATCTTATATTAGACCAGTTAGTGAGGGAGCCACGCTTTTGAGCTTACATAGAGCTCTTTAAGTCTGACTCTGGCAAACAAACGGAGCATCATAGTTAAATACAAAGGTAGAAAAGATTGTATAGCATAAAAGTAGTTAACACATTTCAGACACCATTTAAGGTAAAATGACTCATTAATATCCCTCCATCCACAGGGAGAAAGGAAAGGGTGGCAGAAGGTAGTTAGTGGGTTATATACATTGCTGTAATAAGTCATAAATCCATTGTGTCTATTCAGTCCATGATTTTTAGTGTCTAGCAAAGTTATTAATTTAAGCTCCCAGGCTTGTCTCTTGAAAGCGTTCTGCAGATTTTCTTTGAGGCTAAAACCTGCTAGGTCAGGCACAGAGTGGTCATTCTGTGAAAAAAGTGAGTCAATGGCCACATTCCAAAAGCGAGGAGTTGGAATTACTCTATTTGCAGAAATCCAAGGTCAGGAAAGGCCTTGGACAACTAATCATAACAAAGACTGAATAAAAACCAAGTCTAACTATAAGAATTATGGGCCAGATCCTCTGATGGTAAAAATCAGCATCACTCCTTAGACTTCAGTGAAACCACACTCATTTGCAGCAGATGAGGATGGCCCAGAATCTTTATAAATACTTTGCAAGTAAATTAACTGGGCTCGTGTATTCCCAGAATTCTCTAAATCAATCCTTGATTGCGTATCAGAAGGGCAACTTTGCTGCCTAGTGCCCAAATCAAATAACTGGTCTGGATGCTAGCATAAGTGGGAAGCGTGGGGGGTAGGGGGAATTCTTCCCCACCTACCCCAGCCAACAGAGCAGCTAAACCAGTGTTTCCCAAACAGTGTGCCATGGCACACAGGTGTGGCCTCAGTCCTGAGCAGGTGTGCCACAGAATTTTTTGAAAAACTACTCAAAGAGGTCTGGACTGGCTCATGAATAATTATGATTTCATTTGGAAACTATATGGTGGTGTGCCTCAAAATAATTAACGGTATCAAGGTGTGCCATGGCAGAGACAAGGCTGGGAGCCTTTGAGCTAAACAGCTGCTTATCAATGCCCGCTGAGGCCCAAATATAATACAAAATGTTAATAAGGCCATTCAACCGGGGCTGTGCGCAAATTCAGTATTATATCACATAAGGCATAGCTAGGCAGAGAGTTTTTAAAAAAATAAAAGACTTGGTTCTATTCAATTTTCCTCTTTGTCCTACATTGTTTCCTCTTTCTCAGGTGGATGGAGGTAGGGAATGAAACTCCCTTTTGCCCTCTCAGAGCACTGGAAAGTGCAAGGAGGAGGGGAGGGAGAGATATAACAAATTGCTATTGATTTTTCTTTCAGTATCATCACCAAATGGCTGTTAACAGTTACTATTGAGCCAGGAAAAGCTACTTCATATATGGTATGACAAGACCTTGAATTGTCATGAGTTATTCCAACTTGCCTCTTCAATAAAGCTGGTTGATTTTTATCGACAGGTTCTAACAGAACTCTGCTTTCCCATTCAACAAAACAAACACTAATGCACACCAAGAAAACCCAACAGATGGATTTACCTACTATGCTCTAAAGCGTGACCTATTTTGAATAATGGGCAGAAGCGAGTTGAAAAAAATGTTTTGTTTTTTAAGAAAGTAGACATTGGGCCAGTTTCTGGCTTTGACCTATATGTATTTTGTATGTCCCAAAGACACAAAATCAGGAGGGATGCAGGGCACAATCACTTATATACATGAAAGCCTAGAAAGCTGATGTTCTAGTCTTCTATGAGGTCGAGCCCAAGTCCCCTGGTTTTAGCAGGAACTCAGGCCAGTTCAACCCACCTGCAGTCTTTATGCACCCAACTCCATCTGAACAACTAACAGAAGCCATCTCTGTGTGATAATTATGGGGGAACCCAGAACATGTCCAATAATTTGCATGAAAAACAGCAGCGTGGAAATAAATTAGTGTGTGAATACAAATACATATTTTTACACACTAGTTTATTTAAATTAAATTAATTTGTGTGAGACTATATATATTTTCTCCATTAATTTATTTCCATACTGCTGTTTTTCATGTACATTATGAGAGAGAGAGAGAACACCACATGGCTATGTACAGAACAATTAAGCATCATAGCTGGGTTGATTGAAGTGTAGTTAATTTGGAAAGTGGATTTCAAAATTTATAATCACAAGTGCTTATATGAGAAACTGGATTCTATAAGTTATATCCATTTAATCAAGGAACTTTCCAAATGAAAGATGTCTAATCCAAAAAACTCAAATTATAAACACCTGCAATGGAGTGATACAGCAGGGGCTATAAACCAAGAATTATTCAGTAAATAATTTGAGAAACTTCCAGTCAGTTACCTGGCAATTCACGAGTAGCAACACCAGTGAAACGAGTGGTTAAAAATTAGGCCTGGACCTACTACAGTTAGATCAATGTAAGGCAGTTTGCATTGACCTCATTGCATTACAGCCCTGTTCCCACCAATGTAAATGCCCAACAACACTGACATAATTTAGCTAGCACCTCTGCTTACTATACAGAAGGTCCTGGGTTCAAGCCCCAGGGGGTTGGACTCGATCTCACGAGGTCCCTTCCAACCCTATGATTCTATTCTATTCTAACTTCACTTCTATGACAGGCATAGGGGATATGTCAGTGCAGTTAGGGCTGGGGTCAGCCACCCCTGGTACCTGGGCCAAAGCTAGCATGCGTACCTATTCACAGTGGCACACGTGGTGCCTGGCCCTGCCGTGCTGCGGCTGCTCCCACCTACGACCCCCCATGGCAGCTGCTGAGGATTGGGGGGGTGGGGCTGGTACAGAAGCCAGCAAAATTTGCTGATCCCTGAGTTATGGTGATACAGTGTCTGTGTAGACACTGCAGATTACTTTATAGGCTGTTGGCTCTCGCTCTTGTCAAAGTCACAGATCCAGCACAAAGCTGTGACATTAAACAAGAAAGCTGCTCACATCTCCGGCTGCCATGCCAGGGTGGAGGGCAGGACTCCATCTGGAGCCCAGCTGCCCCTGGAGTCCCACCTTTGCAGGGCTGGTAAACTGACTGGGCTGCCCACAACTGGCTCTGCTCTGGGCTCTCAGCGGGCAGCGAGGAGCCAAGATCCCAAGCAGCTGCCATAGTTGCAATGGGGAGGAAGACAAAATGTTGGGAGGGGGCAGCAGAGAACCAATAGCCAGGGGAGGGAGCCAGGCTCCTGGTGGGGAAGAGCATATGGAGCTGAGAGCTTTTGCTCTTAGGAAGAGCAGTGAGAGGGGCTAAGTCAGTGGAAGTTCTCCTAGGAAGACCAGCTGGCAATATGTTGCCTTGGTATTAATTCATAGCATATGCATGGTGGAAATGACCACACAGAGTAAATAAGAATGAGAAGGCCAGATTTTCAAAATCAGACACACCATTGCGACTGCCTGCCTAATTTATGTAGGGAAGTGACTGGTATCCATGCATGAAAGTAACTATCTGATGTGTGTGAACACTGCGGATCTGCATGCATATCATAGGTAGAGTATGCATCAAATAATTGCATGCTCATGTGCAATGGACAAATTTCTAGCCTTTTTTTTTTTTTTTTTTTTAACCACACACACTGTGGGCACTGCTAGCTGCTTTTCCGAGTTGTTTCTCTGAGACTCAATGAGCTTCTAAAATATTACCACCTGTCAGTATTTCTAACACAGTAGGAGAAGAGGAATTAATGAACAACTCATATTCTTCACAGATTAGTTCAATACCTTCCTGAGTTGAGAAAAGGAATTGCAGACTGATCCAAAATGACTAAAGGAAACGGGAAAACTCTCATTGACTTAAATAGGCTTTGGGGGATCAGGCTCTAAATGAATTAACATGACAATGATGGGAATCTCTTCTTGTTTACCCTGTAAGCAAAAACTGAAGGGGAATCAACATATCTCACTAATCTCTTCTTCCTTTCCCCTCCTTCATCTAAACAGAAGATAACGTGGATTAGACAGACCTGAAAGGTATTTTTGTTTTGTCCATGAAATTCTCTAGGTTGGATATCTCCTATTTCCTTGGGAAGGGGGGATTTTGGGACGAGGGTAACCTAAGAGTGCGTAACTAAACCTGGCTCTTATTATATATACAAACAGCAGCATGTAGATTGTTAGCATGTGATAATCAGTTTAACATATGAAGTGACCAAATTAAATAGATCTTTAAGACAGGGACATGGGACCCCCTTATTCAGTTATACCACGCTGTCATACCCCTCATCCCCAACCTCCGGCAGCAACACGGGTTGGGGTGGCAGTGTCCCTGACCCCCACCCCTGCTACTGGCATGGCCAGGCACCTCACCATCCAGGGAGGACATTTCTGCAATGGGGAGCCTCACAAGGGCAGGGAGCCTGATCCGGCCCAGTCCCCAGTTGTCAATAAATCATCTGAAAATAAGTGTCTATACTTAATCTTACCTTGTAGCCCTGACCACACCTGTGAGGGGTGTGGTCAGGGTTACAAAGTAAAATGTTATAATTAATCTGTCTAATCCATCATTTTACTTGTAAGGTACTTCTGTGAAGTACCTACAACATCTGTGGGCAATATTAATACATGAATAAAAAGTCTTTGAGGAAGGCAAAGGGGGATAGGGATTTCAGTGCTTGATGTGCTCCTTTTTCATGAAGCTCCTGGGGAAGTCTCTCTTTCATCCACCTTCAAGGCGGAGGTGGGCAAATTATGGCCCACCTGAGTCTTTCATCAGGCCCTCTATCTGGGCCACTTCCCCCACCTGGCCCTGCCCTTTCCCCCACCCCTTGAATCCCAGCACATGAACCTAGCAGTGCCCTGACTGGAGCTACTCTTGGCATGGCCATTCCTGGCTCTTTCCCCCTGCCCCTCTGTATGGTCTGGCCTGCCACACAATTTCAGTTTGAGATGTGACTCTCGGGGCCAAAATGTTGGTTCACCCCTGAGGGCTGTGAGGTCAAACTATTGCCAGACAAAACCCATGCATTTTCTAAGAATAGTAATCTTCGCAATATCACTCATGCAGTAGCAACAAACCTTTACTGTCAATGACAATACACATACCAATAAGCCCTTTGCAGTTTCCTGCCACAGGTGAGAGGTGATGAGACAGAACCACAAACAGGAAAATCTTTGGGATGAAGGAACTTAAAAGAAGCAGTGTTAAAGGGAAAAAGAACATGGGACATCTTTCAAATGTGGAAGATTGAATGTTTGGATGCTGGATCTTGACTCACTAGACAAAGTCCTGAATACTTCCAGTTTTGGAACCTTGATCTCAAAAGGAGATGCATAGATAAGGAGTATATATTTTTTTATACCAGAGGTTCTCATAATGGGTGTTATGAAGCTTTGGGGGGGGGTCACAAAGTTATTATAGGGGGTTGCAAACTGTCAGCCTCACACATGCTGAGAAGGGTGGCATGATGTATGGGGGGTGGTCACCACAGCCTTAAAATATTTTCAAAGGAGGTTCCAGCAAAAAAGGTTGAGAACCCTGTTCTAGACAAAGGATTCTCAGATTTTTGTCCAATGAGCACCACATTGTCGTTGGTCTCATGAACTACTCTCCTTTCTCACTCATGATTGTGTGGGCCACTTCCCTCCCTTCTGTGCCAGATAATGTCCTTCTAGCAATCACAGGAATAGCTCCCATGAAAAAGTAGCATTAAGAAAATATTTAGTGTACTTTTAGCTTCTCTTAATAAAATTTAGCTGCTAGAATCAATGAGTAGAGCTAGGATCAGATGACCAAGCAGCTCTATGTAGATAATTGGTGGATTGTCAGCACTTGAAGTCTTTAAATGAAGATGGGATATCTTTCTAATGCAGATGCTCAACATCAAGCTGAACTTATGAGCTTGATGCAGGATTTACATGGTGAAATTCTATGACTTCTGTTAAAAATCTATGAATTCAGGACAACAGTTTGGGACAGCAAGAATAACAGTTCGGGAACTTCTGTGTTAGCATGTAGGCATAGTTCAATATCATTGAAAAGAGTAGAAGGTGGCAGTCAATTTATTAAGAGCAGCCTAATCTCCATCTGGAGATAGATGGTAGCGGTCTTGTGTCAGCCCCATTGACCATCATAGGAAATGGTGGCCATTTGAATAAGGGAGGTAGCAGGCTTTCATGTTTTCACCAGACAGATAAACAATTGTGATAAAATTGCAAGACTTAGCAATAAAGAATTTGTCTCCTGTCTACCTGGGCTGAAAAGTCATGCTGGTCATTTTAGTTAAACTCCTAAAAGTCATTTGCTAACATGCAGTGATTTTCTAGTGAAGGCAAACCTTTGGACTCCACTCTAAAACAGGTTTTAGAGAGAACAAGGTCTATGGCTAAATATAATATTACTGGAACACAAACAAGCAGTAGAGGTGGATAAACAGGGATCTCAGTAAATCTCCCCCAACTAGGCAATGTATTGACCTAATTCGCTTTATAATGCTAGTTTATTTTCACAGTATAGGAAGGGACAAAATATAGAAGCAACATATGTCCCAGTTCATCATGTCTTCTACATCTCTATTGTTAGAGCAAATATTTTTGGGATGGGAGTCTTTTCCTTGTCTGATTATTACACTACATCAAGTACATTTGTCTTCACTAAATCATACTGAAGACTGGCAGTGAACTCTTGCCATCTTTATGTTACCGCTTATCTCAAATCTAATCTTGCTGACTGTTTTCATTTAGTACAATATAACCAATATATGGCTGAACTAACTATATTACCAGATGTAAAATTGTCTTTTTGTTTAAATGTGCTTGTAGTCACAAAAAAACAAAACATCAAACCAAAATTTCATCTGATCTCTTACACCTTCGTTGATGGAACTAGAGCACATTCATGACAGTGATGGAAATGAGATTTGTGTGTTGCTTCTGGAGTAGTAAGAGACTGACAAAGGAAATGACAACCATATTAAAATAAATACAATTCAGGGGCATGGTAAACAAAGCCAACAGAGTCACAGCCTTGCAGTCTCTTGGTATGAATTTACAGCAATTATTGCAATATATAGGATGGCAGGTAGCAAATAAAGCAGAAAAAACATGCATGTGTGCAAGCCACAGAGTATTTATTTTAGCAGTTTCAAATCATAGAGTTTAAGCTTTCCTATGTTAAAATTGCAGCAAGCATTCCTCAGAGCATCTGACAAAGCGGGGTGTTCTCCCAAGATAGCTCATGCAATAAATAAATTTGTTAGTCTTTAAGTGCCACAGGACTCCTTGTTTGTTTTACTGAACTAGACTAACATGGCTACCCTTTTGGATCAGAGGATTGGAATCACCATGTTTAAGTTTTTAAACCAATTTGTGAAGAAATCTGGCTTCTAGAGAGCGATGTAGCTCCCCATATAGTCATCAAATGGCTGACATACACAGATCAGTTCTTTTTTATGTTCCATATAAGAGGGTGAATTTCAGAAATTCTTGCTTTTTGTCTACTGTCTAAAGCCATGTCTATACTACAAGAACTTACAGTATCACAGCTGTATCAATGCAGTTATGCTGCTCTAAGATTGCACAGGTAGCTGCTCTATGCTATGGGACAGAGCTCTTCTGTATGCATAATAAAGCCTCCTTCGCAAGTGGCAATAACTATGCCCTCGTCTACACTGAGGGCTTTTTCGGTGGTAGTTGATGGCCATTTACATAAGGAACGTAAAATTCCTTGCATAAATGGCGGCGATTTTCTAAGCCACCATTACAACATTAGGGGAAAGCTGACCACAAATCGCTTGTGGTCGGCTTTCCCCCATGTCCCCAGACGCTCAAGACTTCTGGGATCAGCTTCTGGGAGTGGCGCAGCGAGTTCATACTCACTGCAATTCGCTTCTGGAAGCCTAAACTGATAGCGGCAAATTTGCTGCCATCAGTATAGACATACCCTATGTAAGCTTGAAAAGTTTAAATTGCCTGCATGGGCACTTCCACTGTAACTTATGTCACTCAGGAGAATGGTGTTTTTTCACACCACTAAGTGACAAAAGTGGTAGTGTAGACAAGCCCTAGCAGCCTTCTTATAAGTAGCATATGCAGTTCTCCACTTTGTCAATGACTCAGTAAGTACCAATGAGATGCATTTTTAAAAACACGGTATCTTATCTCTGATGCAGTGCCAAATTCTGACTTTGGCAGCACAGGCCTGATTCCTCCAAACTCTCTGCCTTGTTTCATTTCCCTCAAAAGTCAGAAGTTGCATCTAAAAGGTTCAATTACATATCTGGAACAAAGACAGCTAAGGCCATCAGCCTGAGGTTGAATTATCAGGCTGTGCACTGGTAGAGTGGACCACATTAGTGGATCCAATTGGAGGATCAAGGCTTTAATCAATTACCTGATAAAGCTAAATGATTTTTGTCTATATTCTAAATGAATTAATTTATGAAAAAAAATCAATGATTAATTATTGCCCTTGTTTACACCTAGATAACAATATCATCAGATTCTGTCTTCTAGCATCATATACTCTTGCATCAAAAGTTGCCTTATACAGAACTATATCAAGTTACCTATAGGAAATTGCAGTCCAGTAGCAAATTGCTAGCTGGCACTTAAGATACACATTTCACAGGCAGCCCTCTTGTAGCCTCCTTTTAATCCAATAGTTACAGGTCACTCTGCTGATTAAATGACAATTACACTGTAATTTAGAGTGTCCTCAAGAATATTCATTGTCACTGAAGTTGTTTTGGAGACGTGGTGAGACTAAAAGCAAGTCAGCATGTGGGATATAAATATATTTTCAGTCAAGGTATACTACCTTCCTTTTAGCAATGGTATCAGATGAGAGAGAAATCTACATATTTATTAAACAATGCTTCTTAAAATATTCCTACAGAAATAATCTTTAAAGAGCCAGGGAAAGGAAGAGCTCCTAAAAGCAAGAGTGAAGAGTGTTTAATTAGTATGACTCAGTCCTGGATTTAATACATTTATTGCGCACGTGGGGTTTTTTGCTTCTCTGAAAACATTTTTCTTGTTTTGAACATTTTAGTTCAGTTTGCTCTCTAAGGTACTTTCTAATGCTTATTTCTATTTTTATGGTGATCTTGGCTTCTTCCAGAGAATATTTAGAAGCATTGATTTTAACAAGCTTCTTAAAACAATAAAATATGTATTATTATACATACAGTTTGATCTTTGTAGGAAACAACTTTTATTTATTTTCTAGTCTATTTTATATATGTTCTTATGCCACTTTTATCCCCATAGTACTTGACCATCTCTCAGCAACACATTAAACAATTTGAGTAACATGGTCACGTGGTTTGTTCAGTCTTTCCAGGGGAGGAATTGCATATCCAAAACACAGTGTTTTGTTTTGATAGGATTTTATGTTTTGCTGTTAAGCTCTTTTTTCTCAACCCATTTTGCAGACCTCATACACTAAAGGATATTCCATTAAAAAAAAAAAAAAGAGAGGAGACATATTTTCATTCCTATGATTCTATTGCTTCTATCCTCTTATGCAGGCATATGGTTGCAAAGGCATATGGTAGTGTACACGTTGGAGAGCCACTTGTGTGGCATACTTTCTGCTCTACATTGGCTGGCAGAAGTCCCCTAAAAAGAAATTAAGTGTAGAGTGAAACAAAAGCTATCAATGAATATATTAGTTTATAAGAGTTCAATAATCTGTTGATGGACATTCAGACCACAGAAGAAGAAGCTAATTTCACTGGGTCACGTTATGTGCTAAGAATTGTTTGCTCTGTTCTGAGCACTGATATGTATGGTGTAGGGAGAGTGAAATAAATAACATTCAAAAATATGTTTTTGGATGCATTGACTGTGAGGATGTGTCTAATGTTAAATCAGCCAAGTGAGCAAACTTGAGTTATGGAATACTGTATACTTCAGAGATCATTAATTACTGATCAGTTGTGATTTACCAAGCATACCCCATAACCATCTTGTTGCTGTACATTAAATCAACTTAATGAGAAGCACCCAACCCCAACCCTCATCTATCTTAATTTGCCTTTCACAAATGTAGGTAGTGGGAACAATAATTATGTTTTCCTTTTCATCATTCTAACCATTAAATTATTAAAATCTTTGTAGTTACACCATTTGTCTCTTTATCTGTTTTCCCTGAATTCTTATAGCAGTATCATTTTGGTCCCGTGATATTTGATTTATTGAAATAAAGATGAAACAAATAAGTCCTGTGGCACTTTTAAAAAGTTATTTAGAGCATGAGCTTTCATGGGAGAAAAATCCCACTTCATCAGATGTCTGAAGATGTGGAATTTACAGGATGGGAGGAAACAAATTCAGGGAAGTGTAAATAATAGGATCAGGTCAGAATGTTACAGCAAATCAAATCAGTTATTTAGATTCAAACACTGTGAAACAGCATATAGAGAAGGGGTTCCCAACATCTTCAAGCATCTGATGAAGTGGGATTTTCTCCCACGAAAGCTCAAGCAACAAATACATTTATTAGTCTTTAAAAGTGTCACTGGAACTTAGTCTTGTTCAGCAAAACAAACAACATGGATATACCTTTGGAACTTGAAATAAAAAGATGGTATTTGTATCTTCAAACAATTTTTTATGATACAATCTGCTGGAGAAGAAATACCTGTTCTTCCTAAACAACTTATAGACCAAAGCAGTTATATCAGAAACTTCAAATGGAAGACAAAAAAGGAATCCTGTGGCACTTTTAAAGACTAACAAATTCATTTATTGCATGAGCTTTCATGGGAGAAAGTCCCACTTCATCAGATGCTTGAAGATGGAGAAGTACAGATGAACGGGAGGAAAATAAATGCAGAAAAGTAAGTCAAAGAATCAGGTCATAGTGTTACAGCAGATCAATGCAGCTGTTTGGATTTGAACCGTGGACAAAAGCATATTAGTGGGAGGTGAAGAAAAAAGGAAAGCAAGATTATCTGTTATAACGGGGGGAGGGGGAATCCTGTACTCCTTTTTAATCCTAAACTGACGGTGTCAAATCTGCATATGAATTCAAATTCTACAGTTCCCCTTTGCAGCTTTGATTTGTTATCCATTTGCCTAAGTACGGCTATTAATATATGATTGATGGAGTGATCAGAAAGATTGAAGAGCTCCCCTATTGGTTTTTGAATGTTATTTCTAATGACAGATTTGTGTCCATTTATTCTTCTGTGCAGAGATGGCCTGTTTGCCCAATGTATAAGGCAGAACAGCATTTCTGGCACATGATGGCATAAATGGATGAGCAGGTGAATGAGCCCAGGCTAGATTAAGTCCTATGATGTTGTCTTTTGTGCAGGTATGTGGGTAAAATTGGCAACAGGGTTTGGTGCATGGGTATTTGCCTGCTTTAATATTTCTGTTATGTCTGTAGTCACTGGTGAGTATCCTCTTAAGGTTGGGGAGCTGTCTGTAAGCGAGGAGAGGTCTGCCCCACATCAACACCTGAGAGAACAAGGGATTGTCTTGTAGAATAGGCTGTAGATCCTTGGTGATGTGCTGTAGGGGTTTGACTTAGGGGTGTAGGTGATGACTACTGGCGTTCTGTTTTCATTCTTTGGCTTCTCCTTTGGTAGTTGATTTCTGTCAGTCTGTTTCTTCATTTCCCCAGGTGGGTACTGCAGTTTTAAGAATGCTTGATAAAGATACCTACAGCTCTCTTGAATATGCTGTTGTACACTGTTTGAATCTAAACTGCATTGATTTGGTGTAACAGTCTGACCTGATCCTATGACTTATACTTCCCTGCATTTATCTTCCTCCCATTCATCTGTACTTCTCCATCTTCAAGCATCTAACGAAGCAGGATTTTCTCCCACACAAGCTCATGCAATAAATAAATTGGTTAGTCTTTAAAAGTGCCCCGAGATTCCTTGTTTGTTTTGCTGAACTAGACTAACATGGCTACCTCTTTGAACTTTGTTCAGATAAAAGAAACAGTGATACAATGGAAAGAACATAGAGTGGACAGCATTAAAATTAATATTAACCATCAGCTAACTTTTCTATGTTATTTACAGACTTTTCCATTGCAGGTCTGTAAGTGTTTTTATAGAGCCAAAATAATGTAGTACAGGAAATTAGGATTCTTAACAGTAACTTTTGTAGTGAGTACAAGATTATGGGAGAAACATACTACTAAAGGTCAAATATCCATAATTGCTCATTATGCATTTTGATTTAAATCACTTAAGGCCAAGTTTTCAAATAGGTCTATAAAACTGCTCTCTAAAAAAACTGCTGGTGAACCAATCTGGATATAGAACCCACTATATTCAAGCATGAAAATTGGTTAATTATGCACCTAATTAACCTTTTGTAGTTGAAAATATATTTTGCAAGTGTAGAAAGTTTCCCAACAAGGTGTGTTTGAAGGTTAATTTGTCTGTAAAACGCTTTGAGAATGTTAGATGGAGAACGCTATATAGGTCAATGTTTTCTTATAGAGATGATATTTTGTAATCTGTAGCTACTGTTGAATATTAAATTAAGAAATCATCTCTCTTCCCTTTGTCTCTTCTATAAAAAGCAAATGTAAAAGTGTTGCTTTATTCCCCCAGGATGAAAGCAATCATTCTGCCAAACTATTGCCATGAAATGAATACAACAAACTTGCGTGATCTACTTAGGTCCAACAACTAGTTTTTGTTCAGCCCTTGAGGCAGTGTTGCCAGGTCTCCATTGTTAGAGGCTTTCCAGATCAATGATGGAGAATTTGCCTGAAGGGATCTTGCTTCCTTTAAATTCTTTTTGGAGGAAAGCATAGACTTTTACACATTCCTCTATAGAAATGGAAGACAAGTTCTGGTTTGAAAATCCAACAAATATGATGACTTAATTAGTCAGGGTCAGAACAGTAGTTTGACCAGGCATTTGTCAGACCAGGACAGTAGTCTGTTTTCATTTAGCAATCAGAACCCCTTCAGCTCTAAAGAAGACTAATATTAAAACACTGCTTTCAGAAAAATATTCTTTTAAATTAAAATAAGATCAGTCTTCTAGAAAGTGGTAGTTTAAGTGATAGCCTACACAAAAATAATGTGCTTTATACAGTGTTGTTGAAGCAGTATTGATCACAGGATTTAGAGAGACAAAGTGGATGAGGTCCAGTGCTTAATTAGCACCAGGACTTGCCAGGGTTGAGCCTGGGGCACCTCTGGGCTTGCTCCATTACTTACAAGTATAAAAAGTTACACCTCTTTCATTACAAAATTAAGCATGGGTGAAGTCATATGTTATTGAACCAACATCTGTTGGTGAAAAAGAAAAGCTTTGTAACTTAGAGGGCTTTGTGTGTTACCTTACCTTGGTAAGGTGTTTCAGGAAGTTTAAATAGCAATTTATACAAACAATGTTATGATCTAATAAATTGTGGGGGCATCTATGTCTTTTCCCATAAGGGAAATTTGTTTCCAACTCCAGGCAGCTAGAGACTGGCTAACATCCTGAAACATGGGTTTATATCCCTTCCATTTAGATAACTCTGATGTTCTCATTATCCATATAAATATCTAGTTCCTCACTGAATCCTAGTAAGCAGATGACCTTCATCTATTGAGGCAAGGAGTTCAAACAGGTTAATTATGGGTTTGTGGGAGTGGGGGCCTGGGTTTTTTGTTTTATTTTTAATGTGGTGGTGAAGCTGGATTGTTAACTGAACAATGACAGAGAGGTGGGTCCTAGAAACCTGACCTCTATGCAAAAACTTCAGACCACTTGGATTCCTTGCACTATCCTTGGGGAAACTGTAGCTTTGGCCTTTACAGTCCATTTAAAATAGAGATCTAATAAAGTAACAACATCAGGACAATGAACAGAAATACATGACCAATGGAGTCCTTATCCTCTGGTGAAGTAAATACAAAAGGAAGACACAGTTTGAAGTCAATCATGGTATGTTTTAGAAGGCTTATTCCATCAGAAGGACTTCAAGTTGACGACCCTACTTGTAGTTTTGAACAAAATAGTGTTACTCTGAACTTCATTCCTGTATTTGATCTTTTAATTAAGTAGGTACCAGTTCTTCCCCTCATTGAATAGCATATTATAGATACAAAAGAAATAATGAATTATATTTGAAAAATAACTAAAGAATTCAATAAAATTGTGTTCCTAACTAAAGAAAGATATTCACTTAAATGGGAGGGACTTGGTAAGCTGATTTCTAAGAACAATGTTTTTAAAACTATTAAGGTGTCTAAGGATCATATCATCCTATGCTTTCCTCCAAATCCCCATCTCTGATGGGATTTTCAGAACTTCACTGGAGTTGAGATTTTCAAAAGTGCATAAAAACATACAATTCCTCTGATCCAGACACCTTTGAAAATCCTACCAGGAACCTATCAGCATCCTCAGGTGCACAAATACCTTTAAAAGCTAAGCCTAAAACATTAATTAGTTTATACATTGTCTTAAAAAATATTATCTAGCCCACAATAACTATAATGCAGAAGCTAGGATTTTTCAGTTGATATATTCTGTGGATCCCTGGCCTATGATTCCTGATTGAATAAAGTATTTTCATAATTTTCAAGAATAGAATTTGTTATGCTAAGAGCCCACTTAAAAAAAAAAAGGCACAGGTATGTGCCCTACAAACTATTACTAAATCATTAAAAATACCAATATTTAAAGCATGCCCCAAGAAGCTTAAAACTGGAAGAATTAATTTAGGACGGAGAGTGAGGATGTATTTACCTGAAAGGCTAAATTGTAGCCAGTGGGCACATAGCATTGATGCATCCAATATAAAGAGTGAGAGGGGAAAAAAAATCCTGAGGTCAGTGGGGTCTAGGGAAGAGGAGAAAGAGCAAAGGAAATTACAGAAAGAACCAGCAGCAAGAAAAAATGTCATAAGGTCAAGACTCAAGAGTCAGTGCAAGACATGTTTAATGGGAAAGCACTCTCTGCAAATTACAAATGAAGCATTTTAGCTGTGTGTCAGCAGGCTGTAACAGGTATTCCAAGCTTTATTAATGTGTGCACATTTTTTGCTTTGGATTAACACACTCTTGCCCCTCACAAATTCCAACCTGATGAGACGCATCCAAGATGAAAAAAGCAATGAAATTTTAGTCTAGAAAGATGAAACTGCAGACGACTTACAGCTATGGAGAGCTCATATTTTCCACACCAGTTCTGGGTAAGTGAGCCTCTAAGTTTTGCATAGGTAGTTCTAGATCTGGTTTGAATCTTAGCCAAGATGCAGGGCACTTGTTGCACACACCATTAATTCAGCCTTTGGAAGAGGGTCTCTGTTACATGGCAAAGTCTTCTTGAAAATTGCAATCACTGACTGACACTTAGAATGGCCAGAGAACTTGCAGGCAGAAAAAACACATTCACATTCTCATTTCTCTTCAGCTGAAATGTTCTGTAATAACTAACTAGGACCTTTCTAAAACTTTCCAGAGCCCTTCAAATTTCATTAGTGTGTATATAGCTAATGGAGAAGCTCCAATATTATACCAAAGAAGGAATCCTGTGGCACTTAAACACTGACAATTTATTTATTGCATAAGCTTTCCTGGGAGAAAATCCCACTTGGTGAGACACTTTGAAGAAATAAATCTTTTAGTCTTAAAGTGCCACAGGACTTCTTGTTTGTTTTATTGAACTAAACTAACATGGCTGCCCCTTTGGAACTTGGCTATATTATCCAAGTTAATTTCCCTGAGTGAACCTCAGTTTCCTTTTTTGGGGACTCTTTCATTATAGTTTCCCAGTAATCATACGGTCATGGACTAAGAATCCCTGCACTATTATGGGGCATGCTGTAGGATCCAAATATTAAATTCAATGTCATTGCATCATCCAAGTTCACTCCAGAAAAACATTTAGGTTTCACAATGAAAAGGGAAAGTGGCATTTCTTGAAACCTTTCCTTTGCAACTGATTTAACTGACTGATGCAGCAAGCAGTTTTTGGGTTGACATACCATATAACTGACATACCATATAGTTTTAAAACTCATTTGTAAACATGGATCCATACCCTAAATCTCTGAACTATAGGGATGACTTCATAGCAATTTGTTTTTGACTCACTAAAAATGTGAAAAAGACAAATTTGGTTTTGTTTGTCCCATAACAATTCCTTCCTGCTCCTCCCCTCATTTTTTTAAGTTGCCAGTGAAATGTAAAATCTATTAAGAACCCACCTTTCATCCATACAGGAATTTCTGAATGACTATCTATATAAAGGACAAACAAAACCTTGAATCCAAACCTCAAACTTAAGAGTTGTTCAAAAATCTGTCTGGATATTGTAACTTCAATCAATTTTTAGTCATTTCTTATAAACAAGAAGAGTTTAAAATTTTGTTACTGGCAATGTAACTTTTAAATCATCCATGGCTTCTCTTCTGTTTCTTTTTTTTTTTTTTTTTTTTTTTTTGAATTTCACAAATTAAAAACAGACATCCAAGTTCCATTTTGGTAAACAGTTCAGTAATTGATTAACTGTTCATGAACAAATAAAATATATATATCATAATAGTTTGTACTTGAATAATAAATACATAGATCAATCTCAAACTTCAAGCTCCAAGGCTTTATTTGTAGAGTCAAGATTCACTGCATATAGGTTTGTACTTTAAAAAAAAATTAACGTTCCTCTTCATAATTTGTATTAATACTTAGAAAAGTAGTATTGATCAATAAGAGCCATTTCCCAAAACTCTATCTTTGTTAAGGGAGCTAGGCAGGCCTACACTATTTATCAACACGCATATTAGAATGATCAAGTTCTGATTGTGCTAAAGATGATTTGAAAGTCACTGCACATTCATCAAAAAACTTCTCCTTGCTCCTATACGTGATCACAGATTATCTGCCCTTACTCTGTTTTCTTTCCCAAACCAATAGGGAAGCAATGCATGTTTTCCACAAGAGCCAACAAGGTTGTGCTAGAAGAGAGTTGATCCACATATATATATGTTCATACACATCTAGCAGTACTTCTTATGCCCATGCCCTTATGCAAATAACTGATAGCCATATAAAACAAACAAGGATTCCTCTGGCACTTAGACTGACAAATATATTTATTGCTTGAGCTTTTGTGGGAGAAAAATCCCACTTTGTCAGACACTTTGAAGATAGCTATATTACTTCCTTTGTGAAAAGAGCATTGGTCATATGTTCATGGAAGAAATAACCTGCATGTGCACATAGCTGGAAGCTGTTACAGTGTAGGATGTTATTTGTGGGAATGCTGTTAGACAGAATATAGATGTGCATTAACACAATTTCTGCTTCATATATTAAGTTTTAAGAAAGGAGAGCTAGTTGACAATTTTTTTTAACATGAAAAGATTTCATTGAAAAATGGCCTTAAAATAGAAAATTACACAAGTCATCTCCAAAAACAGTTGACACTGCATTTTTCAGTCTTAACCAAAATTCTTTTAAATCAAAAATAGTTTTCAGAGTTGTTACAGAAAATTTGGGGTTTTAAAACAATTTTCTTACTGAAAACCCAATTTCAGTAATTTTAAGGTAATAAATAGAAAATGAATCTATTTCAAACCCTGCAAAATGGAAGCAAATTTGAAAATTTGCACAAAATGATATTTAGGAAACCAGAATCAATAAATATTTGCTAAATGAAACCAAACAGTTCACAGTCTTGAAGACACTAATTTTCATTTATTTGAAGGTCATAGCCTGAAGAATGTGTGGTTCATAAACTGATGGCATAACTGAAATAAAATCAAGCTGTTAATGACAGCCTGATCAAGGAGCCATGTAACTCAAAAATTTGAAAGAAAGATCAAAATTCTGTCAAGATTCAGGGAACATTTCTGCTGTTTGGCAGCTAATGAACTTGGGCATCTGTGAAGACCAAAAAGAGAGGAAGACTCAGCATGCTGGAATTTAACTAGCAACCCAATATAAGCAAATTCCAGATGCACACTTTGAATGGGTGAGTCCATTTTTCTAAATAATTAGTTTAACAGTAACCAGAAAATGCAATTTAATTACCATTCTCATCTGCACAGTATCATAGCATAACAGCAACTGCTGTAGAAACAGTTTGACTCTGGAGTTCACTTTAAAGTGATTTTTTAGTCAAGTGCAGTAATTATGAATACATGCTTTTTAATCAGCTTTCCAAACTCTTTCATAGGTAATCAGCCATTTTCAGTCCATCTGAATAGAAAAAAAATTCACATTTCTAGAGAAGAGGGAAATCCAAACACAGGAAAAGAAACCCAAAACAAAACATCAACTAATTGTCACACCCAATGTCTGCATAGCTCTCAGCAGTCCACTCATTAAGAGACATGTTTGATTTTTCCAGACTTGCCACTGTAACCAGACACACACAGCTCAGACTGTTAACTATAGGTATGATAGGACTGAAAGCTTGCAAGACCCACTGAAGAAGAGAATAGTGATGAAAGCCAAGGGAATTCCAATTAGATCTGGTTATCCCCTTGACCTTTACCGACCTTACCGAAGCACTAATTTCTGAAGTGCTAACACCTTTAACACCAATCATTGTTTGTTAATTACTGTCTGGTACAGGATTACATTCCAGGCAGGATAATAGGACAAAAAGGAACACACCTGAGTTTTTTTTTTTGTTTAGTCCACCAAACAAGCAAATTTAATTTCATAACCTCATATTAATAAACTCCACAAAACCTTTCATTTCTGAAGTTTCCAGAGGCACAGTCATGTTAGTCTGTGTACAGGAAAATAACGAGACTCCCATGGCACCTTATAGATGAACAGACTTCTTCAGGCATAAGCTTATGGGGGCTCCAACCCACTTCATCAGATGCATGAAGTGGAAACTACAATTCCCGAAGCTCATGCCTGAAGAAATCTGCTCCTCTATAAAGTGCCACAGGACTCTCATTGTTTTAATTTCAGAGTTATTAAAAAGTTAATTGAGTAACAGCAGTGTCATTCTGTTTCTCCAGTAAAGGTTCCAAAACCCATAGGATTCTAAATCTTGTTTTTAAGATCTCTCTTCTGCAATGGACTTAAAAATTATGAAGTTTTGGGCTGAGACTATCCAGAGTAGACTCAGCCCAAACATGACTGATTTTTGGACATTTTCAAGACAATACCACATTTTAATGCTGACAAATGTACAAGATGCTGTATTAGAATGAGCTTTTTTTTTTTTTCCTGCTTTTGTGTGACAAACCAGCTTACTCTTAGAAGTTCAAATATGGCACAAAGTTAAATACATATATATGTTGCATGTTTGAAAATATTTAGGCTTATAGCAAGGGTGCTGAGGGCTATCTAAACTGTAAACCCTGCATATAAACTACTTCAAGCAAACCACTCTTAGTTCCAGCACCTAAGGTTAGAGTGGAGGAGGAAATGTAGATTTGGGGGATGTCACTGAACCATATAACCAAAACATGCAACCATGTAAAGGCTTCCTCTTGCCTCTATAATGTCATCGTTGACTTCCAAGCTTTGCCAGCAGTTACTTCTGCCTTCTTCTGACTGGATGAAACAAGCAATATTTCATGGGTGGTGGTGGATGGGATCAAGTGAAAACCCCCTTATCCCAATTTTTCCTAAGCTGGGGCTTGTAGTGCTGAGGAATTAAGAATTTACATATTGCTCAAATCTATAAATTTTCTGTGATCTTTTCTGTTGCTTGTTTCATTGTGGCTGCAGAGTGGTCTTCAATTTTAAGACTCCCTAAGGAGCTCCACATCATCATCCCTACTCCAGGTTAATGCACATTTAAGAAATTCATGCTTAAGTAGGGACATGATAATTATTAAGAGTGTAGCGAAGGAGAATTCAGATCCTGTTGCTCTAAAAATACATGGCCCCATCATTTAAGCTACAAGGGAATCTCCATTAACTTTAAACAACACAAGGCCTATGATACGCTGTTATACAATAGAGCATAGTGGTATGCACACACTTGTAGTTACAGAGGGCTGAATTTGATCAAGTGCTCCATGTGGGAGACCTTAAAGTTAGGGGATACCACTGTTTAAAACTCTATGGCTTGGAATTGTTTCAAAACTATGAATGGTTCGTAACTATTTTCTAAGAAGAGGTTTTGTTCTGGTGATTGTGTGAAAGATACTGTCTGCTTCATTTCTACCAGATCTGCTTGGCTATTACTACAGTTAGAGAAGGAACTACAAAAACAACCAGAAAGAGATGGAGTAGAACTGAGGGGCAAGAGGGGGGAAAACAAAAAAAAGAACAGGAGGAAAATAAAAGGGGGGAATGGGAGGGCAGCAGACAGTGTTTGTCTGAGAAGGAGGCAAAATCTTGTTTTAAAAAACAGAAAAGTTTGGTGAGGCTAAATTTTAAGGATTTATAGCCAACCCGAATCTATGGTTAGTTTCTCTATTTCTCTGTGTATGTCTGAAAATTGTCCTAACCTCCGATGCCAGGTATAAAAATGTGTTGTTTGTACAGAAGCCAGTATTTCAAATCACGTGGGAAACATTTGGACAAATGTATTTCCTAAGGAAGAGAAAACATTTTAAGACCTACAAGTATTTTGCCTCAGGAAATTTTCTCTTAATCTTCATGATGACACCTCTCTCAGATACTTTTGAGCACTTTAAATCCTACAAGAGGCCAACAGTCAGTGACTATTCCCAAGGTATTTAGTTTCTGCTCATAGATTTTTCAAATGATTATGTGACTTCAGAACTAAAAAGCTGCTCCTGTTAGACCAACAGATAATTGAAAGCTTGTACAACAGATTGAACAAGACATCTCTTTTTGGACCAACCGCTTCCATTACCCAGTCCCCCACTCCACAGCCAAAAAACACAGCTCATGCAAACGTCTCCACGTCCCAGCTGGACACAAACTAATACATGGTAGGAATCAGTCTAGCTGACTTGTTTGTTGGGATAGTTAAAATACGTGCTAGAATTATACAAATGTGGTTAGTGCTTAGACTTCATTGAAAACTTGTGAGTAGATGCATGCATTAAGCTCACTTACAACCCCTGTATCTCATACTATAAGGTCATATCTGAGTGGTTATATTAAAACCCTCTGTCACTATGTAAATCACCAGACAGGAGAGAGACATTAACTAGTGTGAAGCATCCAACAAAAAGAGAAGCATCCTGTCCAACAGGAAAGGTCCATGGACACTAGATGGATGATTGTGGGACAATAAAGAGGACAGACAACATCCTTTCCATGAAGAGGAGTCATGCCAGTTGATTCAGCCTGCAAGCTGAGCTATCAGCTCAGTACAAGGCAGGAGGGGGATGAAAGTCTCTAATAAGTAACAGGCTCTTTATGCTGCCCGGACTCCAAGGGGCAAGATTTACTAGGTATAAGCAAAAGATCCCCAGTGCTTAGCCTGTGTGAGCACTAAACAAACATAGCAAGCTTGCTTATTATAGAAACTTCTATTACTGTTTTCAACTCAACATTGCAACTCGTTTCTGAATCGGTTTCTCTCTTTAACCTTTAACCCATTATTCTAGGTTTATACAAACAAAACAAAAAGAGCATCCCTGACTCATTTTGATGCGGGCATGTAATTTTAGGGATGAAAGACACCTGTAGATATCACATGCAGTTCATGTCAATGTCAATAGGTTGTCATGGATTTAAAAACAGTTTTTGGCATATCTCTATGCAATGAGATGAGTGAAGAACATACACCTGAGTGAAATTCTGGCTCCATTGAAGCTAGTGAACAAAAATTCCCATTGAATTAGATGGGGCCAGAATTTCATCCCATAGAATCTGAAGCATATTTTATTAGTTTATAAGCACATATTTGATAACATTTACCACTTAAACAGTGTATGGGAATAATTTCTTATGTCATGTAAATGCTTTAAAACAATTTTTAAAAAAATAGTGCTTACCAGATAAAATACTTCGATACGTGAGTACATCTTCCATTGAAGTCCATTAGAGATTCACGTGTGCTGAGATTAGAATTTGAACTTTTTGTTCTGTTTGTGTAGCATCTTGTAAAATGGGATTATGGGAAAATATTTTTAAATAAAGCATTGGTTTATTCATGAAGTAGAACTTCAATGAGTAAAACAGCATCATTTTCCCTCAAATTTGAAAAACTTATTTGAATAAAATCTGATGCAACTCTAAAATCCAATGTAACTAAAATCCAGAGGCTATCCCTCTGGCAACTATTTTATTCTGCTTCTTAGGGGTCTGAATTAGCAAAATAAGAAACTTTAAGTATATAAATAGTTTCACTGATGTAAGTAGGACTGAGTCAGGGCCTATATCTATTTTAGCCAGGGATAGCATTGGTGCAAAATGCTATATTGTGCAAAGGAGGAGGAGGAAAAAAAATGCTTTGAAGACACTCTCTGATTTGCTCACGTTCTCAGAAGCTGCTAGCAGAGGTTAGGGATTTCCCTACACTCCTCAAAATTCCCCATAGTAGTTTCCAGTTCCTCCTCCCTGAAAATTCAAACACCTCCTTTATTTTCAATTCCTGAGGAAGACTGGCCTCAGGTCCCCTCCCAGTAGTCCTAACCTTTTAGCTGTTAGAGCTAAGAAAAGTAGAAGTAGTACCTTCCACTTTATGAACAGAGATTCTAATAATACAAAAAAACTGGAGAGATAAGAGAAAGACACAGGTGACAAACCTGCCAGTCATGACAATATTACACAGAGTAAAGAAATTTAAAAAAAAATAAATAGAAGTGCATGTATCAAGGTGTTGGCTTTATACAGAGGTAACCCGCCTCGGGTTCACAGGTACATTCTGCCATGGATCTCAACAATTGGGCTTTAAGCTGCATATATAACCCCTGTATCACAATACATTTTGCTTGTGCCTTTTTATATATTATTCAGTAGAAATAAGTACAAGTGAAATACCAAATTCAACCATCCTAAAGGTGGACCTGGACATTACAGCTGAGGTTCAGACCTGGTGTCTAAAGATGGAGATTGAAACATCTTATTTTGTCAGACGCTACCTCATTAAAGCATTCCAAAAATGAACACACTGTACAGCTTCCTGTGTAACTAGTGCCTAACTAAAACAAAATAAAAAATATAGTGTATGGGGCTTTTGTATTCAGAATTCCCTTAAAATAAAAGGTCTCTCAGAGTATTTATTCTGTGTCTAACTGGGCAGAATGGGTCTGCTTTGAAAGTCTCAGAACTAAATAGCTCTGTGCTGCTTCAACCTCTTCCTTCTTATTGATAGGAGAATCCACCTTACATGCACATGCTGGTTATAAAAGAGTCAAAAAAAAATTAACCTTTAAAGAAATCTTCAATCTTCAGAGCTGGCTGGATACACAGCAGGGAGCATGCAGAATCCTTTAAGGGAGGCAGAACCGCCCATCCTCCGGATCCAATGGAAGGAATTTTTTTTTTTTTTTTTTTTTTTTTAAGACTGTCAGGTTTATTCTTGAAAGCTACGGCAAGAAAGTACCTCCTCTGAACCCCTTCACGCATGCCAGAGGGCTCCCAAAGGAGAATCATGACTTTAGTTTCTAGTGCAAGAGTAGGGCCACTGGTCCTATAAAGGGGACAATTTAACTGTTTGAATAAGTTATGTTCAGAAACTTTCATACCTGGGAAGTAATTTTTAGATGTAGGCTGCTCTCTACATGCAACAACTGAGCTCTTCTCTGCCATGGCCTGGAGTATTCTCTCTCTCAGCAACAGCTGGCTAATTTAGTAGTCTTACTATACTCTAATTAGCTGTAAGTTGATTTTCATAGTGGTGATATGGAGCTTGCACAGATGGAAATGGTCTAGCTGCGGAGTTGTTTGCAACATTCCCATTTAAAATTATTTCCTCAACTTCAATGTATTTGACAAAATATTTAAAAATAAAAGCTACTGATGTTCTTAAAACCAAGCAGTTTTATGCACTTGATATAAGGCAAACATTGTTCTAGTTGGCAGAATAAGACATGGTGCAAAACTGCTTCCCTTTCTCTTATTTCTCCAGTAGTACATGCTTGAATGCTTAGAAGGACTGAAAAGTACTGGTAAAAAATAGCATACATTTTAGTTGCATAATTGCTTACCCATGGAACTGATTCCATTACACATACTTGCTTGAGAATCAATGCTGGTGCTAGCTCATTGGGGTCCTAGACAGGAATATTTTTGCCTCCCCCCCCATACTAAACTAGGCAAGTTCTTATAACAAAAAATATTGAGGCATACTTGAGTTGCTCAGGGTCAGCAACCTGCAGCCTGTGTGTCCATTTTGAGCAGCATGTAATTAATGCCTGGTCCTGCCACTGCCACTGGAAGGAGGACTGTAGTCCCTGCCATCAGCATCTGCTCCTGCTGCCGAGCGTGCTGCCAGAACCGGGGCTACACTGCCCTCACCACTGACTGTGCTGCCAGAATGGTCCAGTACCCCACCACTGACACTGGGAGAGGGGCAGGGAGGAGACTGGGCACAGTCCTCCTTAAAGGCTGCCAGCGTCAGCCCTGAGAAATTGCTTTGTCCAGGGCTGCTTGAACTGTAGGCATCAGGTCTCCATGGTGCCCAGCAGGAGCTAACAGCCAGGAGGTGAAAATTCCCTGGAGTCTAAAAAAGGAGCCAGCAATGCTGATAGCTCCCTTCTGTCCCTGCTTCCTGCATTACCACCACCCACCCCCAGCCAAACACAGCCAAGAAAATGGCAGTGGCTTTTTTCAGCGGCAGTGACCTTTTTTCGCTGGCCGGGGTTGTTATGTGCATTGCACTTGCTGCCAAAGTAGCTGCAGAAAAGCTTTTCAGCAGCAGGGGGGCCCCCCATCTCTGCTGGACAGCTAGGGGCATCTCAGTTTTGGGGCTAGCTCCTATGTGTCCAATATCACATCATATCATACCATACCATAGGGCTGGAAGGGACCTCGTGAGATCATTGAGTCCAACCCCCTGGGAACTGAACCCAGGACCTTCCACATGTTAAGCAGAGGTGCTAGCCACTACACTAGATTTGTGGAGTCCTGGTTAAGTCTGTCGATGCTACCTTCAGCTCTGAAAAGACTTGACTGTCACCTGTAAATTCAGAGAACTAGCAGGGTTCTTTCAGTGCTGGCTCAGTGTTTAAAAGTGTGCTTCAGTGCAAGAAGGAAAATGGCTGCAATTCACCACTGACAATATTGTACCAGTGTGAGACAGAGAAATACAAGGTGTGCATTGTCAGACAGATACAGGGTCATAAAATTAACTGCTGTGGTGTCTTTCACTATCCCCCAGCAGGAGCCTTCACAGTAAAGTACAATTTACCTTGCAGCCAGAGAATTCATGCTGCAGTTACAACTTCAGTAACAAGGTAGAGCACAAAAGCCAGTGAATGCTTACGCTCCAGGACACCTATATATTGTCAGCTGCATATGGTAAGTCATGGAATTGATTAAGACAACAGTAAATCATCATCTCAACACAGAGATTACACAACACTTAAGTTACATTAAAAAAATCCATACATGTCAAAATAGAAATATAGCCTTCAGCAACAAGTTGAATTTTATGGTGCAAATTCACACTATGTCTATAAATTCTACCATGCTTCTCACTTAGGCCATAACAGTGATTGTCTCTGTCCCTTCCAGCTTCCAAGTAATTTATTTCTATTTGTTCTTGACTTAGAATAGCTTTATTTTATTTTTTTTCTAAAGTCATTCCCTCTCCTGTAGCTTGAAACAGTTTTGCAAAACTTGGACATAGGGCAATATATGGATCTGACAGCTTTGCACATTGTTAACTGCTTTTTTAACAATCGTAATAACCAGATGTGCAAAGGCTCAAAATACAATTATGATGTTGTAGAATTGTACCACGAGCACATCATGCCACTTCATTGGTGTCTAACATGTCTTCTGCAGGCCGCACTAGTTGGCACACACCAGCTGTTTTGCTGACCTGAAACAGTTCTGGCAGTGCAATGGTTTTAGTACAGAGCTAAAGATGGTTTTGCATTGTTCATTATCCTTACTTTTACAATAATTTAACTGAGCAATGTTTATGTTTTCTCCATTCTTTCATGTGCACAAGTAAATCCTGAAGAAAGAAGGAGGTTCTTTCACCTCTAACGGATTTGAGATCCTCAGCCTAAGACCTGCTGTCTGTTCTAGCAGCCATGTTTTTCAGAACAGATAATATGGACTATCTGGGAGCTGGAAATTCCAGCAGACTAATATTCTCCAATTCATGCGGCATCCATTATGACCAGCATTATTCTGGGTGACAAAGCAAGTTATGGCACTTTTGAGACATCAATATCTAAATTAAATTATCTTGTTCTTCTAAAAGGCAGAATTTTGCAACAGAGGAGAGAGAGAAAAGTTTGGTGGCAGATTATTAAATAAATCAAACTCATATAGTCTTTTTATTTTAAATGCTACTTAATACACAAATGGTAGGAGTAGGGCCACAAATCTGCACAAAAAGATCAGACTGGCATATAGCAGTATGTACTTTGTATATCAGTCCACATCTGCAAATTAGCTATAGAAAGAACTCAATCTAAGAAATAACACAACTTTGATTCCTGGGGGGTAGTGTGTTAATCTATTTCAGCAAAACAAACAAGGAAAACCCTTTGAATTAGCCTTGTGACCCATCTTTCTCTGTATCTATATATTTACATCTAACACTTTAAATTGTCCATTTCAGCGATCTGATGAAGTAGGATTGTGCCCATGAAAGCTCATATGATAAATACATGCATTAGTCTTTAAAAGTGCCACAGGACTCCTTGTTTGCTTTGCAACTTTAAATACATGCTCCGAACAAAAGTTTTAATAAATAATCCTAGAAAGGATTACATAATTTCGTTTTTAAAACATTTTATTCTATTTGCAACTTGCTTTGATATCTTCTTTCTGGAAAATTCAAACAAAATTATTATTTGCAGAGAAGGGGAAGTCATTTATTTTGGAAACAAACAGATTCATCTGTTTAGTAATGATAAACTTGTAATTTCTGATTTATGCAACTTGATCAGTGCTAGATTAATTCGTTGTTGCTCACCTGAAACATTAATACCACCTGTTGTATGATGTATTAGCTTTAGCCAAATTGCTGTAAGTCGTATATGACAGAGCATTTAGCAAATTTGCATTATTTTATGGAACTCTTCTAAAAACTTTAATTTGTTCTGGGAAGTTACAATATAAATTCATCTCTCTCTCTCAGTGAGAAAAACCTGGGTTAATAATGTGTTTCTTTACTAAGGGAGCATGATCAAATGATCAATAGAAGATAAAGAATTTCTGTGTGAAGTCAGGTTTTTGTTTTGTTTTTAAACGCTATGCTCTATCAATTAAGTAAAGACGAGGAAAAAAATAAAGCATAAGGGATACTTCACAAATAATTTTAACCATGTTTTTTGATAGAGCAAAATGAGGCCCTATACCCAACTTGTTGGCATTTCTTTGCTTGTCTATTCATAATGGATAACTTGACTACCACCTTTGATTATTTCCAGGGAACATTCTTGCCATCAATGCATAGAACCTTATTGATTTAGGGAAAAATCAGGAAAGATAAGTAGAGGAGACAGAGCCCATCAGCTTTAAATAGCTTTGTAATAGTGTATGGATTTAAAAAAAAAAAAAAAAAAAAGTTGATGGTACCCATTAGCACCTTCCAGCATAATGTTCCCTCCCATCTCAGCAATAGTCATCTTCCCAACAGTGTTTAAAATGTTGATAGCCTGAATGATTTACCTTGCAATTAGAAAGATTTGTGGGGTGAGTGTAGAGATGCCAGGAACCTTGGATGTGTACAGTGAGCTTGGCGAACAGAAACAATATAACGTACAATGCTCTAGATGTGGGTAGACTAAGACAGGTGAAGCAACAAATACATGGCACTCCTGGAATACTGTTGAGACAGGAATGGCAGAGACAGCCCCTGGCATAAAAGGGAGACCAAGATATGCTGGAAGATGGAATTGAGAGGAATGGGGGACTCAAAGAACTCATATCATTGAAGGAGCCCACAAAGAACAATCACTCCTGTCTTGTTTACTCTCAGCCTCTGGCATGCAAAAAACAGCCCAAGCTGAATGATATAAATGCTCTAGCCACTCAATCCTAAATTATATTGTAGAGTGACATGCACAAATTCTCAGTCACAGACTTGTCCTTAGAAATGTGCACCTTGTAGCCTCCTAGCACCCTCATGGACACTACGAAACTCAAACTCGCTCCAGCATTTCATTAATAGAACATGATATTCACAGAGCCTGTTATCTGAAATGGAGGTCCCAGAAGGTTCAGTTCAATCACACAGTCTTATACAAAACAAGTTTCTTAACCACAGAAAGATAGGATTTTACGTGATTACAAATAATGAGGCAAAGAAGTCAGAACTGGTTACAGAAAAATAAAAAGATAAAATGTGAACTAATACCTACCTTAACAAGATAAATGAACTTAAAGCAAAAAGGTTTCTCTCACCATATCCTTATGACCAGGATAACTCCCCGCCAGTTCAATGATGCTTCTTTTGTGTTTTACAAATTGTTGATGCTGTGAACAGAGATTAGTAGAGTGGGGTGACTTAACTCCTCTGTTCTAACAGCATTTCCTTCTAAAAACATTTCCCTTCTTTGAGAATTATCTCCAGCTGGGCTTCAGGTGAGACCAAGTCTGTTTGCCAAGATATACATTTCTTGCTAACACCCTTCTTCCTGCCAAAGAACAGCTGCCATCTGATCATCCATTTGATTTTATTGACCCCTGATTGAGGTACCAGTTTGCCTTTGTCTGATTAACTGGTCTGTGCCTGCTTTTTTAAACTTGGAACATGTCTCAGCAATGTCATAGAGTAGCATCTTGAAACTTCACAGACAATGCTGCCACACACATCCATTTAGATTAGGCAACCATGATCAGCAAACGAAGAGTTTTCAAATGATGCCTCATAGCACATACTGTCTACAAGACTTGGCATAGTCTTGTAAAAAGGAAGAACGTGAGGGTACAAACTGTCACAGTGTCTTGTACACTTTGTAAATGGCTCATTGTAGCAGTGCAGGCTTCTGGAACCAATATGGTCTGACTAATTAGCTTTCTTCCCAGAGAGGAATACGAGCTGCATTCCTGAGAATCATAGAAACTGGAAGGGGCAATGAAAAGTCATCAAGTCCAGTCCCCTGCACTCATGGCAGGACCAAGGACCCTCTTAAACCATCGCTGACAAGTCCTTGTCTAACCTGCTTTTAAAAACTGTCAGTGATGGAGATTCTACAACCTGCCTAACTTTCTTTCAGTGATTATTCATTCTGACAGTCAGGAATTTTTTCTTTAATCTAACCTCTCTTGCTGTAATTTAAATCCATTGCTTCTTGTCCTATCATCAGCAGTTAAGGGGAACAATTTTTCTCCATCCTCTTCACGACAACCTTTTAGGTACTTGAAGACTCTTATGTCCCCCTGGCTCCTCTTTTTCAGACTAAACAAACCCAGCTTTCAATCTTCCCTCATAAGTCAAGTGTTCCAGACCTCTAATCATTCATGCTGCTTGTCTCTGGACTTTCTCTAATTTGTCCACATCTTTCCTGAAATGAAACACCCAGAAATGGACACAATACTCCTATCAGGACTTCTCGTGTCTTACTTATAATACTCCTGTTAATATATCCCATAATGATGTTTGCTTTTTTTTGCAACAGTGTTACACTGTTGACTCATATTTAGATTGTGGTCCACTACAACACCCAGATGCCTTTCCGTAGTATTCCTTCCTGGGCAGTCATGGCCCATACTGTATATGTGCAATGGACTGATCTTTCCTAACGGAGTACTTTGCACTTGCCTTTATTGAATTTCATTCTGCTTACCTCAGACCATTTCACCAGTTTATCCAAATCATTTTGAATTGTAATCCTTTTCTCCAAAACACTGGCAACCCCTCCCAGCTTGGTATCATCAGCAAACTTTATAAGAATACTCTCTATACCAGGGATTCTTAACTTTTTTCAGCCAGGACCCAGACTAAGTTTGGGTGTCAGCTTTGCGACCCATGGTTCAGTTTTGAATTAATAATGCATTTTATTTTTAAATTTATTAAAGAGAATCATGGCGACCCACCCTAAACAGCATGGTGACCCATTTTTGGGTCATAACCCATAGGTTAAGAAGCCCTGCTCTAGGCCATCGTCTAAGTCATGGATGAGAAGTTCCTTTAGTGTGCTACTAGGAATAGCTGTTGTGAGCATCATTAAGTAATACAGTTTAGACACTGCCCCACATACTGGTGGAACTGTACAATACAATTTAGCATTTCATTACAGTGTGTTCCCCTGCATGGTCAGATTTAAGTGATTTGGAGGAAAATCCCCATTCTGGAACAGGAGTCATTGCATCTCAGTGTTTTAGTCCTTCCATTCTTAGAAGCGCTCTGGATTTTTGAAATCTCTTGATTCTACTTACAACTGCATAGTGCTTTCTGTGGTGTATTGGAAACTGTTACCATTATAAGCTATCACTTTAAAATGTAAGGGTTCTCCTCGTCCTAACAGCAGGCTAGGGGCATCTGAAGAAAATCGTGTGATTTGGGTGGGCCCTTGGTTCACAGTCTGTCAAGAGCCAGCCAAGAGCAAGGGGGAAGGAGTTGTGCTTCTCTGCCTTATACAGCAGACTGCTTTGTCACTCTGTTTTCAGTGCTTGTGTTGTGTGTAAGGATTCTGGATTCCAAGAAATGGAGTCATGCTATTACCATCTTCCTTACAGAAAAAGTTATAGAATACTGTACTGTTTGTTCAAAGCATACCCACAAACACATTTTTAAATATTTAGAGGAGGGGGAAAAAAAAAAAAAAACAGTGAAACCCAGCTGAGGAATTTCTAGGTCCCAGGGTCCAAGTGTTCCAGAACAGGAGACCTGATCAAACAGTTACCAGAGAAGCAAACAGCTCAGGGTGGGAGATATGGGAAAAGTTTTTGCTCAGCTAGACCCTGGAAGTGTGACCACCTACTGCCCTTTGCAATAGGAGAAGGCTACTCCAGCATTCCTGGATGGTAGACTGGAAACAGTGAACCTACTTCCTAGATCTGCAAAAAAACTGACAACCCTACTGCCTACCTCCTCCAAAATGCCCCCTTGAAAATGAATCCAGGATCTAAGGGAATCAGAAGTGGGAAGAGGGGGTGACAGACTTTAGAGCCTCCCATAATATGAGGGAAATAGCTTCTGTTGGAAGGAGGCAATTGTGTGCCACTGGAAGAGTCAGAGTCACACAAATTCAGCATAGAAGAGTCTCAGAACATTCAAATACTTAGCTAAGTTGAAACAGTGAACTTTTTTATCTTATTGTATAAAAGCGCTGATTGTGTGCTAAGTGCTCAGTCTTCTTCAATAGTCTTCATAGAAGGATACATTCAGTGCTAAAATTTGAAGTACTTTAATCAGAACTATTCATCCTAGAACAGAGATCTGTTTTTCTTCCTTTGAAAGTCATGAGCAGGACACATGCGCGCACACACACACTTCGCCCCCGAGAATAAGCACATTGACTTTAAAATCTGCAGAATTCTGATGTCTCAATCGCAGTCAAAGGTGACCTTGGGTTCCACCCCATTATTTATTGTGAATGATATATTGACAGTAAATACAATCTGGAGTTGTTTCAGCTGTTAGATAGGCAGCAAAGACAGGTGTCTTGGTTTGATTCTTACTACTATGAAATAATAGCAAAACAGATTGATTGTCTAAATGTTTACAGTAAATGAATGGCTTTGAGAAAATATCACCAGAACATATGCTAATGGTGAAGTGTATGCTTTCTTGGTGATAGCAGGAACACCACATAGCAGAAAAGTTATACTTTCTGGTACTAGCTGTCTCACTGTGGCTGAGTAGGGACTGTGGTAATATTTTCTTGGTTCAACCACCTTTTCACTGGTACTGAAAAGTCTTTCTTGGGAGTCAACTCACTGCTAGTTCTGTGACTCCACGGTTATTGTTAAGATAATTCCCACTCTTAGGAAAGATACACATATGCAGGAAAGGGAAAAAACATGTTTCACTGAGGCTTGCTTTAGTCAAGTGGCTACGGTGCACAGATAGGTCTGTCATAAAATGGTATTATTTAACCTTTTGATCATCTCACCTCCCCTGCTGGGAATGCTATGGAGCGGCTATGCTGTGGTCTCTTCTCACCAGAACAAGACAACTTGTGCCATTTTTGTTTGTCATACAGGTTATGGCAACATCATCACGGAATTCAGTTAATTTCAAACCTTGGAATCAATTAAACAGACGGTGGAAATAGAGACAGGAAAAGAGTGTAAAAATGAAGATGAACAGACACACAAGACACTGGATCCAGGATCCAAAAAACAAAAACCCTGTTACTGAGAGATTGAATTAGTATTCAGTCTACATGATGTCAACAGCTTGATGTTCTCACTGCCCTGCATGTAGCTTGGACATATCAGAAACTTTCCACCAACTGTCATGGAGATGTTGAGCTGCCATACTGAGAGGCCTTGAGAGCAAAGGACACCCCTCCACCCAAGATGCCTCCCTCAAAAACATTCAGGATGAGAGTAAGCAGCCCTCATTTTTGCACCAATCTGACACTCAAATCTAGTGTTTGGTGTTTCATTTAAAGGTAACCTTGCACCTCATTATGCTAGCTTGTGTCTTCCCAGCACTCTCCTGTAAGGAGTAAGCATTTACTGAAAAATCATTTGGGAGAAAGAGAAAGGAATAAGTCCTACACAGTTCAAACTCTTTTCGACCAAGGTCAAGACTGGCAGATGAAAAGTTAACACCAGCAGAATGGACATGCTCGGTCAGGCCAATAGTCCATCTAGCCCAGCGTCCTGTCTTCTGACAGTGGCCGTTGTCAGATGTGTCAGAAGAAATAAACAGAACACAGTAATTGAGTGATATTGCCCAGGAAGCTGATCATTTAGGGATTCCAGGAACAGAGCTGCACCACTGACCATCTTGGCTAATAGCCACTAATGGCTGTATCCTCCATGTATTCTTTTTTTGAACCAAGGTATACATTTATTCTGCACAACATCTAGTGGCAACAAGTTTCACAGGTTGACTGTGACTGTGTGAAGAAATACCCTTTGAAAGCAATAGGCTTGAAATAAAAGTATCTCAGGGCTATTGTATTGTATGAAAGATTATACAACAGATCCCTACTCACTTTTTTCACACCATTCATGATTTTATAGATCTCTATCTTATCACTCCCTTGACTCAACTCTTTTCTGAGCTCAGTAGTGCCACTCTTTTTAACATTTATATGGAAACTGTTTTACACTCCAAAGAATATAAGGCATAGTTCCATTAAAAGGAAAAAAACCATCAAGCATATTTTGTTACAACTGACAGATACAGAATGCATGTTATTTTGGTGCTATAGAGGTTATATCAGCATTTATTTGGGAAGGCAAGGCCTAATTCACTCAGGTCTTTGCCAATCATGATGTGAAATTCAGTTCCTCCAAAAACTATAGAAAGGAACAGAGAGAAGATAATTGACCATATAATCAAAAGGATCATGAGAATATCTGTTATACGGGATGACTGGTATCAGGTTCTTAAATGGGTAGGAAGAAAACACACAAAAATCAAAGCAGAATCAAATAACTTTGCTGTCTAGAAAAACAATGTAGTTCAACATAGAGTAACTTCATCAGTTAAGAGACATCTCCCAAACCATCACCACAGTATTTTAATTGAGTTCCCAAAGAAATTAAATAACTAACATGAATCCTTGACAGTCACCTAAAGATAAGGAGAAAAAGGTGGTGCACCCAGTGAGATATGCACTTGTAAGACTGGCATAAGAAAGATACACTAAGGCTGGTCTACACTAGCTTCAGATTTCAGTGGCAGTAGATGGGAAATATGCAGACTATGTAGAGTAACTTGCACATCCCAGTTGACTAACTAACATCTACCCACATGGGTGTCCCCGCTATGCTGCACTGCTAAGAAACACCCTCCCATCAATGCAGCACTATTCTACTTTCTGTGGTAAATTAACTGAGTCAGATTCTGGGTTCAATTGTGCAAGTCTTCATTGTCACTCAGTTGAATCCACAAAATTAAATTTAGCATCTCCTCAAGCATTTTCAAAATAATGAAAACCAAGTGTTTTGAAAGCAATGACAGTACACCACCAGCAAAGAATTGTTAAAAAATGCCCAATGTCTCATTTCAGAAGCTGAATATTTTATCTTTTTACATGCAGTGGAGCCTGTTAAAAGTAAATAGTTTGGTTCAAATCTTCATAAAGCACAGTTTTCTGTACTGTAAATGATGCTTTATAAAAGTCAGCAGGAAAGTGATATTGTTGAACAGGTGGTATGCCACTCTACTGAATAATGGATCTTAAATAATCAATGTCCAATGGCAGATTAAGGGTCTCTGGGCCCCGTTGGCCTCCTGCATTGATGGGCCAATGTCTGGGCCCCACCTGCCCTCACCAGGGGCCACAGGTCCCCGTCAGTCTATGGCTCTCCCCTCTGTGGGAGGGCTAGAGCTTGGAGGGTGGTGGAGCTGGCCAGCCAAGCTGACTGGCCCCCAGAAGCAGCAGGGCCAATTGGTGCATGTAGAGCTGCACTGGAGGCTATGCTGTACTGCCCAGCACAGCACAACACCTCGCCCTGCCCCAGGGACAGACCGGTCAGCTCAGGGGAAGGGTATGAAAGCAGAGCCCAGCCTCTGGGGCGGCCCAGCTGGCCCAAGGGACGGGCAGTAGAGCAATGCAGAGTCCAGCCTCCAACCCAGAATGGCTCTGCTACCCCACAGTGCCACACAGCAGAGGGCTACCCACATTGCGTGGGCCCATGGGAACGGGCCCCATAGGCCCGTGTGTTAATCTGCCCATCTCGATGTCATAGCAAGCCCACACAAAGCCAGTAGCATGAGGCTAGTTACTTACAAAACAAAACGAAATGCCTGTATCTAAGCGGAGTACCCAATGATATTTTCTGCGTACAATCTGGGACTCAAGTCCGCATTCAGTAGTAATATGCAGTGCTTAGAAAGACCTTTTGAAAATTTCTTTAAAAAACACAGCAAAGAATGACAAATTTTAATATTTCTTCAAGTTGCTTTCAGTAAAATTTAAGTATGGTATTTTATTGAGACAAAGGAGAAGAGAGAAACTTCTGATTGATATTAGAGACTATAAAATAGTGCTGGGGGGGATAAGTTTAAATCAAACCTACCAGGAAAAAGAGGTCTCAAGTTTTAAATCCTTTGGTACAACCTGTAAATGAGACAACCTGTCAAAACATTGCCTGAACATTTCTGCAAGTGTTTGTTAAAAGAGCCCACACTTTGCTGGAGGCTTTATAGTAGATGGAGCACTGTATCTTGATCAGGTTTTCTGTTCTTTACAGCACAATACGTGGCGTTGTATATCCTGCGGTACTAGGTTCACACTGACATAAAGATGGCATTTGTTCAAAATTTACTGTTTAAATATACTGACTTACAAGCACTTTCTTGTAACGTTATGAAGTGACAAATATTAGTTTCTACTGACGGGTCTCACTGTAAATGTAGTAAAGCGGTTTATGCACTTTAGACAGTCTGCGTAGATGTATCCTGGGAACCAAAGAGAAATATTAGACTAGATTCTTTTTCTGGTCAGGTCACATTATGTCACTAGAGTGGTGCAAAGGACCTAAAAAAGTAGCTTCAATCTGCAGATTTCCCCCAGTGTTAGAGTGTCCCAGTTAAGCAGGCCTAGCTCTGACTGCAGCCCACTCTGCAGTAGAGGGTTGGTAGGGGAAAATGAGGTATGGCTTAGTGCTCTAGGGAGCATCAGACGGCACATGACATATTGGAAGTCGTAGCCAGAGATTAGAAAAGCCTCATATTGGTGCTAAGCACGTAGAAGAATCAGGAAGTCAGAAATGGCTCTTTTTTGGCTGCCATGTGAGGAATGGGAGAGGGACTGTGGCCAGTGGATGGAGCACTGGACTGGGACTTAGGAGTACTAGGTTTAACCCTTTCTTGATTATAAACTATAAACTTTCTGGGGCTGAGGCTGTCTTACTATGTGCTTGCAAACTGGGACCTTGGTTTGGGGCCTTCATAAAACACTTATACAAATTGCTACCAGTCTACATATTCCACTCCTGATGCAAACAGTACACTTGCAAATTCCAAATGAGGCTATTCATGCTAGACATTCAATAAGCCACATGCTTGAGCTCTGCAAGCGCTTTCTTCAAATTTAAGATCAGAAAAGGTACATGAGACTTTGAGATGTAAAAAACTTGCTTCCCAGGTATCAAATACATTCAGAAAAGCAATCTATCAAGCAAGCACTGAATTTCAGTGTGCTGAAACCATGTTTGTAAACTACCAGCCTCCTTTCATAATGACTGCATTTAAGAAGTCTATGAAGCACTAGAGTAAATAGTTATTTGCTGAAGCGTCACTTCCATGCTAAAGGGGATTGCCACGCTGTGACAATCAGAGAATCATACAGGAATGCCATCTGAGTGGGTAAAAGATGAAACAATAAGGTTCACAGTGGCTCAGCTTTACATTTGGCTAAAAATTGTGAACGCTCTTGATAAAATATGGAAATATGTCTGCCCATATTTTTACTATTTCTGCTCCCTGTTTGTGTGGATGCCACTGACTAATTTCCTATGAACATCGAAATAAGAACAATGTTCATCTTTGGACAAGTGTTTGTGAACCTAGTTTCTAGTGTATAAGTTGCCTGTTTCAAGCAGCCAGGATTTTACAATCGTGTTATTCGAGCCTTCCTGACTGATGACTAGACAGAGCTCTGTCAAGTTTCCAAGTGTGGATCACAATGGACATATGTAGTATGTGGAAGCTCAAAAGACATTACATCTTTTATTCTGGTTCAGACAGACAACGAATTAGCCTCCATCTCGAAAAGTTCTCTCACTGGCTTGCCTTAACTACTCCGGCACCCTCACTAGCAATGTTCCCTCTAGTTTTTCATAGGCTCTGCGCGCAAAAAAATTCTTTGTGTGCGCTAATATTAGCGCTGTTGAATTTTAATGTGCACACTATTTTGTTGTGTGCACGGGTTTCATGACCTGTGGGCATGCACAGATCCACACAGCTTAGAGGAAACAGTGTTCAGTAGTACACTTTAGGGTTTCCAAGAGCAAATAGCTGTTCTCACAATTGCCAGAAGAAAAATACTTGCAGCATTACCTGTGGTGTGCCTGTTCATGGTTGATGTGAGTTTTCTATTTGAGTCTGAGTTCAAATCCATTTCCAAATCCAAAGGTAAGGTTCAAGTTTCTGAAGTGCTTATCCCCTACATGAGGAGGAATAGCAGCTATGTAGAATAGTATCACGTTACTCACCCAGGTGACTTGTCACAGCAAGTATGTTTAATGCAAAATGAACCAGCAAATAGTAACTTCAGCATGTTTATGTACATCGGGGTATAATGTAATAAAATTGCATACCATGCATTGATGAACTGTTAGATTTTGAGCATGTCTACTTCAAATCAAGGTTGATTTTGAGCATGCTGGAGGATCAAATCAAATATTTCACAGTCCTTTATTATTAGTATTTTAACCTAAGCAAAGTCCATACTCTAAATCAAAACCAGTGGTAGTTCTTACACTCAAAACAATGCAGTCTTTACTACACATACCTTCCACATAGGCAAGACCAGTATGTGCTCCTGGCAAAGACAATTCCTTATTGTTATAAGGCTGGATGCAGACACTGGGCTCTACAAGTACCCCATGTTGCCCCGGAATCTGACAATGCTGCAGTCTGTAATTTTGTATATTTAGCCAAACGTCACACATCCAAGAAAATCCTAGGCCCTGAGAGACAAGGCCAAATAATGATAGTTTTGCTATCAGAATAGGAGGATGAAGTAATAAGTCAATGTATTGTGTGAGCAGAAGACATATTTGGGCAACGTATTGTGTGAGCAGAAGACAAGCCAACCTTGTCTTGAGCACCTCAGACACTTAACATGTAAATTTCACTGTTATGACTGAAAATATTTTGATAAGTAATAATGAATAGTTTTGCTGAAAGTAGGAGGATTGGTGACCCATTAGGAGTTATCACAGTTTATGTGCTTTATTTCAAGTTAGCTATAAGAGATTAGGCAAAAGAATTTCTTTTGGAGCAGTCTGAGGAAGCTTTCTTTGAGCAAGGATTTGACAGCTACATTTTCCAGCAACCAGGTTGAAGGTGGAGCACCCCTGAACCCTGAAGTCAGGTCACTGATTCCTTGAAATCATTTCTTAGCTTTAGATAAATATAAATGTTATGAATGCTCTAAATCTATTGTGACAGCATGTGTGTGCTTGAGAGCTGATTAAAAAAAGTAGTTTTTTGTGAAAGCACTCTGGGTTTGTATCAATTATACAAAAGACAGGTGAGCTGTGCCCCCATAGATTTATTCCTGACACCGTCTGGAGAGAAAGTTATGTTACCACTGCTTTGGACTCTCAGAAACCGCAGGTAACACCTGTGCCATAGTGTAAGTAGTAAAGGTGTGGCAGAGCACCACTCTGCTGCACCGATCTTCTCCTCTTGTAACTTAGAGCAGCACAAGGGTTGCTGTAACACATACTATTGCTGGGCAAATACAAAACCAAGAAGTCATAACTAGCTTCTTGACAGACATCCCAACCTACCTATGCAGGTGAGAATTAATCTTCTGATGGTAAAGTCTAAAGACAGTTATCTGTCTTTGGTAATACACAGATCCATTAGGAACACATTTGTCCATTCTGATATTTTTTCCCTAAAAAACATTTAAATTAGTTTTAAGGGTTTTCTTTCCAATAAATCAGGTGAGGATGCAGCTATTCTTTCCTTTGCCTAAATAGCATCTTATCTATAAAAGTTGGTCTTAATGGCTAGGGCACTAGACTGGGAATTAAGGAGACCTGGGTACTAGTCCTGACTGCCAGCAATGTCATAGGGGTTTTTGGCAACTCATTTCACCTCTTTGCTACCTGTTCCAGCCTTTGTCTGCCTTGTCTACTGAGATTTTCTTATTGTGCGTAATTATAGTAGTCTCTCTTGGGACACCTAGGTGAAAATTCTAGTATTCAACAAATTCCCAGCTGAAAGCCTCTAAAAATATGATTTAGATTTGGAAACATTTTACCAAATACTTCCCCCCCCCATACAAACAACATACTGCAAAATAAGGGGGTCACACGGTTGTACCTCTGCACAGAATCTGGCCTATTGAATTGTTAGTAAAGCTGTTGAGGAAAAAGAATTGACTTTCAAGTTTTGACACAAAAAGATTTTGGTGAACATTTTCCAAAAATAGTGCTAATTAGTAACTTGCATATAGGC